>CAUYUJ010015566.1:195000-324780 GCA_963575745.1 Prorocentrum cordatum | reverse complement strand
GGAAATGGGACCAGCAGGAAGGGAAGGTAGATATCCAGCAGGATAAGGACGACGACTTGAAGTGAGATGGCTTTGGGGTGCCTGAACCCCGTTGGTGGGCCCAGCTACCTGGCGTCTCCACCCTTTAGGGCACGGTGGCCCGTGTTGCCGCGCCTGGAAATGCTGTGGCCGGCGTTACCCCCTCCCGGGCCGCCTAAGCAAGCCAGAGGCAGCGCCGCGCCTGAAAAGGCTGTGTGACCGACTCGGGGCCACCAAGCAGGCCAGAGGGGGTGAAAGGGATGTTGTGCCTGGCGGGGCACGCTTTGTCCGCCCAAGCGGCAAGGAGGAGGAGCAGTATGGGGAGCGGGGGGAGGGCAAGCTAAGTGCACAGGCGCCACATCTGACATCCTACCCTCTTCCCGTTCCTTCCACTGCGCTTCTCTATTCGTGGATGCGTGTCATAGCCGGCCTGGGACTCCCAAAAACGGTCTCGGCGTTTCATGCGTGCAGGCAGGAGGTGGCTGATGATCAGGAGGATCGGCGCAGAAGGAGCAGGACCGGAAGGAGCGGGAGGCGCAGGAGGACCAGGGGAGGGCGGACGAGGGGAAAGGATGGGGGGCCGACAGCGACGAGGAAGGCTTCGGATCCAGAACAGTGGCCCACGCTGGGGCGAGCGCGCCAGTCTGGACGACGGGAGTCAAGCACCTATCGTCGAATGACGCCCACGCTGAAGTGGGCGCACTGTTCTGGAAGGACCACGGGCGTCTGGTTTGGAAGACCACGCGGGAAGCACAACTCGGACCCGTCCTGTGCGTCAGCACTGATGCGCGGACGCGGGCGCGCTACTCTCAGGACGACCTTGTGGGATCGAGGAGATCTGTACCCACAGTGAGTGCGTGTAGAAGGAGAAGGGCAGGGGCGGAGAGAGGGGGAGGCGATGAAGGAATGGAGGAAGAGTAGGTGTTCGTGGACGACGGGGTGAGGAGCTGGAGGAGGAGGAGAACGGGGAGGAAACGAGGGAGGGAGGGAGGGGGAGGGATTATGCGAGGAGGTTCTCGCAGCATTATCCCGGATGCGCTGGCGCATTGGGGGCGTTTGTCTCTCTCTAGGTTCTGCGCGTGGTTCGCAGGACACGTCATCACCATATCGTCCCCAGTGCGGGGCAGGAGGATGGCGAGGAGGAGCGTTCAGGAGCGTTCACAATGAGAACAGTGGAGCTCCAGAAAGGGCTCCACTGGGAACCCGAACCGAATTATCTCAAGAATTCTTGGCCTTCGGCCTCTCGGACAGGGAGGCGAGGAACAAGAGGAGGAGGAGGAGGAGGAGGAGGAGGAGGAGGAGGAGGAGCAGAAGGAGGAGAAGGAGTAGGAGGAGCAGATGGAGGACTGGGCGTAAGTACGGGAGCTCGGAGGAGGAGGGGGGGAGGTGGCGTGCGGCGCCGAGGAAGACGCGCGGCGGGCGTCCAGCCGCCGCCCACCGCTTTCCGCCATGATCCCACCCCGGGGCGCGCCGCTCGCCCCGCCGCGCAGGTTGAGTTAACGCCAAGGGGCTTTTCTCAGGCGGCCCCGCCCCGCCCCGGCCTCCCCCGCGCCGGCATGGGGGGCGGCGGGGGGGGGCGCCTGGCCGCCGCGCCTCTCCCCCCGCGTCGCTCGGCGGTTCAGAGATGGGGTCCTGATGGATGGCGTCCAGGAGGAGGAGGAGGCTAATGGAGGAGGAGGAGGAGTGAGGGAGGAGTTTGGAGGAGGAGGCGGAAGGAGGAGGACGGAGTGGATAGGAGGAGGAGGAGGAGGAGGAGGAGTTGAAGGAGGAGCAGGAGGAGGAGCCGCTAGTACCCCGTCGGTAGCAACTTCTTGCCGTCCCGCCTCCTCGAACAGTGCAAGTTCCCCCCTGGATCCCGTCCTATGCTCGGTGTCCCGTCCCTCGGGGCCCCATCTCTGAGCCGCCGACGCACTCTTCGTCCTCCCCTCTCGTCCGTCCTTCGAAGGAACAATGGGGGGGGGGCCAGGGAGGAAGCCAGGGAGGCAGGGAGCGAGGCGAGCGGTCGAGGCAAGGAGGAGGAGGGGGGCTTGGAGGGAGGGGGAGGGCGGGACGGGGAGGGAGGGAGGGAGGGACAGAGGAAGGAAGAGGAGAATGAGGAGGAGGAGGAGGAGGAGGAATGCCATCAGCACAGTGTGTGCGACACTCTGCTGGGGCGGCTCTTTCTCGCACCAACGCTACTGGCCACGCACCTAGACTTCGCCCAGCACAAAAAGGGGGAGGAGGAGGAGGAGGAGGAGGAGGAGGAGGTGGCCGCACCCTTGACACCGT
This sequence comes from Prorocentrum cordatum, assembly GCA_963575745.1. Lineage (NCBI taxonomy): Eukaryota > Dinophyceae > Prorocentrales > Prorocentraceae > Prorocentrum > Prorocentrum cordatum. The sequence goes on along the minus strand of CAUYUJ010015566.1, from coordinate 322,494 downwards.
CGTCCTCTTCCTCCACACCCTCCTCCCTACCTCCCTCTCCTGTTGATCCTTCTCACTCCTCCCTCCTCCCCTCCTCGTTGTTTGATTCCTGTCCGTGTTTCTCCTCTCTTCGGCCCCAGCGGCATTCACACAAAGTTGCCAACCGCGTCAGTACACAATGGCATGTTTCCCGAGCCGTCCATTACTCTCTTCTTCCCCCCTCCCCTTCCTCATCTTCTGCCTCCTCATAGTCATCGTGGCCTCCTCGTCCTCGTCATCTTACTTGTTTCTCCGTGTGTCCTCCTTTGTTGTTGTTGCCTTTCTCCGCCCTGGACTTGCATTTCTTCCAACTCCATCCTCCCTCTTGCATCTCCTCCCCCTCCCTCCCGTCCCCAGGCATCGTCAGCGCGCCTCGTGTCCATCCATCTTGGTCGTCGGCGTCGTCTTGGTTGTCGTGCGCGTTACGCTGCTCGGGAACTGCTTCCTTCTGTGCAGCGGCCGCCCACGTGGCTCGTCAGGCGTCGCGCGCCGTTGGGCCGTGTCCGTCCGCCCGTTTGTCCTCCCGCCGCTCCGAGCCGCGGCGCTCAGAGCTCCTCGGCCCTGGGACGGCGCTGGCCTCCGCAGCACTTTCCCTCGTCGATGGCCCTGGCGAGGTTGGGGGAGAGTCGGAGGTGGATAGACGTCCTACCCTGACACGTCGATTAAGGTATTGGCCGCTTTCGGTTCGCGAGAGGGCGTCGCGGCCGTGATGTTTTGCGGGTCTAGGTCCGTCGGTTTCGGTCCCAGGCCGCTGTCCCTAAACGGAGGACGGAGGTTTACTAAAGGGAGGTTTGTCCACCGCCGAGAGGGGGTGCCGAAACGCCCCCCTCCTCAGCCCAGCAGAGTGCGCGGGCGCAGATCCGACATGTCGGACTGCGGAGGGGGGGGGGCTTCTGCTCGAGAGGGCAGGCCGCGGCACCGCTCGAACGAGGCATTGCGTGCCTAACCTCCTCGCAGGGTGGGCAGTGCTCCAAATCTGTGCTGCTCGGGGTGGTTCGGTAGCGTTGCGTCGTCGGCGTCGTCGTCGTGATCGTGGTGTGCGTATTGCTACGCTGTGGATCTATCCCCTTGCGCAGAGTGAACCACCATCACCACCCCTCACTCCTTTTTTGTTTGCCCTCGCCCTTCGTCCACCTCGTCCTCCGCATCCCCGTGGAGCTCATCCCCGTGGAATTCCTCCTATGGTTCGGGAGAGTCACAAGGGCGACCCGACCGTGGCGACGGAGGCCCGAAGAGCTGCGAACACGTGCCAGATCGTAGAGAGCCTCACTCCTGGATCCTCGAGTGTCGCCCCCTCGATCTCCTCGAGTGTCGTCCCTTCTGTCTCGTCCTCCGCCTCCCTCGGCCCTCGGCTGCGGCTTCACCTGCAGGTGACAGAACATCTGCTGGCAAGCCCTCGTGGTCAGAGGCTTGCCCCGGCCGCCCCCGCTCTGTGCAAGGGGTGGTTCTGCGAGAGGCGGTCAACGGAGGATCTGCTCCTGCAGAAAGGGGCGAACTCCTCCTCCTCTTCCCCTCCTCCTCCAAGTCCTCCCCCTCCGCCTACTCCTCCTCCTAATCCTTCCTCCCTCATCCTCCGCCTCCTCCTCCTCCTCCTCCTCCTCTCCTCCTACCCCTCCCCCTCCCCTCCCCCCTCCCCCTCCCCTTTTCCTCCTCCTCCTCCTCCTCATCCTCCGACCTCCCCCAACACACACAGTCACACACAGACACACACACACATACACACACAGAGAGACACACACACACACACGCACACACAGACACACACACAGACACAGACACAGACACAGGCACAGACACAGACACAGACACAGACACAGACACAGACACAGACACACACACACACACACACCCACACACACACACCCACGCACACGCACACGCACACGCACACGCACACGCACACGCACACGCACACGCACACGCACACGCACACGCACACGCACACGCACACGCACACGCACACGCACACGCACACGCACACACACATACATACACACGCACACACACACCACGCACACATATCCGTAGCCATTTTGGCTCAAGGCAATGCGATTCCCGACGACCGCGAATCCGAGAGGGCGGCTTGAGCGCGAGGGGTCGCGCTTTGAGCCACGATTCATCGCACTCCAATGTATTATCGTGGCCTCTGTGGCCATCAGTTTTGTGCCCTTCTGGGCCGCCCCGTTGCACACTACTGGAGTATTGTTCGAGCAGTGGTGCATGGAGCGGTCGGCGGCGGCGGAGTCGAGGGAGGACGGGCTGCGCGACGCACCAAATTAATGTGCAAGTGGTGCGCGGGCCCGAACAAGCAGAAATGCATCAACTTCGCGGACCGTCTCACGTGCCGCTCCTGCCACATGCCCAAGTCGGTGGCCTTCTGCGGCAAGGTCGTGGACGGTCCGCCCTCGAGGCATGCCTCGGGCGACAGCGGGGGCGGCAAAGGAGGGGCAGGGAAGGGGTATGGGAAGGGGGATGGTGGCAAGCTCGATGGTATCCCGTCGTGGACGGCCAGCAAAATCGCGGCCCTCCAGAAGGAGCTGGCGATCGCCAACAGCAAGCTCTCAAGGCCAAGGGCGAGGGCACAGGCGGTGCAGACCATTCCGGCGAGGCTGATGGGTACGCTGAGGAGCAGGTCCGGGTCGCGCGCCTGGCGCTCCTGGACCAGCGCGCCCGTGCCGTGGAGGCGCTGGTTGGCGACGGTGACGACGACGCGAAGAAGCTGCGGCACAGGTAAAAGACCGAGCGGGAACAGCTGCGCCTGGAGAGGCTCGACGCCAAACCGTTCAAGGCCCGCCTCCGCACGGCCGGCGACAAGGAGGCCAAGTTGGAGACCAGCATCGCGAAGGTTAAGGGCCGCGTGGAGGAGCTGCGCAACCAAGCCCAGCAGCTGCTCGATGAGGCCATCAAGCAGGAGAAAGTCGTGGATGACCAGTCTCGCGAGCCGGTGGAGCTCCAGCAGCAGCGACACCAACTCCTGGAAACGGCTCCTGGGCCGCCCGAGGCGCGCGGTCATGGTCGCGCCCCCAGCGTCGAGGAGTCAGCCAAGCAGCTGGAGGCCCTCATGCACGTTTCGCACGCAGGCGCAGCAGATGGTCCAAGGCCTGCGCCAGGCGGAGCTGACGGCGCGAGAGCGGCAGCGCCAGCAGGCGGCCGCGGCCGCGCAGGAACCCGGCGCGACAGCACAACAGGCCCCAGGTGGACAGGAGGTCCCCGTCCCTATGGAGGACGACCTGGGCTTTGATGCGCAAGGCGTGGGGTAGCTTCGCGCCCGCCTGGACAAATCGGCCACGCCGTGCCGTCGACGGAGACGGAGGTCCGAGCAGCAGCAAAGCGGGTCATGGAGGCTGCCCTGGAGACCGCCCGCGTGTTCAGGAGGCCGCGCCCAGCGGCTTCGGCCGGCGGTGCAGCTGGAGATGGGGCGTGAATTCCCCATCATGGCGGCGCAACGGTGAACGCCAGCAGTCATGGGCCGCTGCTGGAGCACCTCACCACTTGATGGTCCAATTCCGCAGATCATGGGGGCCCAGGAGCACCACGTGATCGAGCCCAAGTTGGGCGAGACTCAGGCCTCTGCCCAGGACCTGGGCTGGAGGGGGGTCTGGGCCCCCTGCGGTCGCCACAGGTGCGGCCAATGGCAGTGTGGGAAGCGAAGCGTAGCGGTGTCGGCACCGTCGCGCGTCCTCATCACTCACCCTCCTGGATTCGATACTCCGTTTCTTGAGCCAGGCCGCGCGGTGGCGGCACACGTGCGCGCGGCGCGCAAGGGTGGATTCATCTGCGCAGCAGTCTACTTGCGCACGCTCGAGGGCCTCTCCCCAGAGAACTTGGGGATCCGATGATGGAAGGTGACCAAGCACCTCAAGGCGTCAATGGCATGGGGCTGGACTGGGTGGTGCTGGGTGACTTCAGACGGCCCCGGCGGCGCTGTTCGGGCAGGGTTGGTTACGCCTCGTGGGGGGCCGATGCGTTGCGCGCATGGCTGCTACGTGCCGCGTCGCCAAGCCAGGGTCGACCATCGATTTCTTCGTGGCGTCGCGCCACTTCGCGCCCAGACTCCCCGACATTCCCGGGGTGGACAACCCCGCCAAGCTGTGGCCGCATGCGCCTGTGACGCCGGCACTGCGACATGCGTGGGTTTGGAAGCTGCTTGAACCCAAGCAATTGCAGGCGGTGCCCCCGGCGCGTGGGCTGCGCGCGATTTCCGCGGGCCTCCTGGGCAGAGGTCTTCCAGTCGGCGGCGCGCGCGGACCAGCTCGCGGCGGCGCGGGCCCCGGTGCTGCGGCGCGTCGCCCACGAGTAACTGGGCGCCTGGGCGGGCGCGACATCGTAGATCCGCGAGAGCAGAGCCCCTATCACTAGCTGCAGCGGGGGCCACGACGACGACGGCCGCCGCGCGGAGCCAATGTCACAACTTGGATTGCTGTTGTTGGCCGCGGTCCACGAGTACCTGATGGCTACTGCGCAGCGGCTGCGAGCATTGTCTGAGCCCGACGCCAGCGCGCAGGGCCAGGTATCTCCTCGGACTCTTTACCGAGCCCAGGCCTCAGCCCCTCCGCGGGCGCCGACAAGGGGAGGGGTCCGAGCACCTGTGAATGGCCTCCGCGGGCCCCGCGGGAGAGTGTGACAGGTCATGATTGCGCGCGCCAGAACCTGCGCGCCGACTCCCCCGCACATAGGGCGAAGCAGCGGGCCTTGCAGGAGGAAACATTCAAGGGCTGGGCCGCTGCAGCGTGCCAGCTCGACGGCTACGCGCGCGAGATCCGGCTCTCCACCGGGGTCTTAAGCCAGCTCGACCTTACACATCGGCAGTTCCACGAGCTGGGGCCGGGCATGCTCGCGCATGCAGCCCGACTGTCGCACCCTCTGGGGGGGCACTCGCGCGCGCGCGGTGCCCAGCAGCAGCGGGCAGGAGAGTTGCCGCCCCAGAAATCGCGGCGGTCTCGGGCCCAGGCAAAGCAAGCTTCGCACATCGCACCAGCGAGCTGCGAGCGCATGAAGAGGTCGCACCCGATGCCAACCAGACGGGGCGACCCGACGAGGCCGCCGACGCGGAGATGACCACGTGGCAGAGGATCTGGGGCACCAACCAGTTGACCTTTCGCGAGCGGCCCGCGCAGTGCGATGCCTGGGAACCGCTGCCTGCCATCGCCTCTAATCGCCTCCTCGGCGCATTTCGCAGCTTCGCGGCGAGTTCAGCCCGCGAGCCCTCGCGGCTGGTGCCCCGGTCGCTGGGCCAGCTCTCGGACGAGGCGCTCGTCGTTCTGGGAGTCCTCTGCGAACGCTGCAGGGCTTTTGGCTTTTGGGCGTCTGGCCTGAGCGACGCCTGGTCTGTGAACTTGTCCGGTTGCCCATAGAGGGAGGCGCCGCCAGGTTGACCGGCCCCCGCACCTCCCTCCTGCGCGCGTGGTCTCGGGCGCGCCGCCCGTTGTCCAAGCGCCGGAAAGCCCGCGCGCAATGCCGACAGATCTGGGGGCTGAGATCGGGGCGGAGCGCCAGCGACTGCGCATTTAACCACGGCATCTCCTCCGGGATCGGTCGACCCCGGGGCCGGCCTCCAGCGCGGTCACCGCCGACCTCTAGAAGTGCTTCGAGACGATCGATCCCGCCAGCGTGTTGCGCGAGGCCCACCTCGTCGGGTACCCACAGAGGCTCATGTGAATGCTCCTGCAGGACTTCCCACCCCGCGCATCTTGCGGCCTTTTGACAGCGTGTCCCACGAGGTCTTCAGCCTCTTGGGGGCCATCGCGGGCTGCTCGCGCGCGATCCCGGCCTTCAGCGTCCTCATCGCCCGAGCGCTGCGCAGAGCGGCTCAACTGGATGCCCCCGCCATCTTGCGGTCGTCGGTGGACGACGCGACGCTGCGCTGGACGGGCCAGCCCGGCCCAGGCGCCCGCGCCCTGGCCCAGGCCGCGGAGTTTTTCTTCCAGGACATGAAGGCCTTCCACCTCCACGTGCAGTTGTCCAAGTTGGGCTTCGCGGCCACCGACCGGAAGGTCGCGCGGATCTTCCATGGAGAGGCGCGGGCGCTGCGGGTCCCCGGGAATGCGCGGGCCCGAAACCTGGGCCATGAAATATTCGGGGGCGCGGCTCTAAACCGCGGGGCTCGCCCTGGCCGCGGGGCGCGGCGCTGGCGTCGGCGGCGTCGTCGAGCGCAGGCTGAAGGAAATCCGCACAGCGGCGGGGGCGCTGGCAGGGCATCGCCCGTCTCCAGCTGATTCACGGGCGCGCCCGCGACGCAGCTTTCGCCCAAGTGCGATCCGATGTTTGCCATCACCACCGAGCTCGTGATTCGATGTGCCGGCCGGTGGCGGCAGGGCCGGGCCAGCCCATCGGATGTGCAGCGCTCTTGGGGCCGCGCCCATGGCGAACTGCAGCAGGGCCCATCCTGGGCGCGCGCGCGCGAGGGTCCATGGCTGCGGCGTGCCTTGCCATCCGGCGGGTCAACTGGACGACGTGGACAGCCAATTTGCTGGTCGACAACCAAGGTTGCGCTTTCTCCATGATGGAGACGGCTCCGGGGCTCCGGGAGACATCCAGGACGCCCTCCGCCGGAGCATCCGACGCCAGCAGCGCGGGCAGCTGACCCAGAGGCGAATGGTGAGCTGCTCTGGCCGCGGACTATCGACGCGCGCCTCTGGGGCCCGCGCGGGGTGAATGGGGCGAAGGCACAGGGCGCGCTTCAGCGCCTCTGGGCAGCAGGCATGCGGCCGCGGGCCAGGAAGTTTGCCCACGGCATGGTGCCCGCGTGCATCTGACAGGCGTGTGGGACATCGGCGGTGCGCCTGTTGTGGCCTGGAACGCGCGAGTGCATCTACACGTGCGGCTCGTTCCAGGGCCAATGGTTTCGAGGATGCGCGCCAGCGCGGCTGGGCGATCGCGCGCGTCGACGCACGGGGCTGGCCAGCGCGGGCCCAGTTCGGCACTCTTTCTGGGCGGCGGCAGACCGCGGGACGAGCAGCGCGGCGCGCTGGCCTCCAGGCCCTGGGGGCCAACCCCAACCTTACCTCCCTCGTCACTGACTTGGAGGGCTTCACTGAGGAGGGTAACGCGTGGGACCCCCGGGCGGCGGGCTCCAGCGGCCATCGCGCTAGGTTATGGAGGGATATCTTCAACGCGGTGCAGGCGCGAAGGCCGCCGGCCTTTCTCTGGCGCCCTGCGCGCAGGACGATGGAGGATCTCATGGGGCGCGTGGACATCGACCCGATGCACTGGATAGGCAATTGCTGAGCTGATTGGTTCGCGCGGCTGGGCGCCGGCTCGGTCGCCGTCTCCCCAGGCTTCGCAAATTGACGCGCCAGCGCCGCGTGGGCGACGCTATCAGCATAGCGAAGTTCATGGCTTGGGGAGTCTGCCGTATTTCTGAGACCCAGTTTTGGGAACCTCAGGAGCACGAGCCGAAGCTGCCGCCTCGGGCCAGGGCTGCCCGAACTCAGCCGCAGGTCAGCATCATGCTGCGTGACTGCGATGAAGAACGGCATCATCCGCCGCGTGATTTGCAACTCCACGGCGGCCACCTACGAGGGCAAGCGCCGGCTCGACTGCCAGCCCTGCAGGGCCACGGCGCCTTCCCGTTAGCAGGCGGCTGCAGCGCGCAGACTCGGCGTGGAGACGAATCCATCGGAGATGTTCGGCGGCGGCCAAGTCGGGGGCGATGACCAGAGAGAGGTTCCACGGCGTAAGGTGGCATGCCTTTTGGAGGCCGCTCGGGGGACCTGGCGCGGCGCCCGCAGTGGGCGCCTCTGCTCCACTGTTGGGCGAGAGCGCCGGGCGGCTTGCGCCGGGTGCGTTCGCCCACGAGGCGCCGCTAGATGCAATCAATGGGCAGCGAGCCCCTAACCCGCGGTCGGGCCTGAGGGCAGGGCGGCTCGCGCCGGGCGCGCTTGCCCAGGTCGCGATCGACGCCTCCTTGGAGGCAGCGGTCTCTGGGGACTCTGTGGGCGTCGGCAACGGCGTCGCCCAGGCCATTGCCCGGCTGACTGAGGAGCTCGCGGACTACGAACTGTTGCGCGTGATGCTCATGGAGGCGGCAGGCCCCGTAACGGACTGGACGCCCGAGCGCGAGGCGCTCCCCGAGGCGGAGCAGGCTATGGCGTCCGCGGCGCACCCCCTGCGCAGTGCTGTCTGTAGGTGATGGTGATGGCGGGGCAGGCGGGGGCGGCGCCAGCTGGGGTGATTATGCTGCCGACGTCAGCGCTGGCCACGGCATGGAGGTGCCAGCGCTGGCTGGGGCGCTGGCTGCCATGGCCGCCGTGGCTGCGGCTGGGCATGCTCCGGCATCTCGGAGTCGCGTCGGCAGGAAACGGTTACCAGTGGCGGATGATGCTGACGGAGCTGCCGCGAAACCCTCAAGCCGGCGGGCCGAGGCGCGAGACGGCGCGGCGGTCTCCCCAGAGCTCCCCTGCTTTAGCGGAGTGGCTGCGAGGGTGACGGCGCGCCAGTTTGAGGAGGTGCCAGCCGAGGATGGCACTGGTGAGAACGAGGGGCTGGACGTTGTCGCGCCTGCTCTTCCCTCCTTCTCCCGCAGCCTCCCCAGTGGTCCTCAGGATCTTGCGTTAAGATCCCTGATCTTGTTGTGTTTTTGGGATCTTGCGTCAAGAGCCCCAACGCAATGAAATTTCAGGTTTTTGCTTATTAAGCACGCGCGCATGGAATTCATGTGCCCCCAACAAGAAAATGTAACACACCAGCCAGCGGAGTACCGCAAGCCTATCAAACAACCCTATAACAACCCATCGAGATAAGAGGATCGGCAAAATGATTCCCTCATGGTCACCATCACCAACATAACCACCAACATCTCCCTCATCATTTAGATATGTTTTGGTTGGCAAGGCAAACAGTACCGAAACGTCGACCAGTGCCTACGATGACATCCACGCAGAAATCACACATTCTGCGACATCGACACACGTCAGCTGGGACGCGCCGAATCTAAAAACTAAACTCTGGGGTTGCCTAAAAAAATGGCCAGGGCGTCTTTCCAAGCGACAGAAAAAGCATGGCACCCTTTCCTTATAATTGGTGGCGGACCCGCTTCGAAGCGCACCATTGAATAAAAAACTCTTCGGCATATCATCCCAAGTTTGACGTCTCATCCATAATCATACCCATGTTCGTGTTGTGTCTTGTTTCTCGTCCTCCTCTTCCTCCTCCGCCTCCGCCTCCTCCTCCCGCATCCTCCTCCTCCTCCTCCTCCTCCTCCTCCTCCTTCTCCTCCCCCACCCACTACCTTCGTCAAACTGTCATGGGCGGTGCGCCGAGGAGCAATTCATCGGCAAAACGCGACTGCGCTATCGCTCGGGCGCTGGAAGGGTGTGTGTGTATATATATATATATATATATAGAGACAGGAATACCGATAACGATGTTCGTGTGCGTTTGCGTGCGTGCGTGCGTGAGTGCGTGGGAGAGAGAGAGAGAGAGAGAGAGAGAGAGAGAGATTGTGTGCGTGTGTGTGTGTGTGTGTTTGCATGTGCGTTGTTAGGTCGTCCGTGAAATGCAGACGAGAGAGGTTCCCCTCAGCAACCCGATCGCGAACTCATGTGAAACGTCAGAGTGCCGCGCGCACTGGCACGCAAAAGCAACACGTGCGCCTTTATGCAAACATGCGTTGTGCTGCACTTGGGTGAAAAGGGACACCCTTGCAGAGGGTGAATGATGAACGGGCGGGGCCACTCGAAATCATCATCACTGCGCCTTGGCGGAACGGAACACAAACCGACACCGCGTGCGCGTGACGCGTCTGACACCGCATCCAACAGCTAGGATCTTGCACGCAACGCAGGGCGTGCCGATAGAAAAGCATAAACCCGTTGCAGCCCCCCCCCTCCGCGTCAACTCCTCAATCCTGCCTACGCTCCTCCGCCTTCTCCCCCCCCCCCCGTGTTCCCACTCCGTGTCGGTTTTCGTGAGCCCCGTCATCCCCCTCTGTATGCCTCATCGTATCTCGTTCACCAAATCTGATCCCACACACCCGCTACCACACACTGAACATCATATGTGTTTCACTGTTGTCTCTTCCACGTGCCTCACATGCCGCACGTGCTTCGTTTTCAAATTGTTACCCCCGACCCGTCGTTATCCTTACACCCCCGCAATCCTCGGCTATCTTACGTTCCTTATGTGTGTTCTTGTCACCGTGTTTGAGCCGACGTCCACTGGCAATGCATAACATCCCTCATCCACCTCATTACGTGCCTGCCATAGTGGGCGCAACGGTAAGGAACGCGAAATCGATGGAACGGCCAGGGACCTGAATTATGAAACAATGTCACTGATAAAACACTCGACGCATCAGATGCGCTTGCGTTGCGCTCCGAACTCATCGGCGGTGCAATCGATCGAACTCGCATCAATGGAACGATGGTGAGGCGCATGATGAGGATGGGTGGGGCCAGATGAGGAGGTTGAGTAGAATGACGAGTCACAACACAGTGCTGTTGCATTCGCACCAGTTCTCGCGAGTACAGCCCCGAGCAGCGCCTATCGAAAAGATGCGCCAAACGCTGCATCTAATCAGCGCCATCAGCGGCAGCTGCCTGCACAGAACTGCCCGCCGACCCCGAACCGAACAGGGTCGTCTGCTCAGAGACGTCCGCACTCAGCATGGCAATCGCCTTTGCCAGGTCGTCAGGGTATTTCTGCGATCCGTGCGCGTGATCCGAAGCCGTCAGCCCACCCCCAGAACCCTTAGTCAACGGGACAGCAGACTCACCACGCAATGCCAGCGATTGGTTCCCGTCCTTCTTGCTGCGAGCAAGGTAGGTCTCAGCTTTCTCCTGGGCGGGAAACTGAATTATTGCAGATGTAGGAAGTTGCCATAACACCACGGAACATCGACATTGGATCGAGAACGATTAGATTCAAATTCTGTGTATATCAAACCTAGTCAAAGCATAACGTGCGTTACACAGATGTGTACTCAATATATGGGAGAGGGAGACGGGGCGGATGTGGTGGTGGAGTCGCACGAGCAATATGAACGATTGCATCCGAAATCTCCTTGGGCAGCGTGACGTAAATCTCAAGCTGTTTATGAAAGGGCGCGCCAAACGCAGACGACCAAGTGAGTACCCTGTGAGATCTCGTAAGCACCAGCGCCTCTGCAAATGGGTGAAACTGATACAGGAGGCTGTTGATGGGCTGCTCGATGCACGCGTACACTCCACGCGTATAGCACAAATACCACAGAAAGGACCTGAGCTCGCCGGTGGTTTGAACTCCCATGGCCCAACGCGGTTCCAACGCGTTCCAACGCGTTCCAACGCGGTTCCAATGCGTTCCAACGCGTTTCCAACGCGTGCGTTGGAACGCATTGGAAACCAATGTGTTCAATGTATAGATATATACAGGTAATATAGAGAACGACGTATTTGACGAAAGCGAGCCATCACCCCCTATGGATAACCAACGCGCTCCAACGCGTGCGTTGGAAACGCGATGGAACGCGTTGGAAATCCATCGTGGGTGAGATGTGTTCGCCGTTTTCGATCTTCTGGTGTTGAAACCTTTACACAGGTATGCCATCGCTCCTAAATGTAAACTTCCACTCCTCCTCATAATCATCCATCTCGTCTCCATTCGGATTGTTGTGGCATGTGTGTAAGGTGTGCGTTATTGGGGTGTGAGGGTCAGACGATTCACGAGATAAAGACATTCGACTCTGGGGCGGGGTGATTAATGGGTGCGGGTCCACTGATCAATCACGCACGTCCAGAGCATGCACGGGCAACTTTTGACTTAACCCCTGATCTCAACACCGATCACTCGATGCACACTGAGGCACGGACAAGATAACAGCGCACGAGTTAGCTTCCTGCACGGGTCCTAGCTCCTCGTCCCCAAGAAAGCAATTGTCCGCGCTGCGCTTGTACGTGCCTCGGGACAGCCACATCAACCAAGTGCGGCACTCTGGAGACGCCCACATCGTGCCCTTTGGAACGATCTCGTACACGCAATAGATTGCGTACAGCAGTCCACAAAGAGTAAGGACGCACTGGCAAGGTTCATCAGTCCTCTCAATCGTTCTCGTGTCAACGCCGAAAGTATCCTGAGCGTGCTTTGCACTCGCGCCCTCACCAGAAAAGAGTAGGACAAGAACAGCTGTGCGTTCCACATTCCATTGTGAAGCAACTCCCAATGCGATCGGCAACAATTCAAAGACAGTGAGTGGTTCCACACATCCAGATCGGGCAAGCGCATCACGAGCCGCACACTGAATCCATGATGGCACTCTCGAGGTCCATGGCTTCTCCATGGTCGAAGTTCAACGAAGGATCTGCATCTTCGTATGTAGAGCTGATGTATGGATTGAGCCTGAGACACGCGATCAGGTTGAACGATAGATGGACTCGAATGTAAAATGTTGCCCGATGGGCTACCTCGGCAAACCCCCTGAGGACGGCGTTCAGAGACTCGTCCTTCCAACAACTGTACGCTGTCGGGTCCCCCAGAAACGGGATCCTGGGACATTTTTTGCATAATTATGGGCTGAGATGAACACTTGGCGCCTCTATCCTAAATCCTTACCACAACTTTCGGGTTTACCCCTGCGAGCCACCCTCTTGTCAATCTTCATCTCCATCACGTGTTCCCTCCCTTCCCCAAGTTCCTTCCCCTTTCCCAATTGATGTTCGTTCCTCTCATCTCTCATACCAGGCATTAGCATCAGCCCCCTCACTCTTAATCCGTACACCAACCTCCCCCTATATCATCCTCGATCCCCCAATTAGGTAACAGTAGTTAGCCTGCGTATGCATGCCCCCATGTGAAAAATGGATCCTCCTTGCCAGTTCGTACATGAAGTGGTGCTTGGGGACCATCGAAATCCTAGCTGCCTTGCTTTGGGTAAGGGCGACCTTCATGTTGTGGAATATATTGTTAAACTGCTCCTGCGTCGGTACCACTGGCGATGTCCTCAGGAGCTCGAGATAATCGGTTAGGGCTGCGCCAACTCTGGACAATTCTGTGAAGTATGGCACGCGCTGTCCATGCCGCCCCAGAACATCGCACTCATAGAGTAGTACAACTCCACTTTCATGACCTTTCAACTTTACTGGGCACCCAGGGTGGCACATCTCAGCTGTGTCCGTAGAGTCTTTTCTGTCCCCTAGCATCGCCAATGTGAGGTCACCAATTCTGTGGGATGGTTCCAGGTTAATTCTCGATTGCCATTGGAGAAAATCTGATCTAAGATGTTTAACTGCAAGATCCAGTCGGCCTTCATCGTTTGTAGATGCGGGTCCGTGATTTGTTTATTGTCATGATGTTACCGCCAATGCTCAGCCCATAGGTTCCTGCGGATACTGGTCCTGGGTTAATACTGGAAGACTGTATTGCGAGGGGTAGTGCGTCATCTCGTTTGCCAGGGCCTCGGTCTTATGTGGGCGGGGGGGCATGGTTAACACTGGGGATCTAGCAGGGGGGGGCGTAACGGGGCTTAACAAGTGCGAGAATGGTTTTTCCGTGAGGTACAAGGACATGCGGATTGTAGGGTGGGCAGTTTTGGAGCACACACAGCTGGGGCGGGATCGGAAAGCAGATAGGCGCAATATGACGTGAGCGGAATGTTTGTCGTTGAGGTTATGCGGGGCTAGAGAGGGGGTAGGGGGGTGTTGGTGTGGTTGAGGGAGGGGGGAGATGGTAGGTGCCGGGGGGGGGTGGGGGGGGTTGGCGGGTGGGGATGGGGGGTGGGGGTGCGGGTGGGTGGGGGGGAGGGGGGGAGTAGGGGGGGGGGGGTGTTTAAGAGGTGGGAGCGGGGGGGAGTGGCGGGTGGGGGGCTGTGGTTGCGGGGATGTGGGAGTGGATGTAGGGGAGGGGGGGATGGGAGTCTGGTTAGGGGGGTGGGAGGGGGTGGTGGGGAGTATGGGTGTTTGCGGTAGGTTGTTGAGGGGGGTGTGTGTGGGGGTGCTTGTTGGGGGGGGTGTGCGTGAGGTGGAGTGGCTTCTAGTTTTTTTTTGTTCGTCTGCTTTTGTTTTGCTAGGTGGAGGCTAATGTTTTTTTTTTTCTTTCTTTTTTTTTTTCTTTTTGTTTGTCTTTATTATTTTATTTTTTTCATTTTTAAATCTCCTTTCTTTCCTTTTTTTTTTTTATTTGTTTTTTATTTCTCATCTTCTTTATTTTTTTTTTTATATTTTTGGATTTATTTTTTCCTTGATTATTTTTATTTTTTTTCTTGTGTTTATTTTTTTTATTATTTCTTTTTTCTTTTTTCGCAGCGTCCTCCCCCAGAACCCTCTCCCTTCCATTGGAACCAAACCACCCGACTCAATAATAAGACGCTTCTCATCTTCAGATGCAACAATTACTTGCTTACAGTGGCTGGCAATATTGGCCGTATACATATCGTGTGTTTTTGAAGGCCATGGACAGTGGTCAACTCTGCAATCGTGGTACCGCTCGTGGCAGGAGCTAGCGGTGCACTCACAAAAGGGGCACATATTGTATTCTGACGAAACCGACGGGAAACCAAATGTGTGTGATAACTCAGCCAAATCCCCTTTCAGCCAAATAACTGCTGCTCTGAACCCTAGCTCTACCCCTTTAATTTTTATGATGTCTAGCAATGGGTCGGCATCGTCAAATGGCGTGTCGTCATATCGCCGATCAAACCTGCGCCCTTCGGACAATTGCGACAACTGCCACGACAAACAGTTCAGCATCGGGAATATTGAATCCCACCCCCGACAGCCACACCTACACGTTTCTAGTTCTCGAAGGCAGCCGAAGTAGTATCGTTTGGACGTCATCAAGTTTATAAGCCACACCCCGCTGATGCTATCAGCCCTGCCAGCAACGTTGGAAGAGTATCGAACCCCGCCGATAAACAACGCAAGTGGCAGTGGGTCGGCCTGTCCATTTGCGCGCGCATCCAGAGTCACGGGATGTTGGTGGTACACTGCTGGCCACGTTCGCTCTGCAATCGTACCAATCATGCTGGAATCATTTTGCACATCATTATACACGAACTCGTGCAGAGCAGCAAATGGCACAGTCTGATATGTACGGCCTAGGCTGTGGCGGTCAACCACTGGAATGTTTTCCCAAATCATAGGGCCAGCCTTAGGTAATGCTGAATCTAACTTCCGTTGGTATTTACCGCTCTGTTTACCTGGTTCCAGCGCGTAGCGAGCCCAGTCAACCCCGAGAACCCCTGCATCTTTACAATAGTGAGCACACACGCAGAAATCTTGCGCAGTTATTTTACCACACACTTTAAGCGACAGCAAGTGCTTGAGCAAATGAGAGCCAGCATCCCTCCAGCGTTGCCGCTGGATCTCGGCCTCCACATTCAAATATGCAGACATGTCATGTGTCCTTCGTCGGGAACGGTTAGGGGATGGCGCCAAGAGTTGGCTTGAGGTGAAACTTGCTCCTACTGAACGGCAGAGCACAACATGCCATGTCGATAGGGCCCCCATGCTACCCACATGTCGCACGACACGCCATCTCACGAGCCCGCTGTCCCTGACGAGTGACACTCGTGTAGGATTCACATGACCTGTTACTGCTACCCCTAATGTTATAGTGATACCCCACCCGCCCGCCTTATTCAACACAAGGACGATCGCCGAACACATACTTTGGACGTTGGCACCTCGAAATCACCAATGCAAACTCATCTGAGGTGCTAACAATGCATTACAATGCAGCGCGCGTGCAAATTCATATCTTCTGAAGGCGGCCGATGCCCTCCACCGGCTTCCAACGCGTTTCCAACGGCGTTCCAACGGCGTTCCAACGGCGTTCCAACGGCGTTCCAACGGCTTCCAACGGCTTCCAACGCTGTTCCAACGCTGCTCCAATGCTATGGTTTTGTGAGGATGTCTCAGGCGATTGCTTGAATTCTTACAACTTCCAACGGTCGTCCAACGGCGTTCCAACGCTGGCGTTTCCAACGGTCTTCCAACGGTCTTCCAACGGTCGTCCAACGGTCTTCCAACGGTGACCCGCCAGGTTTTCCAAGCAAATCCACAGGGGAGCGTGTCTCGCATTGTTTTTTTACAATTTTCCAGCATGCGTCGTTACATCAAGTACCAGGAAGCACACGCACCCAATACTTCCACTGTGGGTGGTGGGAATCGCCGCTGCAGACAGTTGAGCGACCATCTTCCAAGCGAAACCGACGTCAAGGCATGAGCTTAACCATACATGTGCCCACCTCCACCCACCCGCACTATGTAGCAGCAAGAACGCCTGTGTAGTTTGCAGGCGGAAACACGCTCCCTAAAGGCCGCAACCTCTGACGCGCAGGGTTGAACCTCGCGTGCAGTCAAAAGATGCCTCATGCGCGCAAGTGGCGGTCACGCGTCTCCCCACACGAGAAACGTGACCTGCTGCGTCCAACGGTAGCACCTACGATGCCTTCATGCGCTGCATCCTCAACTCCGCCTGGTCGTTCATCATCTGCATGTGGTCCTGGATCTTGAGGATGGGAGCGTCGAGCTGGCAGCAGAAGTTCTCGAGGTTGGCGTTGAAGCTATCCTCGTTGCCCTCGTGGAGCTCGGACTTCTTGAAGAGTGCGAAGTTCGTCGCCTTGATGAAGCGCTCGTTGAAGCCACCCGTCCCTGGTGCAAGCAGGGCCGCGAACATCTCCTTGAAGATCTTGTTGTCATCGGCTGCCCATGTGCCCCACTTGGCCTCCTTGTCGTCTTCGATCTCTTTCACGAACGCTCCGCAGTTCATCAAGAGGCACGCATAGCTGTTTTTCATTTGTTTGGCCTTTGCTTCGGTGTTGCCTTTCAGTGCAGCGTATCCGCGAGGCCTGCTGGTGACCCCTGGCTTGGTCTTGGCCTTGGCCTTCGCCTTGGCCTTCGGCTGGGCGCCATCGCCGACGGCCGCCTCCTGGCCCCCGGTGGTCGCGTCGATCTCGCGCTTGCGGCGGAGGCTGCGTTTACCAAGCTGGTCAGCTGCTGCAGCACCGCCCCCCTGGCCGTGTCCAGGAGGATCTGCCTTCTGGGGCGTCTCGCCGCCCTGATGCAAGTGACCCCTCAAACGTACAACATCCCGACCTCTCACATACCTTCCCTCCCCCACCCTCCGAGTGGAGGGCAGGGGAGTAGAACTGGACGAGGAGGACATGGAGGCGGAGGAACGACAGGATACGTTGATCCGAATCCGTCCTCGAGCGCGGCCTGCTTCTTGGTCGTCTGGTCGAAGAACCACTTCAACTGCAGCTGCCAGTGCTTCATGGCGCCGTCCTCGCCCTCGTCCACGGAGTAGTGCCACCGCACGCGCTTCGTGAACGAGTGCAGCTGGAAGTAGCTCGTGCCAGCTTGCAAACAGCTCAGGGCGTTCTCGATCGCAGCAGCCATCCCTTCCTCGCCGCCGCCCTCCAACCAAGCGATCCTCCCTAAAGGGAGGAACTGCCTTTGAACAAAATAACTGCAACCCAATCCGATCGGGCGCTGTCCTTGGCGCGCAACGGGCGCACGCGTAAGGGCCTGGCCAATGCGATCGGGCATTGTCCCGACACTTTCGCGCGCACCCGTCGTGCGCCAAAGAAAAACGCATCAATTGGGTTGGAGGTATTTTATCATTCCTCGTGCCGCTTGGTGACGTCCTTCTTCCACTGAGAGGTCGTCTCCTGCCTGCTCTGCTGGTACTTGTCGTACTCGTCGCTGGCCCATTTCATCCTGAACTCCTCCTTCGCACGTGGGCCCTTGCAGCTAGTGTAGTCGGCCCGCAAGCTCTCGTTGTTGTCGACTGCCCGTTGCCAACGGCCTGCAATCGCATGCACTTTTCCAGTCGTAGGGACTTGGAAGCCCCGAGCTTTCACTGACTCCCAAAATTGCATTTCTGCCGAAACGCCAGAAGCAAGCGTATCCGTGTCGGCCGTGAACGCCTCTGGGGACTGCTCCTTGAGATCGTTGGTAGCCATGGTGGCGAGATCGAAGAGCATCCTGCTGGCGTTCGCTACGTTGGCGCTGGTGCGACCCATGATGTCGGTGGCGATGGTCTGCTTATCGGCGGTGTTGGCCGCCAAGAACTCGTCGAGGTCGTTCTTCTCCAACGCTGCCTGGCTGGTTGGCTGTGTGTGTGGGGGGGGGGGCGACCGCAAGGTGGGGGGCAGGGGGAGTATTTCTGCAGGAGGCATCCTGGGAGGACGCGGAGTAGCTTCGGACCAGGAGATGGAACATGAGGAGGGAGATGAGGAGGATGAGGAGGAGGGGAGTAGGAGTAGGAGGAGGTGGAGCAAAAGGACAAGGTGAGGGAACATAATACTTACACCACGCATTACTCATGCACCCCATACATGCCTGCGAGAGCGCGCTCCTGCTCAGCTTGGCGAAGGCGCTCTCCAGGATCTCCTGCGGCTCACGCTGTAAAGCTGACACGTTTGCAAACCTACGCACCAACTAGAGGGCCCCCCAAAACTAAACTCCTCAAAACCATCATCCTCGATCCTCCTCGTCACTACTCGTTACTTGGCGCCCCGTCTCCTTCTGCGCACCGATATCGAAGTTGCCAGTGCTGCCCTGGCCGCCCGCGGACCAGTCCCCGCCATCCCAGTCCCAGGTCTCCTCGTTGTCCGTGCCGCTCCGACCGCCCCAGCCGTTGGAGTACCAGTCGTTGTGCTGCCACGCGTTCCAGCTCCAGTCCTGCCAGCCACAGGCCGATGCACTCGTGTCCCACCTGGTGGTTGGCTCAGCTGCTTCCCCGGTGGTTGGCTCCACGGAGCTTGCCGCCCCAGTGGTTGCTGCCTCGGGGGCCGAGCCCGTCGCCTCGGCGGCCTCCACGTGCTCGTCTACCTCCATGTCATTCTCTTCCTCCGTCGGCATGCCCCCCTCAACCTCGCCGCCGCCGCCCTCGGGCGCGTCGAACGGCACCCTGGGCGAGCTCTGTGCGCCAGCCCTGGCCAACTCCGAGACCGATAAACCATCCAAATCCTGCTCGGACAACATGGGCTCATCGCGAGGCGGTGAGTCATCAGACACAACGACTGGGCTCGAGGCGGCATTGGCAGTCAGCATCTGAAAAATAAGAACGTTCGAGAGGTCTTTCGGTCGAACTGTGAACTTTTCGTGCTCTTCAAAAGCGTACTTCGTAGGCATACGTCACTTGTGCCAAGGAGGCTGCAGGGGGAGGAAGAGGAGGAGGAGGAGGAGGAGGAGGGTAAGGAAGAGGAGAGGTGGTGTATATCACCCCCCAACGCAGTCCATACAATATCAACTGTTTATCTGGCCCATGGAATCCAGGCCTTGCGCGCAATGCAATGCGAGTGCAACCGAATTCCAAATTCCAAACAGTGCTTGCACAATCGTAAACGGTTTCAAAATGGTTTGAGTCCGAACGAGCGTTAGGGGCAGCCATGAGGATATACAACCTGAGGGACAATACGCCTGGTGGTGGCGTGGCCGCTCCAACCGTCATAACTTCAGGGCGGGCGCAACCATGTGAGCGACTATCGGCGGCGACCCCAATTGAACATTATTGCATTTAACACTGTGCTGAAACTCAGAGTAATGAGCAATGCTGGACGCAACATCGCACGCAATGCAAGCCCAAACGCCTGCCCCAGCAACGGCGGCGCATTTGCGTATCTGAAGACGCGTAGCCCATGCAAATCGCTCAAGCAAACGATACACCGCACTGCTCGCTGTCGCGCTCGACCAGCGCATGCAAACTAAAGAATAGAGCGGCAGAGCAGTACGCCTCCATTGTTATCCCTTCAGTCACCACCTCTATGCATCATGCTCCCCTTTCCTAAACCCCCTCGCTCCACATGTTGTGTGTCGTTCATCCTTGCTTCCCCGCCATTTTTCCCCATCCTCCTCCTACTCCACCTCCTGCTCGTCATGCTCATCATGCCCATCCTTGCTGCCCCCTCCCCCATACTCATGGCAGATCCTCAGAGGCTAGAAACAAAGGCATCCGCGCAGACCCGTCAGAACTTCCAATCGTCGAACAGTGGGTCAGCTGCCCGCGGCAGCTTGTTAGCGACGAGCATCTTCGGCGTCGATGGCACGCGGTCATCATCGATGGGCGCAGCAGCAGGTTTCTTCATATCAGTAGGTGCGGTGGCTGGCGGAACGCCGAGTTGATGCTCAGGTGTCTCTGGCTCGGTCTTACCAGCTGGCCTCCTCTTCGACGATGTCTGCTTCTCACAGGGGCCTATGCGATTGACCTTCCAGTCCTCGGCCCTCCTCTTGGCCTCGCTCTTGTCGTACTTGCCATCCGAGAAATCCCTGGCGAGTGTCGTCATGAAGGTGATGACCTCCTGGATGCTCTTGTCGTCCAGTGTGGTCACGACTATCTGCGCGACTTGTTCTGTTCTGCCGCCGACCATCTTCCTTTGGATCTGGATCATCCTGCTGTACTTGCGGCCCTTCTCCTTGTTCTCGCTCTCGATGTTGTTCCGAACGTTGACCTTGGACCCGTCCTTCTGCCAGAACTCCTCGATGATGCGGTGGCCCTTCTCCTTGCCATCAGGCACGGCCTCGATCTGGGCAACCGTGATGTCCGCCAGCGTGACCTTCGTGCGGGAGCCATCTAACTCCGCGAAGTAGACGACTGCATTATCAGTCGGGAGTGCATCATCAGAAGGGCGCGTTGGCGCCCCCTCCGACGTCTGCTGGCCAATCTTGCGGATGGTGCCGTCGGTCTGCTTCCAAAGCCCCACGCGCACCACAGCCTGCTGAGAAGGATGTGAGTGAAGGTGAGGTTATGAGGTGGGATGCGAGGAGCGCCTGCATATCTGGATGATACGTGTACTCGTAATTCACGAACTCGCTCTTCCCGCGGATCACGGCTTTCATCGTCCCCTCGGGCGGCGTGTCTTGCAACACCTCGTCCTCGCTACCTTCCGCCTCCGCCTCCTCCTCCGCCTCCGCGTCGGCCGATTCACCTGGAGCCTCCGCCTCGGCCACATCACTGGGAGCCGCCGCCTCCTCCGCCGCCGCCGAACCGCTCGCACAGCTGCTTGCAGATCCAGTGGGAACCGCCGCTCCATCGCCAGCGACGCCATCAGCCGCATCACGTGCACTGTGGTCCTTAAGGGCATCAGAAAGCATTTGATCCTACAGTCACCCCCTATGGTTTTCCAACGCGTTCCATCGCGTTTCCAACGCTCGCGTTGGAATACAATGGAACGCATTGGAAATCCATAGGGTACACCTGCAGCCTAAAGGGATAAGCAATACCTTCAACGCCTCGTTGCTAGTCTGAGGGGTCCCCCTCCACCTCCTCCACCTCCTCCACCTCGTCTTCCACATCGCCCCCATCCTCATCCGTTTCACCCCCTCCCCCCCACTCATCCACCCCCTCGTTGGCGCAAAAGTGATGGGGGGGCGACCCTCGTCGGCAGAAGCTGGGCGTGCGTTTCGTCGATGCCCCGAAACCCAGGCACGAGAACAATTCCCAAACGGATTCAATATCAATCAACAAGGGGCCGATTGCAAGTACTGGGTGGATGTATGTAGGCTTGAACGTTGAACGCGTTTACCCCCCAGCGTTGGAAGTCATTGGAGCTGTCTTGGATAACCTTCATGTGGGCCTTCATCCAGTCGACGATCTTCTTGGTCGGCGTCGACTTGTACTTGTTCACCATCTGCTGGACGTCCCGCATCATTGCTCGCAAGCGGCTGGCCTGGCTCTGAGCCCACCCACTGGCTTCATCAGCGAGGTGCCACGCCGACCCCTTCCTCGTCGCCAGCTCCCTGAACGCGACCCAAGCGCACTTGGGCGTCATGCTCCCGTTGGGGAACAGCACCCGCAGCTCCAGGAGGAGCTCCTCGTGCTTCTTCAACACCTCCGTCGCCATCGGGCCAGAGTTCGTCTCCCTGTACGAAAATTTCATAGCTGACAGAATGTGTTTCTCGAGCACATCGGCAACCGCCACAATATCGGCTGTGCCGTGCGTTCGGCCCCGCTTGGCCGGATGACCTCCATCGCTGTCGTCGTCGTCGGCGGCAGCCGCCGCCGCCCTGCGCGGCGCGACCGCGGGCGCCGCTGCAGGGCGCTTCCTGGGCGGCGCCATGCTGTCGTAGAGGAGCTACGCAGGGCTTGGGCAGCACACGTGCCAGACGTATCTGAGCCGCGCCGCTCTGGGCGACACGCGACACGACGAGACCGTTCGCCAATGCCAAACCTCGAAGCTGCAACCATGGGTTATCAAGAACTTGCTGGGGGGAAGGGGCTCTATCTCGAAATGCACGCGCGCGCATGCGCACTGCAATCCTCCAGCCCCATTCGGGCGTGTAGGCGTGATAACGCGGCTGTAACCATGATAGCTCAAGCCGATTTTGTCTGAACGTTACTATGAACCCCCAGACAACACATCATACTACCTACGAAACGCGTACATGATGATGGTTATGACGATGATGAGATGCGAAAAGTAGGGTGATAATGCTTTTTGATGAGTTTTGAATGAAAGCCATGGATGGGATCTTGGAGCAAGATCCCAAGTGCATTGCAAGATCCCAAGAGAGTGGGCTCTTAACGCAAGATCCTGAGGACCACTGGGGCCTAGGCGACCTCTCGCAAACCACCGAGCGGTTGAAGAGCAAATTGGCGTCGCTTTCAGGTCCCACCCCGTCCAACACATACAGCAAATAAGCTTTTAGCGGAGTCATGTTCGCAAAGTTCCTCAGCACGGACACGCGCGACAAGGCCGCGGAGCTGCGTCGCAAGGCAAGCTGCGCGAACGACGACAAGAAGATCTGGGCCACCGAAGACCGCTCTGCGCCAGAGCGTGCCGCCCGGAACTACTGTCTTGGTCTCAAGCGCTTCTTGAAGGGCGAATGGGAGAGCCCGCGCAACATTTCAGTCAGCAGCGAGGCGCCTTACACTGTGACTGCGGGGGGCGAGCACGCGCTCACAGCTAAGGTCGCGGGGGGCAGTGTGGAATACGAGTGGCAGAGCGAGTGGGCCACCTGGTCCGAGCTACACGGCAACCCGCTGATCAAGGACCTCGCTAAGAAGTCAGACGACCTCCTCCAGCGCGCATCCCAAGGTCGCGAAGGGAATCCAAAAGGAAGGGCCAAGGGGCGCGGGCCCCATTGGGAAGCAAGGCATATGAGCAAAGTTTCACCCGTTTCACCGGTAGTCGGCCTTACTGCCAATATGAACCACGAGTTGTTGAGAATTCGCCCGCGCAAACACGTGCCCGCAGCGGCCGGCAATGCCGCTGCCTATCTTTACCTTGCTCCCCAACGTCCCACCAGAGCTGAGGAAGCACTTCGTTTTCGCGGGGGCCCCCGTCGCCCGCGTTCTCGGCTGCTCCGGGCGGCGCCCTGGAACGCGGAGGGCTCCGCGGACGCAACGCAGCTGGAGCTGGACTGGCACGCGGTTCAGCTCAGCATCGACATTCTGTGCATCCAGGAGACGCGCAAGGCAGGTTGCGATTATCACGTTTCTGATGGAGGTTCCCCCGCCGTTTCCTTCGGCGCCGCCGGCGCCGACCAGGAGGAGACGGCCGGAGTTGGGTTCATAGTTGCCCCTCATCTTCGCAACAGCGTGGTTGGATTCAGACAAAAGACAACACGCATGGCGCACTTGAAGTTACGGGTGGTTGGTGGCAAAGTTGTGGTCTGTAGCGCATATGCCCCGCGCAGCGGCGAACTCTTCGAGCGCCGGCAGGCCTTCTACAACAACCTCAGTGCTTTCCTGTCTGGTGTATCTTCGCACGGGCCACTTTTGGTCCTGGGAAACTTCAATGCTCGGCATCATCGTCGCTTCCCACAGGAGGAGGGCATCATGGGGCCATGTGCTCGGCAACCCTGCGGCTGCATGCAATCCGCCTTCCAACCGTAGTCTGCCAGCAGAGCTTTGAACCAGACGCAAACTGTTCATCGGCAACGCAGCCTTCGATCAACCAGCAGACCGGCAGATCACGTGTCATAACGTTGGGGGGAAGCCGTCTGGCGCCCCCGCGCCATATAATTTTGGACAGGTCGACTTTCTGTTGTTGTCAAAGGATTGGCTGGGCAGTCTGAAAGACATTACATGTGACCGGCGGCGCACTTTGGCGTCGCACCATTTTCTGGTCTACGCAGATCTAGACGTGCATGTCCCAAAGGAGTCGCGACAACAGCCAATTCCCCGGCGAGACCTGCGCGCCCTCCGCCCCCCTGGGACATCTAACCGGTTTGCCGCGGCGTTCGCCGATCGCACAGAGGAGCTGGAAAACAGCATGCCGGTATCGACGGCATCCGACATCGACGCTCTCACGAAAGAGTCGTTCGCCACGGCTGCGCTTGCGATCCCTGCCCAGACGGCTACGCCGCGGAGACCGTGGGTCTCTGACCTCGCAATGGACATCATCAAAGCACGCACAGCCGCCAGGCGCCGCGGGGACGTGGACACAGAGAGACGGTAAAATCAGCAAGTGAAGGCGTCTGCGAAGAGAGACCGTGCAGAGCGGTTGGAACGCATTCTCGCCACTGGAGACTGGGGGCAAATTCGCAAATTGCGGCTGGGGGTTGCGCCTAGGCAAAGGCGGATGCGGGACATGCACGGCAAGCTTATTGATTCAGATTCCCGTCGAGATACAATGGCTGATTACCTCAGCAGCGTGCAGTGGGCGGCGCGAGACACATCGCCTATGCAGGCAAACATGCTGGGGCCTTCGCTCCCCGTGGAAGTCGGGCCCAGTCAAGACTGGGAAGTCGTCGAGGCAGCAAGGGCGATGAGACGGGAAAAAGCTTGCGGATCAGACGAAATCCCTGGGGATTTTGAAAGCCAAGATGTCGCCCGGACTCGCCGGCGCAAGCTTGGCCACCGCGCTATGCCAGAAATGCTGGGAAGACGGTAACATCCCAGAAGGCTGGCGCGAGTCGCTGGTGACCACCATCTTCAAGAAGGGCGATCCTTCCCTTTACGGGAACTACGGGCCCATCTGCTTGCTGCAGGCCGGTTGCAAACTTTTAGCAGCAATACTCTTGCGCCGCTTGAAGAGGACAGGGGCGGATAACACAATCTGGCGGACGCAGTTCGGGATCAAGTCAAAGCGCGGCACAAATGACGCGATCTTCATTGCGAGGCGCAGACTGGAGGAGGCATTCGCGCGGACTGAGAAGCCGCATGTGTTCCTCGCGCTGGATTGGGCCAAGGCTTTCGACAGTGTCATGCCCGACGCTCTCATAGCAGCCCTGCGCCGATTCGGGCTACCAGGCAAAATGCTGGACATCGTCCAGACGATCTACTCTGACCGGCTTTTCGCTGTTCGCGATGCGGGCAGGACGTCAGGGCAGCGAGAGCAGTGGGCGGGCATCTGCCAGGGCTGTCCTCTGTCGCCGCTCTTCTTCGCCGTTTTGATGACCGTCCTCCTCTGGGGCGCGAAGAACGCGCTCGGTTACCTGGCCGGGCGCGTCAGTGACCTGGTATACGCGGACGACACCTTGATTGTGGTTTCCAGCGCTGCGGGTGCGGAGGAGCACATGAAGGCCACCGCAGACGCCGGAGCTCATTTTGGATTTTGACGTGAAGCTCGAGCTCATGGCCACTGGGTGCAACGCCCATGCTATACTTAAGCCTGACGGCGACCCAATCCCGCAGAAGACGAGCATGATATACCTGGGAAGCGTCTTGACATTGGATGGTTCTGTGGGTGCAGAATTGAGCCGGCGGCTCGGCCGAACCAGGTCAGAATTCTATTATTTACAGCGTGCTTGGTCTCATTCTTCTGTCTACCAAGAGAAAGACCAACGTGTACTTTGCGTGCGTCGAGTCGACGCTGCTGTACAGCCTCCACAAATCTTGGTTACGTCAGCACGAACTGGCCAGATTGAATGTTTTTCAGGCGCGGCGCCTGCGGAGAATCCTCGGCATCGGGCATTCTAATGTCAGTCGAGTCACCAACGCCGCAGTGTTGCAGCGAGCCGGACGCGGCAAGCTCAGCGGACCTCTTGCTGCGACGGCAGTTGATCCTGTTCGGGGAAATCGCACGCAAGGCCGACGACCATCCTGTCCGAATGGCTGTCTTCCAGCCTCCTTCCTGTGAGCTGACGCAGGCGCCCGGCCGCCCCGGAAGAGGGGCAGGCCCTGGCAGGCGTGGGCAGCAGAATTGTCTAAGCATGCTAAGCAGATGTGTCGTAATTATGGTTGGAACTTTTCGGGTTTGGGCACCTGTCCAGCGGAAACCTGGAAACCAGCGGTGCGCAAATATACTGTGTAGCGCACGCTCGTGCCTTTGCTCATGTGCCTACGGACACGCGGCTTCATTCATTCATTCATTCCTACCCCCTCCCCGGGACCTGGACGAGCCGGTCGCGGGTAATGGCAGCGCCCAAAAAGACCTCGGCGAGTAAGCCACAATTATTGGTTTTACCATAATTTTGGCTCCAGTGTGGCATCTTGGGGGGGCAACCGTAATTGAAACTCCCCTCTTCTTTGATCGGTTTCCGCCAAGATGGCCCTAAGAAGCGTCCAGAAGGCCCCAAGAGGTCCCAAGATGGCCCCAAGATGGCCCCAAGAGGCCATAAAGAGGACCTCGGGAGGCCCCCAAGAGGACCCCAAGCGGCCCCCCCCCCGAGGCACCCAAGACGCCCAAGAGCCCCCAAGAACCGCCAAGAGGCCCCCAAGACGTCCCAAGAGGCCACCAAGAAGCGCCGAAGAGATACCCCAAGAGGCTCCGAGCGGAATCCAGGAGAACTCTGGCCCTGTTGTTTGCCCTCCTCCTCCTGCTCCTCCTCCTCCTCCTCCTCATCATCATCCTATTCATCCTCCTTCTCGCTCCAAATCGGCCCCAAAGGCTCCAACGATCCCCCAAAGAGGCCTCCAAGAGGGTCCCGAAACGGGCCAAAGAGGGTCCGAAGACGGCCACAAGACGCCTGCAAGTCGGCCCAAGAGGCCCCCAAGAGGGCTCCAAGAGCGTGCCCAGATAGGAGAACCAACGGACAGTTCGAGCCCTCGGCCCCGAGCGGCAAGAGGCCCCCGAGGGGGCCAAAACAGGTTCCACTACGCCCTCAAGAGGCCCCCCTAGAAGTCCCAAGAGGGTCCCAAGAGGCCTCCAAGATGCTCCCAAGGGCCCCAAAAACTGCCCCCCAGAGGCCTCCGAGAGCGCTCCAAAGAGAACCCAAACAGAATCCCTGAGGACTCTGACCCACGTCAGCGTCGTCGTCGTCGTCGTCGTCGTCGCCGCCGTCGTCGTCGTCGTCGTCGTCGTCGTCGCCGTCGTCGCCGTCCCCCTTCAGGGACCGTGAAAATCAAGCATGCAGAAGCATCGTCCCCTCCCCTCCTTTCCCCTCCCCCTCCCCCACCTCCCCCACCCCCTCCACCGTCTCCTCCTCCTCTTCCGCAATGCCTCCTCCTCCTCCTCCTCCCTCCCTCTACCCCCTCCCTCGCTGGTGCGGACACGAAGCAGCCGAGGAGGCGAGGGAGGCAGAATGGAGGGGAGGGGGGAGGGAGAAGGGGGGAGGGCGAGGGGGAAAGATGTGAAAGGGAAGCAGGGGGAGGAGGATGACGGAGAAAGGAGAGGGAAGGGATGGAGAGGAGAGAAACGGGGAGGAAGGGCAGAAGGAGGAACGAAAAAGGCGAGAGAGGGACAACTGAAGGGAGGGCGAAGGGGGGAAAGAGGGGAACAGGGAAGCAGGAGGAGGAGAGGGAACAGGACAAGACAATATTGCATATGATATGGGGAAGTGCCGCAAGGTTTCAGATCGGACCAAATATACCCCACGAACTCAGAGCACGTGCCCTGCGCTCGTGCAAAACTGTGTACAGCGAGAGGAGGGAACAGCAGCAGCAGCAGCAGCATGGGTCCGAGCGGTGAAACGAGGAACACGATCGGCCCGCCAGCAAGAAAAGACACTCAAGGGGAACACGGGGGAACATAATTGCAATGGTCAGGCCAGAATCAGGTCGGTTTGCGTGGGCAACTTCGCTCGAGCATGCCCGATTGAGAGCAGCTCCTCAACTGCTCCAAGGGCCTGCAGATCGATTCAACCCTGTGCGAAAAGATCTGAAACGGGGGACTCGTGCAAGGAAGGCCCGCATAAACCATGCAGGCGCACACTGCTGTTCTCCGCCCAGCGTACCTAACATAACAGCCAACAGCCCGTGGCTAGAAAAGCACGTGGGCAGCGAGAGAGGCAGGGGAGACGCGGCTCGCTCATCGACCGTGAGCAAGTCCCACGCGTCCTCGTTCGTCGAAAGGACCTGTCCCGCTGGCAACAAAGGCTTCATAATCACGGCAAGCAATATGCCGTGGGGCTGCATGTTTCCGCGGTGAACCAGGCTCTTCGAGGAGCAACCCGGGGCGACGCTCAACAGCATATGCTGCGCAGAATGGGGCAGGAGCTGCTGTAGGTCGACGTTCCTGCTCATCACGTTCCCCCTTCGGCCGTGCCGACTGAACTGGCCTGAAACGAACGGGTCCCGAGGGAAAGGGTCGTGGGACCCAAAGGCTCCTCAGAGAACCCGCGTATCGTTCTGGGCCGTGGCTTGGCTGTCCCGGGGCCTGTGAAGACCCCTTCAGAGCCCGAAAACGCAGAAAAACAATTGGACACATTTACCTCAACACCTCTGTACTTCATGTTTGGACGCCCGAAGTGGGCACGGAAAACTTGGGTACGATACCCAACAACAAATGTTGTCCAAAACCGACAGCGGCTGCTGTTGGGCAGGCGGCCGTCTGCCTCAAATAAAAAATCCCGTGGCGACACCGACAACGAGGCCTGCTTCAAATGGGCAGGAACTGCTGGCGGTCTTCGAGCTTCCTTGGAAGGCCCGCCCCCTCTGTTAGTGGCTTTCGGGATATAACTCGGGCCTCTGGCGGCCGTTGAGGGCGACCTGGACACCCCTCGAGCAGGAAATCAACTGCAGAACTGATTTACCCCCAAATCGATTTTTGTCGACGAATCTACGGTCAATACGTAGAATGTTTGAAATTATCTACCAAAACTCCCACTGATGGGGTTAATCAATTCTGTAGTGGACCTCCTACCAGGACACTTGGAAAACCATCGGCGAGGCGCAGCCGTTGAAGCGCACCCCGAGGCTGGGAGACCGCCAAGAGCCGACGAAACCGTCCGAAACCATGAAAACGCCCGAACCTTCTCCCCTCGGGCGGCCGCCGCCGTTTCTTTCCTTAGCCATCTCGCTCGCCCCGATCACCGATCATGGCGACTGAAGGCATCGGCCGGCGGCGCGGCGAGTCCCAGGGCGAATGCCGAGCGGGCGGGCCTGCTCAGAAGGCTCGGAAAGCTTCGGGCCGTGTGCGAAGTGTTTTCAGCCTCCCTCGAAGGCGCAGAAAAATTCTCGGAAGGCGCGAGGGCCTCTGAGAAGCCTCGCCTTTTTCTGAGGCCTGTCCCCTCTCCAGAGGCCTCCCGCATGGGGTCGGAGTATCGCGCCACATCACAGTCGCATCGCCGTTGCATCGGCGATGTACCGGCGACGTCGGCGATGCATCGGCGACGTCGGCGTGGAGAAGATCGGGCCCCACATGGAACCGCATCGCCGATGCATCGGCGATGCGGCGCGATCCTGCGACCTCATGTACTCAGACCCCATCTGGGAGGCCTGGGTTCTCACTTTGCACACTGAGGTATCTGGGCTCTGTCCCATGCGGCTTCGCAGAAACGCCACAGAACAACGTAGAACGTACACTGACATTGGGCGGCCATTTGCCAACAAGCATCGGGGAGACGTAAGACTCGGGTTCAGGGGACGCAGGTTGGCCTGACGGGGCCGCCAGGAAGATGACGAGGCCCAGTCTGATATTCTAGACGTTTCGCGCAACCCCACCAGCCCATCCACAGACGATGCCCAAAGGAGTTGCCTCGATGAGGAAAGTGGGCAGTGCGGCAGCACACAGAGGAAGGGTCCCTCTTGGAGCGCTCTTGGGACACCCTTGGGCGCTCTTGGGGCCGTATTGGAGCTCTCTTGGGCATGTCTTGCGTCTTGGGGGCCTGTTGGCGGTTCCAGGGGCCTCTTGGAACCTCTCGGGTGCC
Source organism: Prorocentrum cordatum (assembly GCA_963575745.1). NCBI lineage: Eukaryota > Dinophyceae > Prorocentrales > Prorocentraceae > Prorocentrum > Prorocentrum cordatum. Next base: position 292,585 of record CAUYUJ010015566.1, on the reverse strand, counting down.
TCGGGGAACCTCTTGGGGCCTCTTGGGGGTCTCTTGGGAGCCCCTTGGAAGCTTCTCGGGCGCCTCTTGGGGCCCTCTGGGCGCCTCTTGGGGCCCTCTTGAGGCGCTCCTGGAAGCCTTGGGAGCGCTCTTGGGGCCATCTTGGAGAACGTCGATCAAAGAAGAGGGTAGCTTGAAGTAGCGTTGTCTTTCGGGAGCCCTAGAAGTCGCCTCTTGCGACGTTCTCGTGGCGTCCTTGGAGCGCTCTTGGGCACTCTTGGGGCCGTCTTGGGGCTCGCTTGAGCCTTTCTTGGAGCCCTCTCGGGCCATTTTGAGCCATCTTGAGGCCTCGGATGGCCATCGGAAGCGAAAAGGCGAGACAACAAACAACATTGAGTTCCCCTAGGTGTTGGAAGGACGTTGGCCTCTTCAAGGCCTCCATGGTGAGCTCTTTGGCCACTTGGAGCCGTCTTGGAGCGGTCTTGGGGTCTCTTGGAAGATCTTGGGAGCCATCTTGAGGCATCTGGGGATATCTTGAGCCATCTTGGAACTCACCATGGGCTTTCCGAGGCGTTTTTGGAGCCATCTTGGACGCTCCGATTCCTCGCGGGGCCCCCCGTCCAGGTCCAGGGGAGAGGTCAAAACTCCCTCCCCGCCCGCAAGCCGTCTCGCTCACTACCACCCGCCCTCCCATCACATACGTAGCACCCGAGCCTGGCCTGGGCCGCAGCATATTCAGCAGTCGTTTTTGGATGGGCAGCTACTGGGGGCGAATCCGCCGCTGCCGCCGCCGCTTCCGCCGGCGCCGCCGCCCGCCCGCCGCCGCCGCGCCACCGCCGCCGCCGCTGTCCGCCGCCGCAGTCGCCGTGCCGCCCGCCGCCGCCGCCGCCGCCGCCGTCGCCCCAGCTGCCGAATCGCCGCCGCCGCAGCCGCCGCCGCCGCTGCCCCCGCTGCCGAATCGCCGCCGCCGCAGCCGCTGCCGCCGCAGCCGCTACCGCCACCGCCTCCGCCTCCGCCGCCACCGCCGCCGCCTCCGCCGCCGCCTCCGCTCCAGCCGCCGCCGCCACCGCCGCCGCCACCGCCGCAGCCGCCGCAGCCGCTGCCCCCGCCGCAGCCAACGCAGCCGCCATCGCCGCCAAGTGCATTCTGGATTATTCTTGACAGGGATGGCGGGGGGAGGCCGCACTGGGTTCGCGGCGCATGCTCCGAATTTGGAAGCAGTGTGTGTTTTGTATTGTGTTCCCCCATATCCTAAGATTGAGTTCTTGTTATTACTTGGACGCCTCCTACTCCTTTTTCTCCCTCTTCTCCTTCTCCTCCTCCTCATACCCAGAATTACTCACATCAAATTTACGCATACCCAGATTTACCCAGACATAAACTTACTCATACTCAGACCTACTCATACTCAGACCTACTCTTACTCAGAGTTACTCATGCTGAGACTCACGCATGCCCAGGCTAACTAATACTCAGGCTTGTTCCCAGACTTCCTCATACTCAGACCTGCTCGTACTCAGACCTTTTCATTGTCTGAGTTATTCCACACACACACAATAGATTGTGAGGATGTCTCAGGCGGGGCGCTGGCTTCAGCCCCCCAAGGGGAGCCGCCAGGGGTGTTTTCACGGTCCCATTCGCAGCAATTGTGTGGGGATGCCGCAGGCGGTTTGCTTGTATTCTGTCCCAACATCCTTGGCTATCCGAGCAGATTGTGAGGATGCCTCAGGCGGGGCGCTGGTTTCAGCATCCCGAAGGGGGGCCGCCAGGGGTGTTTTCACGGTCCCGTTCGCGGCCGTTTTGTGGGGATGTCTTAAGCGGTTTGCACGTTCTCTGTCCCAACATCCTTGGCTACCAGAGCAGATTGTGAGGATGTCTCAGGCGGGGCGCTGGTTTCAGCTCCCCCTGAGGGGAGCCGCCAAGGATGTTTTCACGGTCCCGTTCGCGGCCATTTTGTGGGGATGTCTCAAGCGGTTTGCCTGTTTTCTATCCCAACATCCTTCGCTTTCGGAGCAGATTTGGAGGATTTCTCGAGCGAGCCGCTCATTTTCACCCCCCAGGTGGGCCAGATTTTGAGGACGTCTCGATCGGTGGCCAGACTCGTGGGCACAGATTCTCCTCAGGATGCCACAGGCGGCTCCAACAGGCTCCAGGAGGCCCCAGGAGACCACATGAGGTCCCAGGATGCATCAGGAGGCCACAGAAAGACTCACGAGGCCACAGGATGTCCCAAGAGGCTCTAGGAGGCCCGAGGAAGCTCCGGGAGGCCTCAGGAAGCCACAGGAGGCCCCAGGATGCCAGAGGAAGCGCCAGGAGGCATCGGAAGGCAACAGGAGGCCCCGAGAGGCCCCAGGAGCAGGAGGCCTCAGACGACAACAGGAGTGGCTCCAATCCCATGTGTTTTCCGTATGCTCATATAGATTGGGCCTCACCTGGAGCACGAATCCTTGATGTTGTACGTATGTTTCTATCGATTGTTCTTCTCCTGTGTACGTATGTTCCTATAGGGCCTCTCCTGGGGCACGAATCCTTGGTGTTTTACGTGTGTACCTATAGATTGCCCCCTTCTCCTGTGGCTCCAATCCGCAATGTTGTATTACTTTTGTTGCTATAGATTGGGCCCCTCCTGGGGCACAAATCCTCCCTAGGAGGTCCCAGGAGGCCCCAGGAGGCCTCAAGAGGCTCCTGGAGGCCCCAGGAAGCCCCTGTAGGTTTCAGGGGGCCCCAGGAGGCCCCAGGAGGACCCAGGCTCATGCGCAGAGACGCGCTCGTACTACTGAGGCTCATTCACACTATTAGATTCATGACCACCCCGTCACAAGTGAAGCCCGTTTTTATTCGAAAACTCTTGCGCCTAGACATTCACGGCGGAGAGGTCCATGCGAATAGATGCACAGATGGGGAGCTCCACGCAATGAATAATTTACAAGGGATGGTGGGGGGGGCCCGCATTGTTTCTGGTTGGCTCCCAGTCGCCTGGGGGAGGGGGTGTATACTAATAGGGAACATGGATCCAGACACCCTCTGGATAGCAAGCCGTCCAGCACTCCCACCCGCCGTCCCAACACATAAGTAACACCCGAGCCTCAGCATGCTCAGTGGTCGTCTTTGGATGGACAGCTACTGGGAACCAACATCGAGCCCATGTACGCGACGGTTGAGCGAGGTGCGTCACGCGTGCCGGGCGCGCCACGCGCGCCAGGCACCCCTGGGGCCCGAGCGTGCCAGGCACGCCTGTTGCGCAAGATGCGCCACGTGCCTCCGCGTTCGCCAGGTGTGCCGCATGCTCCAGCAGCGCCAGGTGCGCCACCCTCGGGACACGTGCAGAGTATGTCAAGTGTGCCTGCGCACGTGACAGCACACATCGTGAAAAATGTCGATCCCGCCAACCTTTTCGAAAACCAATGCCCATTTTTGTGTTTCGTGGGCCTGCGCCAAGCCATACGCCACCACCCCCGTCCCTATCAAAAACCACTTGACTATGATCGCGAGGTGGCCGCGCATGATCCATATTCATCCGCGAGGTGTTTTTCGTATTAGCTCTGGGCAAAGCAGGCAATATGCTGACACCCCCGACGTCCCTATCAAGATTCTAAACAAAATGCTCGCGGGCCGCACGAACATGACTCCAGACAGCGCCCCACCATGTGCTCTGTATGTTATTATCTTGCACAGGGTGTCTAGAGCTCCGACCACTTTATTCAGCGTCGCACGCCCACCTCCCCCCGCCGCTCCCCCCGCGCCCCCAACGCCACAATGGGACCCCAACCCCAGCGCCAGTGGGACCCCCCCTCCGCGGCCCTCTGCCCCGAGCCCCCTTCCGCGCCACCAGCGCCCCAGAGGGGGCACCGCCCATTGCCCCCTCCGCCACGAGGGTGTTATTCCGCGTTGCACGCCCACCTCCCTCCGCTCCTCTCCCCGCGCCACCAGCGCCACGGTGGAACACACGCTCCGCGGCCCTCTGCCCCGAGCCCCTCCTTGCCCCCTTGGCCCCGCCCACTGCCCCCTCCCCAACGAACGTTTTATTCCGCGTCGCACACCCACCTCATCCACCCTCACCCCGCGCCCTCGGCGCCACAGTGGCTCCCCCCGCTCCGCGGCCCTCTGCCCCGAGCCCCCCCGCGACCCCAGCGCCCCAATGGGGGCCCCGCCCATTGACCCCTCCACCACGAACGGTTTTTTCCGCGTCGCACACCCACCCCACACCCGCCCCTCCCCGCGCGCCCCCAGCGCCACAGTGGGACCCCCCATCCGCGGCCCTCTGCCCCGAGCCACCCCGCGTCCCCAGCGCGCCAGTGTGAGCCCCGCCCATTGCCCCCTTCCGCAGCGAATGATGCTCTATTCAGCGTCGCGCACCCACCTCCCCCCGACCTCTCCCCGCGCCTTCGGCGCCGCAGTGCCCCCCCCCGCTCCGCGGCCCTGTGCCCCGAACCCCCCCGCGTCCCCCGCGCCCCAGTGGGAGCCCCGCCCATTGCCCCCTCAGCCGCGAACGCTGTATTCCGCATCGCGCACCCGCCTCCCTCCGCCCCCACCCCGCGCCCCCAGCGCCACAGTGGGACCCCCGCCCCGCGGCCCTATGCCCCGAGCCCCCCCGCGCCCCCAGCGCCCCAGAGGGAGCCCTGCCCACTGCCCCCTCCGCCACGGACACTGCAGTCCGCGTTGCACGCCCACCTCCCCCCGGCGCCCCCAGCGCCACAGTGGGACTCCTGCTCCGCGGCCCTCTGCCCCGAGCCCCCCCGCGTCCCCAGCGCCCCAGCGGGGGCCCCGCCCATTGCCCCCTCCGCCACGAACGCTTGATTCTCTCGCGCAGGGTGTTCAAAGCTCCGACCACTATATTCCGCGCCGCGACGCACACCCACCCACCCCTCCTCACGCACCACATTACCACCTCCCCTCCTCCAGTGAGGGCCCCGCCCGCTGCTCCTTCCGCCACGACGATTGTATTCCGCGTCGCGACGCACACAGCCTCCCCCACCTTTTTCCCCCCGCGTCCCCAGCGCCCCAGTCGCCCCCCCCGCCCAACGCCCTCTCCGCCCCGACAACTTTATTCCGCGTCGCGACGCACACCACCTCCCCCACCCCTCCCCCCGCGCCCCCAGCACCACAGTGGGACCACCGCCCCGTGGCCCTCTGCCCCGAGCCAACCCGCGCCCCCAGCGCCCCAGTGGGGGCCCCGCCCATTGCCCCTCCGCCACGAACGCTGCATTCCGCGTCGCGACGCACGCCACCTCCCCCAGCTTCCTCCCCGCGCCCCCAGCGCCCCAATGAGGGCCCCCACCCCGTGCCCACACCGCACCCACAGTCTATTCCGCGCCGCGACGCACACCACCTCCCCCACCTCCCTCCCCGCGCCCCCACCGCCCCAATCGGGGTTCCGCCCATTGCCCCCTCCGCCCCGACAATGTTACTCCGCGTCGCGACGCGCGCGTCCTCCCCCCTTCCCCCCCGTCCCCGGCGCCCCAGTTGGACTCCCGCCCCGTGGCCCTCTGCCCCAGGCCCCGCCCATCTGCCCCCTCCGCCCCTATTCCGCGTCGCGCGACGCACGCCACCTCCCCGACCCCCCCCCCCGCGTCCCCAGCGCCCAGTGGGAGCCCTGCCCATCACCCCGAGCCCCCCCCGCCCCCAGCGCTCCAGTAGGAACCCGCCCACAGCCCCCTCCGCCACGAACGTTTTCTTCCGCGTCGCGACGCACACCACCTCACCACCTCCCCCCCGCGCCCCCAACGCCCGAAACGGCCCGAGCCCAGCCCACTGCCCACTCCGTTCCGACAACTTGATTCCGCGTCGCGACGCACGCCACCTCCCCCCTCCCCCGCCGCGCCCCCAGCGCCCCAGTGGAACCCCCGCCCCGTGGCCCTCTGCCCCGAGCCGCCCCGCGCCCCCAGCGCCCCAGTGGGATCTCCGCCCCGTGCCCCTTCCGCCCGAGCATTATATTCCGCGTCGCGACGCACGCCGCCTCCCCCCCTCCCCCCGCGCCCTTGGCGCCCCAATGGGCGCCCGCCCCGTGGCCCTCTGCCCCGACCGGCCCGTCCGAGAATAAGCGGGCTCGCTGGGGAAGCAGGGCCGCCAGCCGAGAGGTCGGGGCGGCCACCGCCGTCCCCGGCGCGGGGCGCCAAGAGAAAGAGGCTCCGCCTCTTTCTCCTCCTCCTCCTCCTTATCGTCTGTTCTTCTTCCTTCTCCTCGTCATTTCTGCCTCCTCCTCCTCCTTCCCCTACACCTGCTCGTCCTCATCGTCCTCCTCGCGAACTTTTTCCTACCACCTCCGCCCCACCTTCCACTCCTGTCCCTGGTCGTCATCCACCCCCTCCTCCATTTCATCCTCGTCCTCCGCCCTCCCCCAGCTCCGCCCTTAGGCATACCGCATACAACTGCCTCGTAGGCTGCCCTTTGGGTGATAAGAAGGTTCGAGGGATAGGTTAGCTGTCGGTTGCGATTGGCGTTCGATCGGTTTGTAATATACATCTACATATGATAACCAGATGTGACCACAACCATACTATGGCAACATATGTTGTGCAATCTAGGTGGAGCAATGCATATGGGACAAAGGAGAATTGTAAGCTATGATTGCAATATCTGGTGTGACACATGCGTTGTGCAATGCATGTGGCGCAATAACGTTTGTGGTGCAATGTATGTTGCAACGCGTGGTGTGCAATCCAAGCAAATGCTCAAAGTAGAGCAAAGCAACGCAAAGCAATGCAACAACAAAGCAATGCAACTAATGCAAATAAATGCAGATCAACGCAACGCAATGCAAATCATCCTGGCGAAGGACCCAACCATATGCAGTAGTTGTGAGTACCGCAGTTGTGGATATATTCTTCGGTGGCGCTCCATATGGTGCCACGAACCGTATGAAGGTGTGCCGAATTGTGTGGCTCAGCCTCTGCAGGGGCTTCGCTGGGAACCCCGACGGCAGCGCCCGCTCGCCGCGACGCCCATGTCGGCACGCCCCACTGGGAGACGGCCGGGGCGACGGCCGGGGCGACGGCCGGGGCGACGCTGGCCGCCTCATGGATCGCTGCGGGCTGAGACCGTCGTGGCGACGACGGGCCTCCGAAGGCCAGAAAGCTTCGAGCCTTGATCCTGGAGGTTCGCACTTCAAACCTCGACGTGAACCTTCGAAAATGCCGAGGCACCCTCGTTAGCCTTTCCAAACGAGAACTCCTTCGGTGGAGCCTCTATGGGGCCACGAAACGTGTGAGGGGTGTGCCGAAATGGGTGTGCGGGACGCATGCGGGCACACCCACTGGGACCTTCGGTGGAGCTCCCTATGGGGCCACGAAACGTGTGAGGGGTGTGCCGAAATGGGTGTGCGGGACGCATGCGGGCACACCCACTGGGACTTCCCCATGGGGACACGAAACGAATGAGGGGTGTGCCGAAATGGGTGTGCGGTGATGACGGTGATGATGAAAACGATGCTGATGATGACGATGATGATGGTGGAAGGAGGGAGGAGGGGGAGGAGGAGGAGGGGAGAGGAGAACCCGGGGCGACGTCTCCTCACAACGAGGACCCAACACCACAGGATGGTTGGGAAATAGCGCAAAGCCGCGACGAGGCGGCGACGGAGCGGCGACGACGAGCACGGAGCCGCCAGACCAGCAATCAGGTTCAGACGACGGGCGGCGACGAGATGGCGACGCGGCGGCGAAGGCGAGCACGGAGCCGCCAGACCGACATTCAGGGCCAGATGACGGACGGGCGACGAGCCGGCGATGGGGCGGCGACGGCGAGCATGGATCCGCCAGACCGACATTCAGGGTCAGTTCCTTAGAAGAGAAGCGAGAACTCCTGAGTGCAAGCACTGGTTGGGGAATATGTGCGTATCCCGACCTCACGTTCAAACAATCCCAGAACCTACCCGCTAGTCCCAACATCCACCTAGCCGCGTCACTGTTATGTGTTGATCTCAAGACCTGTCAACCGACCGGACTCGATATCTATCGGTACGAATGTACGTATCGGTCCCAGTATCAAGAGATCCGTGGGCCGATGTGCGTGCGGTGCTTGCAGTACTTACACGACTTGCATTTCGAATTCCAGTCAAATGCGCATCTCAAGTTCCATTTCGAATTGCATTGCGATTGCCATTGAATCAGCAGTGGATGTGTAGAGCCATCGTTCTACCAGAAGGTATGCTGAGAAGGGAACGAGGGCGGTTTGCTGGGCACGGCGGGCATTGGCCACGAATAGGTCCCCCGACCAAAATCTAAGGAACGACCCGAAAACCGGAGCCACTCCTGAGCTCAAGGTGGTCCTCATCCCGGCATCTTCACAGTGCTTCGATGCTCAGTTCGATTGTCAATTCGATGTGCGTCTCGGCGTGCAGGCCGAACTGTATGTCAATGTGCATGTCGATCTGCATATGGACGCGCATGTCGTTCTACAGTTCTACATGTCAGTGAGCAATGCGACGTGCCAGTGTGTTGCATTCCGCTGTGTCTGCCGATGTGAATGTCGATGCGACCTCGCGAAACTTCACCTCGCCCGTCCGAAACCGAAAAGCGAACATCATTCCCCGGCCGGCATCACGTCGCTGACACCCTCCAACCTCCGACTCATAACATTGCTGGTCGCAACGCTGCCTAATAAGCCCGCAATGTGACGTGTCGATTTGCTACTGATGGCAGTTGCAGCCTGCAGTAGGTCGCCAAGAGTCCTACGAGACATCTGTGCAGGATCTCAAGGTCTTGAGGGCGGGCGTCTCTGCAGCCACCCAATTCCAGTGGCATGTTGTCGCGTACCTGTGGGAGCAACTTCGGCGAGGAGATGTACCGCCTCGCCCTGAATGGATCTCGACGTGCTCGTCGCATCGCACGCCAAAAGCGTGCTTGAAGAACACCTCCCCAAACAAGAGCGGGAGGAAGGCCCACGCCATCGAGGCAGGCGTCCGACGCCTGACTTTGCCCCGCTGGTCCGCCCGCCTCCTCGATGGCGGCCAACCCTTCGGAAGGAACTGCCGCACGCCCCTCTGGAGCACCCCGCGCTCGCGCGCACCCCTGCTCCGAACCGATCGCTCCCGAGCACTATAGTCAATGCGTAGAACAAGGATGCACGATAAGGATGCAAGGGTGCTTGAAAGGCCATGTCGACACTCTTCGAGAGGGGTACGGCCAGCGAAATTGGCAAAGGATGGTCCGAAAAGGAATGATGCGAAAGAACCCTAGATAAATTGTTCATCCGAACTACCCATGTTGACTGCAATCGCACAGCCCCCGGCTTAGTGCTCAGTGGGAGGCGCGAGAGCTTAGAAACGCTGCTGAGGCCCATTTGCGGGTGCATCACGTGTCGCCCTGTCGCCCACAGCAGCGGTTCGAATGTTGGCCGGAACGTTCCTGGACCATACAAAAGCCCAGCGGCCCCGATGAGGGTGGACATCTCAAGACGAATCTGGTAGGATCGGATCGGATCGGATCGACTCGGCAGGGAGGAACGTCGAGGACCTCAGCTCCCCCTGGTGCCCCCTTTGCAGAGGCCACAACGTGGAGGAAACTTTCAAGCACGGTTGCAGCAATACTTGTGTCCGCCCTGCTCAGCGGAAAACTGTTTAAGATCCTTCCCCCCCTTCCGCTTTGTTTATGATCCACACCATCCCTCAGCAATACGGCGAATGCCCGCATCACAAGTTTGAGGCGAATGAGGTACGGGGCAGGAAGGAGGAAAGGAGTGGAAGGGAGCAAAAGAAACAGGAAACAGAGAAGGAGAGGACAGAGAAAGACACTGAACAGAAAGGAAGAGACATAATGATAAGTGTTGGGTATAGAGGGAGAGAGAGGAGAAAGAGAGAGAGAGATAATAAAAAAACAAACCAAACGATACAAAGGCCGAGTTGGGCACGTTTGCTCCATATCTGGCGCCGTACCCGTCCCGCCCATCCGTTCCCAGCGCGCTGCATTTCTCGATCCGCCAACGCATGCCGCAACGGACCTGGAACTCCAATACTGACTTCATCGTAACGTGCAGTCGGGAAACACGAGAGCTGCGTGCAGTGGGGTAAGAGGTGGCGGATGAGCAAGCGACTGAGCAGGATAACGAAGAAAAAAGGAGGAATCATGATGACAAAGGTGAACAGCAACTACATATCTGGAGTGGAAGAACCCGGGCGGACATAATTTGAGCGGCCTCCCCTTTTTTTTATATATATTATTATATAAAAAATAACTAAACCTCCGAAAGCGTTTCTGAGGTCCCCGTCCCTCCCAAAACCCTACACCCGCAGCCCAGGCATATCCGATACGGCCTGGAAAACACAAACTCGCGGGATGCGCGGACGCTCCTGGCCCCCAGGGCGAAATGGGCACGGTGCGGTGGAGGGGGTGGTAGACCTGGGCACTCTAGGGAAAGCCATTCATCCAGAATTCGCTGGCAGTCTAGTTTGCTGAAGGAGCTGCGTCACCAGAGACAACTCTACCCAGCTTTGATCAGATGTCGCACGGGAAGCGAGACGGGCGTTGCTGTGCGAAGGCAAAGGCAGGGAGTCGAGATCGTGTCTCCGACCTTCGAACCTGCTTCAATGAGGACTCCCCACGTTCAGTCTCGAAACCATTTTAAACAGAGCGGCGCCGGCGACCGCGCACATTTAGCTAGATGGTTGCGCAGTGGCGACCTGATGGCTGCCAGCTTCTTTCGCCGCAAGTGTACTAGCAACTGCGCATCCACGCCGGACGAAGACGGGGCTTCCGTTCTTGATGCTTTCTGCGAGCGACAGGCGGGAGCCCGCCCCAAAACAATTTAACTCTGCAAACTCTACTGTCCATCATGGCTGCTCCGATCTCCGTCCAACGATCTCCCAATGTAGTCCAACGTGCGGGTCGCGCACGCCACCTCTGCATTCGAGCTTTGTACGGCGCCTCCAAATCCGCTCAATAGATCAATATTCCGCTTGTGGTCAACAATGCGGAAAAAAACTCTGAAAGCGTTCCCCAAATCCCACCAGCCCCCTGGGCGTAGGTGGTCAAGGGTATCTTTTCCAAGAACCTTCTTCCCCTTTTTCAGGGAGGGGCGCGCCCTCCCCCATGCCGCCCCCGTGGACCTGGACAGGGGTGGTCGCGGGTAGTTGGAGCGCCCAAGATGGCCCAACGCCGCTCAAGAGACCACCTCGGAGGGCTCAAGATGACCTCAAACATGCAAAAATTCCAGGACGGCTCCAGGTGGCATCCGAGACCTCCAAGGAGGCCCCCAAGAAGCCGAACTCTTTCAAAAACCGTGCCCCGATGGCCATCCGAAGCATCAAGATGGCCCAAATATGGCCCAAGAGAGCCTCGTGGGAGGTCCAGCAGAGCCCCTAGACGGCCTCTAACTGCGCCCAAGAGCTCCCCAACAGGGTTCCAGGAGACGATTTCTGGTGCTCCGGGGGGGGGGCTAATTGGAGCCCCCTCTCGTTGGATCGATGTCCTCCAAGATGGCGCAAGAGCGCCCCAACAGCTCCCCATAGCCCCCCAACATGGCCCCAAGAGGCGCCCAGACGGCCCAGGGAGGCCTCGGAGAGGCCCCCACAAACCCCATGCGAGGCGTCAGGGGAATCCCCGAGGTACCCCATTCGGTTTCCAGCTTCCAGCTACGACTGATGTCTCATGTGAACACAAGCAACAGTTAGACGTGAAGGGAAAACCCCACAATAAAATCAGCAAGTCGTCGCTCTCCCCCGCCCCGTCCGACTCGCCCCCCCCCCCCCCGAGAGAAGACATGGCCTGGGGCGGTCCTAGGCGCAGCAGCGCGCCTGGCAGGATGACCTTGAGCAGCTTCCTCCGCTCCGAGCACTTCACCTTTGGCCTGCAGGGGTCAGCGAGCCCGGGGCCGACCTTGGTCGCGGCACAACCTCCGCACCTGCGGCGCCAGATGGCAGGGGCATCAGGTCCGATCGCACAACCAAACTGGAAAGAGGGGCCTTGGTGCGATTCTGCACGCACCAGGTTCAACAAAGTGGGGTTAGGCGCCGTGCAACCCCTCCTGGTCGCAGGGCCCACGCGTCGCAAGCAGCGTCTGCACAGCCAAACGGAGGTCGCATTCCACCGCGCGAACCAATGGGGCGGGGGAGGGCACCTTGGGCTTGCGCTCAACCACTCCTTTACATAACTCTCCGAATTGATCCTGGACAGTTGGCCACTCGGCAAGGGATTTCGCCATGCCCCTCACAAACTCGGAATACGCTCGCAGAAAGCCTGGCGAGACAATAAAGCGTCTCGCGAGCTGAGCTCCAGTTTTCGGGAGGCAAGGGCCTTGCGGGCAATGCCCCACCAGGGCCCCAAAGACTGCGCATCCGATCGGTCTGGCCCAGTCGTGTCAATTTTCTATCAGCCCGACTTTTGAGATGACCAATAACAAAGTTCCCGCACATGTGGCGGGCTATGCGTGGCGAGGACAAGCTCGGCCCCTCGGCGGCCCCGAAATTTAGCAGGCCCAAGGATGTCCCACCCAGCTTCGAGAAGCCAAAGAATAGTGTCCAAGATCGGACCCTTGCCCTTTGAAAACAGCCGTTTCGTGGGGGCTTGCACGATACGGGCGAGGGCAGGATGAAACGTTTGACTCAGGACATTTGCAGCTAAGGTGCCTCCGTGCACATGCTGCTTTACATGGCCAGGGGATGCTGGCAGCATCCGCCAGTCTCCAGCTCATCAGGTCAGTGGCATAGCAGCAACCTCCAACGGGCCCCTAGCCCCCGACAACGCCCAAACCAAGTCAGTAGCACCCCCTGGAATCGCAATGCCACTGGCCCGAGCCGCTGCTGAACGCAGCAGCTTCACCTGGCGCGGGGAAAATCCGACGACCCCCCCCCCGTAGACTTTTGAAATGGTCTAGGAAAGGCGGCCCCGAGGCTTGGTTATAATCTTGAGGCCCTGTAACTTCTTCCTACGCAAATAGAACTTACGAGCACGTTTCTTGCGCAACTGGAGGTGGGAGCAGCCTCGCCGAGGCTTGCCCCCCGCGAAGTCGATACCCAAGTGCGGCACGCTGTATGCATCTCCTCCACCTAACTTGCCGAGCACCTGTTCAGCCCGCTTTAAAAGTGGTCCACTCGTGGCCGTCATACCGAGTTTCTCAATAGCCATTGACAGGTGGAGGCTGTCTTGAAGATAGCGGGACATACTGCCTGATAAGCTGTACATCGTCTCGCATACCCAAGCAACCGAGGAGCCCAAAACCTGAAGAAACAATTCATGTATGCGTAAACTTTGCGTGGGCTGCTCTGGCCACAGCATTGCACATTGCTCCATTCCCGGCTTCCAATAAAATCCAGCCTCGGAAGTTGCAGTGCTGCTACCTGCCACTATGCCTCTGATTGCCCTGAGGTCCATGGAGATTATGCCGCCATACAAGAGCGAACGCACCCACGCGTACGAAGCGAGAGCGACATGGAGCATATCAATAGGATAGCTCGAGATCTCGGCATAATCTCTGGGCTTGCCCCTGGGGGCATGCCCATAAAACTTCTTGGTATCCCACAATCAATGCAGAATGTGGAGCTTCCGCTCAGAGGCCCATTCGGCTCGCGCAAAAGCCCTCCAGACTGAGTCGGGCGGCGCTCGTTTCTGAGTCGACGAGAAACAACCACCCATGCCAAACTCTGCCTCCCAAGAACGAGTCCTGTGTTTATACGACACTCCGCACAGCCCGGGGGAACTCTCGAGATGTCCTATCGGTCGTCTGGCATCTCCTTCCCCTTCCTTAGGAGTGAGGAGGACATCGAGGTGCTGGAGGCTGGGAGGGAAAATGCTGACCATACTGGCCACATGCATTAAGAGCTAAACACAATACAGCGCACGGACATGTAGCAGGCTGTAATGCTTGGGGTTATACCCGTCAGGCCAACCCGTGGCCTTCTTAAACTTCCGAGAGCATGTTCTGTTGTGACCAACTGAAAACAAACCTGGCACCGCCACTGGGAGCCCTGTGGGGCCAGGAAAAACTATCGGCTCCGAACTCGCTGGCCAGGCCCCTTTCCAGATTTCTCCGCGGGCCCGAAGACGGGCCTGGAACGAGAGAGAAGCAAACGCCAGAGGGGGCGCCCCTTGGATTCAGGCCAAAGGCCTGGCTTGCCTGCCAAAAACTCGCGGGCCATCTCCCCCCCCCAAAAAAAAGGACAACTCACGTCATTATTTCCGACGGCGGCTGGCTGCTGTTCTGCTTGAGGGGCACGCGCGGTTCCGCAGGTGCGACGCAAACTGCGGCGCGCGAGGGAGGGCCTCAAGTCCTTTGACTGGCAAGATGGAACACAAAACGCCAATGTAGCTCACAAGAGGATGCCAAAATGCTGCGCCCCCTGCCAGTACGTGCGGAAAGGGCCGCCTTCTCCATTGCATGCCAGTAAGCTGATGCACAATCTTCTTCGAATGCCAGGTCGGGTGTTTTCCAGGATTCTTCAACAAACCCTGGACATCCATCGAACGGTTTGAGACCCGTCCCAGGCAGCCTTGGCGCGCAGGACTGGGGAAAGAGGCTTGACCACGCACTGTCGAGGCTGGCCTCTTCGAAGGCCCTTCGCAGTAGTACCCGTCGCCTGCTCCAATTCAGTCCAAGAGGACTCCAGGAAGCGAAAATACCTTACATCAAGAACTGCCTGTCCTCGCATGCATGCTTCACCTCTATATTGGAAGTGCCGAAGTAATTTTCCAAAATCTCGATTGAACTATCATAAGAAGGTGGCTGGACTGGAGGGCCAGGCTGCCGTTCCACTGGCCGGTGCTGGCACGGGACCTGCACGAGCACATGCACTTGATCCGCTTCCAAGCCAAGCCTCACTGTGACAGGGAAATGCACACCGCAGGGATTGCCATTGTCGACAGTGATCTGGCCCTTGGCCAATTCATCCACCAAGCCGCCAATGACAAAGTAATCAGCTAGACTTTGCACACCACCCCTGCTGCTGCACGTGCGATCTGAGCTGGAACGCGCAGTCGCACGAAGGTGGCCCCACGGCACTGCAACAAGTAGATCATCAGGATGAATGTTGAAGTCGGCCCCAATCAACGATGGGTATATGCGGGTAGCCCAATCTTCTCCGATCGCCGACCAAATCGCCAAGTTTCTTGCAGAAGGGCCTTCGCCATTGAACAAGCAAGCCGAGTACACTGCTACAGCGCCAAGCTGTCTGACCTCCAAGAATGCTCTGACAGCATGCTCAGGGGCAAGTTCGCATTTACCCATCGCCCAAGCTGGAACATGACCTTTGGTTAAGAGAGCGGCCCCCCCACACGCCCCCCCCCCTTTCGCCGTCGCGGGCCTGAGGAGAGAAGGGTTTGCACCCCGCTGCTTGAATGCCTTTCATGGCAGAAGTGTGACCACCTCCGCGTAACTTCGTCTCTGATAACATGACGACTTCACCGGGCAAGTGGTTTTAAATGTCTTTGAACGCACCTCACGAACCAAGATTGAGAGTAGTAAACGTAACCGTGCTTCTCTTCATGCTGGCCACCGAACTGGAATGTCCTGTCGGCGACATCTGCTGCGCCCGCTGCCCCACTGCGGGGGGCCAGGGGGGCGCAAGCCCCGGTCCCGCCAAGGGGGCAGGCAGCGAGCCCACCACTTCCTGATCGGGCAGAAACCGAGGACCATGTGGCGACCTCTGCTGCGTCCTTCCCTCCTGCAGGAACAAGGGGGGCGCGGGCCCATGTCGACCCGCCAGGGTTGGAGACAGTGAGTGCACCGCTTCCTGATCGCGTAGAAAGCGGACTTCGTGGTGCACCTCCAGCTCCCGCCAGAGTGCTACCCTCCGCGCGGTCCAGGGGATGTCGCCGCGCCACCTGGGCCAGGCGACACGCGGCAAACACGCTTGGCTGCCACCAAGAGCTCCTGGGACAGCTCCCGCTTGCGCCCCCCCCCCAGGCCGCGAGTCGCTTCATCTTCGTCAAGGAACGAATCGAACACCTGCCCGTCGAGGTCCTCGTCCACATCTGCTTGCCAACCAGCCGCTGCAGCTGGCCCATGATGATGCGGCGGTGTCTCGACCTCCACCTCCCGCAGCTTCTCGTTGAGCTGCTCCCACAACTTGTCGGTAGAGTCGTCGGTCTTGCCCTTCTCAGCCAGGTTCCCAAGGTTCTTATCACACGAGCAGAGTTCAGACGCAAAGGCCGAGGGCATTGGCGGGGCCTTGGGTTGCTCCGCCAGCTTGCGAGCTTCTGCCAACTCGTTCGAAAAGCAAGTTCGATATTCCTCTTCTTGGGCCAAAGTGCCCTGCAGCGCCGCGATTTGAACCCTGCCTGGGAGACTTGATCCTGACTTCGCGCCTCTCGAGTTGATCATTCTTCTTATTAACCTGGTTTCCTGCCCGCCTAACCAAGACACTAGCTGGAAACTGGCTGTCCTGATGCTGGCGCACATTGTTGAGAACTGTTCGCAGGTGTCCAGCATCGTCCTCACCCATCTGGTCAAACTTAGAGCCCGCACCTTCGATGAGTTGGTTGAGCGCATCGGCGACGCCAAGATCGTAGTTCGTGTCCTTCCCATTCTCTCGGTCACGACCGTAGCCGTAGCCATAACTCCATCCTTTGCCTTTGGGGTTCCCTTCTTGCCGTTTCCTTTTGGAGCTCCCTTCGGGCAACCCTTTCCTTGGGCGCCGTCCGTGGACCACGCGCCCTGGCTCTTCGCACCGTTGCCTGGCTGGACATGCGCAAGGGCGGACCCACAGTGGTAGCGCAACTTGAAGTGGCCAGGGTCCTTACGGCAACCACAAGTGCCACGCGCCATGCCGCCGCGCGAGAAGGCGTCGGCGCCATCTTTGCCCATTGGGCTCGCTGAGAAACAAGGGGCGGGGGGGGCTGTGCAGTGACAAGGCGGGCTGCCGCCGCACAGTACACAGGTGAGCAGTTGAGGCCGTGACCCCTCGGCGCCAAAAAGAAATCCTGCCCGGGGCAAATGCTGCGGACTTGAGCCAAAATGGCTTGAGCCAAAATGGCTACGGAGGTACCCCACTCCCCATGCTTTTCATCCTTCTCCTCGTTTTCGTCCTCCTAGCCCTCGCCCTCCACCTCCCCTTTTCGGGGTATCGGACGGCTTCCCCCGCCCATTGTTTTTTCTGCAACCTCCCCCACTTCCACGATGACATCAGCTTCCCTGGGCATCGCATCTGGGCGGGCTGGCGGCGCTGCGCGAAGCGTCAACAAAGGGGCGCATGACCCACTTCTTCAACCCAGCCTCTCTGTATATGATGTCTGAAACCACCCAGCCCCGACTGCGGCGCCTGCGCCGAGGACCACCGGACTCGGCGCCACCACTGCCATCCCCACGCGTCAGGAGCTGGCCGGAAAGGGCCTTGATCGGGCCTTCGTCGAGCCCCCCGAACATCCCCCCCATGCACGGCGCCGCGCACGGCGGCGGCGAAGTCCACAAACTCGCGCCTCGCAACCAGAAGCGCGGGACCTGCTCAACTCCAGCCTCGGCCATGGCCTGGAAGCGTTCGGCCTTCTCGAGCGCTGGGCGTCTCTCTCGATCTGGGCAACGATCCCGAATTCTTTGGAAGTCGCCGTCCCGAGCACCGCAGCCGCGCCTCCCGATCCGGCGAAGTCCCCGTAGAGGTCGCGCTTGCACGCTGGCGCCCACGCGCCTCCCGCCTGGGCGCTCAGGAGGGCTTTGGCCAAGGGGGGGCGGCCCTTCTTCCTGGGCCTGGGGACGTGCTTGGCGCCGCCGCCGGCGTCGAGTCCGTCATCCATGCCCATGCGCGCGATGCGCAATGGATGGCCTCGACCGCCCGAGAGGCCACCGCGGGCGGCGGTGCTGGCGACGTCTTCGGACCGCGCCCGACATTGCGCCCCAGGTGCGACGGCGGCGACGGACTCGAGCACCCTGTGCACCACTGCTCGCGCCAGGTTGTCGGCGCGGCGCGAGCCCGCCAGGTGGGGGTTCCCCGCCAGGCACGGGGGCTCCGCGGCGGCCCGCGGGCCCCCAGTTGTCTGACCATTCTGGAAGGCAGTGGATCTGCAGCTCTAGAGCGAGGACCCTCTTGCGGAGGTCAAACTCCCTGCATGCGAACGCCGTCGGCGACGGCTCAATGGGGGTCGTGGAAGCTGGCGGCGTCGGCGAGGCTGGCCGCCGACGACACGGCGAGGGCGTTCGCGGCCTCGCCCTGCGCCGCCCTGGCCAAGGCCCCCCGCGAACACGAGGGCACCTGTTTTCGGCGGCGAGCCCCAGTGCCCGGAGGCCTCCGCGACCCAGCCCTCCATTATCGGCTTTGCCGCCGTCGGCCTGCAGCGGGCGATCCACGCGATGGGGGTGAGAGCCCGGTCGCCCGACTTCTTGCGCTCCCGCGCGATGGCGGCCTGCAGCGACTGATACGGCCAAGCCTGCAAGGCTTCCACTGAGTTCACTAGGTCCACGAACGCCCGTCTCGCAAGCGTGGGCAGGCGGCGCGCGTCGGCTGCCGCGGGCCGATCAACGCCTCGGCCCCTGTCAGGCAGGAGGCGGAGGACCTGGTCGAACTGTTCTAGAGTCCAAATGCGGCAGGGCCCATCTCGCATCTGCTCGCGACTTCGGGCCAAGACGGCTGCGGCGTCGGCCCTTGCGACCGCGTCCGAAGCCCAGATATTCGCGGATATCTCGGTCTGGGCATCCATCGCGCGGGGCGAGCTTCCTTGAAATAACACTGCGCAAACTGATCTTCAACGCGGGATGGGGGCTCCGTGATCACGCGGGGCCTTCCACGGGCGGCCCTGGCAGGGCGCGTGAGCCGATCGGCCCGTTCGCGCGGCAAGCGCTCTCCAAATCGCGCCCGCGGGCGCGGGCAGGCGGCCTCGCGCCCGCCGCGGGGCCGCCCTCCTGCGACAGACCCTGGGCGACATTACGCAGCCCGCGTCGACGCCGGCCCCTTTTTCCCCCCGCCCCCCGGGGAGCGCGCGGGGTGAATTGGGCGCGTCGGCCACGCTGACCCGCCAGTCCGCTTCGAAACTCTCGATGCGGGGCCGCCTCCAGCCACGCTCTTCCACTTCCCGAGTCTTCAAGTTGCGATTAGAGGCTCCATTGGAAGACCTGGGAGCGCCTGCGTCTGGGGCGGCGTGGGCCATTGCGTCCGCCGCCGCGTCTCCAGGCACGGAGCGGGCGCGCCATCGGGATCGATCCGCCTTGCCCCAAAGTCTCAGTCCTCGCCCCCGAGTCGCCCAGGGGCTCTGGGCCCAAACTAGCCCATCGCCCGGGGCTCGACGCCGCCCGTCGCGGCGCGGCCTTTTCCGGGCCCGAGAGGACCCCGAGGCGGATCCGGAATGCCCCGAGACGCCCCCGAAACGGTCCAAGAGGGCACGGAGTCGCCAGGCGATCGCCCCCCGGCGGCCAAGGTGGCCCCGAGATGGCCCGAGGCCCTAAAACGCCCCAAGAAGCCGCCAAGCTGCTGTCCAAGGGCTTCAAAAAGCCAATCCTTGATTTCCCCGAGGTTTGAAAACGATTGCGCGCTCTCACTTGCTCGGCCCTCCGACGCCCCCAGACGGCCCTAGAATCCTCCGAGGCCGCCCCGGGGCGGCCGAGGGAAGGGGGGGGCGGGGGCGTGGGGGGGGCAAAAACTGCCCGAGAGGCGCCCGAAACAGCCCGAGAGGGCCCCCAGACGCCCCCCAAAAGAGCCCCAAAGGTGAACCCCCCCCCGCCCCCAGAACCCCCCAGGGGGCTGAATGTTCGAGCCCTCGGGAGAATGCGGCCGCGCCCCAGAACTGCCTAGCGCCGGTGGGCGAGTTGTCGGCGCGCCCCCCCCCGGCAGAGGTCAGTCAGAATGCAGGTAAGGTCTAGCAGACATGTGGCAGCAGTAAGACAAGCAAGCTAGCTAGCATCGCAGACGTCTTGGGCCAAGCTAACCGACAATCGGATATTGGTGGCGGAGCTACCGGTCCTCGGACCCGCAGTTCCTTTCGATATCGTACATTCTTTACGATCTGCCAGATGCATTCTACATTGCTGTGTATTTATTTCTCGGTTCTCAACACACCGTGAGAATCGGCAGGGGCTCAGCAGCTTCGACTTCTACGACGGCGCGTTCAACTACAATCAGCAATGCCACGAGGGCCCCCTCGAGCAGCTCGCGAAGATCGGCGACGAGTTCGTCGGCAACCACAAGAAGGACGGCCCATGCAAGTTCACGAGATGGCGATCGCAGCGGACCTAAGAGGCAGTACACGAGGCAGTGCCCGCCAGGATGGAGGCCGCACGTTGGGAATTACTCACTGATCACGTATGAGGAGGAGATAAGGCTGTGGATGAGGATGACAGATATTCCTGGCGACTGCCAGGGTAGTGTGGTTGTTGGCAGGTTGAAAGGCTCGGCGCATCGCATCGCGATGTAGATCAGGCTTCGACGGCAGGACGGCAGCAGTACCAGGACGAGGCTGTGAATGCTCTGGCGGAGCCCGAGGACGTCAACCGAGACCTGCCGGCCACGCCGTCTGGATTGCAACATGCATTGGCGGATCTCAGAAAGAGTCTCGGGGACGACAATCAGGATCTGCAGGCGTTTCATTTGGACAGGTTCTTTGAATCGCATCGCGGGTCACACTCGCTTTTGGACTACCTGACGCGCCTCTTGCTGGGCAAAGCTGGGCTGGCTCCAAGATTCAGCAGTCAAATTGAGTATTTCACCGATCCCGACGGGAACTGTTACATCCATGACTATACCTACGAGCAGGCGTACTATCTCAACTTGGCAACAGAAGGTACGGGTTATCTCTCTTATGTGTTTACTGATTGTTGGGAGGGAACTTGGAGTGCCAACGAATTTCACGCGTGGCATTATCAAGACGATGGTGATGCAGATCAGGGTGATGAGAAAGACGACGAAGAAGCTCTACTCGATGACCCTCTCGATGGTCCTCCACATGATCTGGCGTTCTACGGCAAGTACGGACGTCCCCGTAAAAAGTAAAGGCTACGGCAACGGCAAAGGTGGCTACGGACATCGTCGCAGGAGCTCAAGCAAAGGCGGCAAGGGCAATCACATATTCCGTTCGGCCGTGGCAAGTCAGGTGGCAAGGATCGGCGAGGACGCGATTATTATGGTAGCAAGGGCAAAGGCAAAGGCAAAGGCAAGAAAGGCAAAGGTACTGGCTCAGACGATCGACATGGACCTGTGATGGACTTGCACACTGGATCTGGACAGCAATCTCAGGCTCAATCTGGACCAGCTGTTCAACGCACGAGAATGCGGGGTCGAGCTCTGGATGCGACAAGTGTGGCAGTCGGTGGCACAGCGTGAAGGATTGCCCGACCAAAAAGGCTACAAGCAGAAGAGGTGTCTTGGCCGGGCTGGGCAACAGCAGCATGAAGAACACGACGGCGACGGGCATCACACTGCCACCACCTTCGACACCATCAGAAGGCTATGACA
The DNA here is from genome assembly GCA_963575745.1 of Prorocentrum cordatum. Taxonomy (NCBI): domain Eukaryota; class Dinophyceae; order Prorocentrales; family Prorocentraceae; genus Prorocentrum; species Prorocentrum cordatum. The sequence goes on along the minus strand of CAUYUJ010015566.1, from coordinate 271,308 downwards.
GTATCAACCGACAGCCAGAAGCAGTCGCAGAACGAAGGTACTTGGCCCCACTCAGGAAAGAAGAAGCAAGGATCGAGGATGAGACCAAAATATGGGCTACTGAGAAAATTATATCGAAGACTATGACGGCAAAGATCCCTGGTTCGAGCAGCAGTCAGATCCGCGGCGACCAACGCGACGACCTCCGAATCGACAGGACTCGAGCGACGCCGGCTCCTGGCAGAACATACCATCGGAGCAGGCCTCGGACGCTCGCACGACAGTCTCCGACGACAAATTCTGCCCAGAAACGTACATTCGACCTCGGCGAGGCTGGGGTCTTGAAGCTTCGGAATGAGAAGAAGCACGCATGTCCGCACTGGGCCTACCGACTCAGCAGCAGTATCCAGAACTACCTGCAGCACGATCTACTAGTTCAAGGTCGACTGACAAGAACGGCGCGGCATTTGTTCTCAGCATTTTCAGCGAACGCGACGACACCTTCGAGGCGTACCATCTTGTCAGGGGCCGACAGCGTAAAGGATTTATCATCGATCCTGGAGCAGCTTCTAGCATCTGTGGCACAGATACGCTGTTGCAGCACAACGGCAAGGACACGCAGAACTACACGATGACCCCAGGATCCGGCAGTTTTACTGGCATCAACGGCAGACCTACAGTTGGACTGGGACATGCGGCGCAGGAGGCTCAGCGCCCCCGTCTTGCGCTGGTCTGGCACGGCGACCTCACTGGCGAGAGCGGCTCCAACTGCCCATTATTGTTGCCGCTGCCTCCTCTGGTTCACTACAGAGCTCTACTCGTACATGGACTTACTGATAACGGCAATGGAGCTCTTGTGCTGGCTTCTGACAACGGCCCGTCGGACGTTCACGTTTATGGAGTTCTTCTTGCGGACAGCAGTCACTACTCACGCCCGACGGGCGATCCTACAGGTCAGCAGCGCGAGAAACCAGCAGTTTCAGCAAAAGTGGTCGAGATGCTGATGCACACGGTGAAAGACATCAATGTCAATATTCTCAAGACTGGCATTGCGGCTCTCGTCTCCTCTTGCACCCAGGAGGGCCAGAGATCAACTCCGCAGGCGGATCACCTTATGGCAACGCCATCTTCAGCACCAAGTAATGGCAACACTACGGGGCAAGAAGCACCAGTGGACCGTGCACCGACCAACACAGCTATGTTTGCAGGCACAGCCGAACATCACGGCACGCTTCGTCACTGGGGTGGTCAAGTTTACATGGAAGACAGTTTCCCAGACAATCTTACAGGCGAGCACGTGGCGTGGCTGAAACAGAGATACAAGGACATCCCAGAGGAGTTCTACGCCAAGGGAAGCCACGAGGTCGTGACTGCAGGCAACTTCGACAAGTGGTTCCACATCCATCATGGCCTTTAATCAGTGGCTTGGGCTTTTCAAGAAAAGTGGTTTGGATCAGGGCGACTTTCCTCGTCTGCAGTGAGGTCCAGACAAACAGTGCTCTTCCCAAATGACTACCGCTACGGCTGGGACCTCAAGAACCCCGAGCATCGGAAGAATAGTGAGCAAGGTCCAGTCCGTTTCCAAACCCATAGTGAAGCTTTCGTCTCCAGATCGCAGGCTATGGGCGGCCATGAGCAGCATGCGAGGAGCTGGAGTTGAGGCAGCCGAACGACAAGCAGAGTTTCCTATGTTGGAGTGGCTGTATCATGACAATGTCGTTCACGATCAAGACGGACATGGCTACGTCAACGAGAATGGCCTACGCTCTCCGCTCTGGACGCAGTCACCACTGAAACAGAATCAGGACATCGTCAGCAACAGAACTCGACGAGTTAACGGATGCGCTCACGGCTGCGTGAACACAAACAACGAGCCGATGGAGAAACCCTACAGGCTCGACTCCAACACCCAGCTTAAGAAGACTACTCGACGATGCTCTGGCCATGGAGTTCAGCGACGTGCAGTTATTGATGGCTCATTGCCAGGCCCAGGCTCCAGGACTGCAGCGTTGACTACGGTATACACTCGCACCATGCGCCGGGCGCCGGGCACGCATCAGCGACGTCACCTCCTTCGCGCGCAAGTTCACCTGCACCCTGATGTTGGCTGCGCTCGCATACAGCAACATCGACGTACACCACGGAGGCACGAACGCAGAACCAGTGCGAGTTCAGCTACTTCACCTAGGGCGACGGCACCTCCGCTTGGCAGCGACGGTGCGGCAGCATACGACATCACTACGGTTGCTGATGGCTCTCTTCAGACTGGGCAATGGCGTGGATTTCATGCCGGGCTCAAGCTGGCACTACCTTCAGGAACCGCTGGCCAGCTGTGACCTCGGTCGGGCCTGGCGTTGAGGCAAGGTCTCGGCATCAATGAAGGAGTTATCGACGCTGCCTACAGAGGCGAGCTCATCGTGATACTGGAAAATCGTAGCACGTCTCGCTTTGCATGCCAAAGTGGTGACAGGATTGCTCAGCTCATGATCGTGCAGACCCAGACTCCACCAGTGCAGATCAAGATCACATCGACGACTACGAAACCGAGCGCGGCAATAATGGCTTTGGCAGCACTGGATTACATACTCAGGCGAACGACACAGAGGCTTTCTGGGGCTGCCCTCAGTGCAAGCACGGTGGAGAGCGTGAGCACAGCAGGATTCCTGGAAACTGCAAGCTGGCACCCAAAGCAGATCCCTAGCGGGCGTTGACTCGACCAGCGGCCAAGGCACCAGCAGCTGCAAAGGCAGCAGCACCAGCAGCGTTAGCTCCAACACGACAGCTAGCACCACCGACTCCTGAACCCGAACCACGACCATTTGAACATTTGAACTACAATACCTTACAACCACCACCAATTTCGGCTTCTGCATCGAGTTCAGCAGCACCAGGAGTGGCATCATAAGCAGTTGTAGGTCCTACAACCCGAGAAATACAACCTTTACAGCGTACCGCTAACGGAACTGTCAAGATGAAGTTGGTTTACAACAGACTACTGCGAGTCAGGGCGGGCGACTTCACCATCAACATTCACGAGCAACTGGAGAAGCTTGATCAGATATGGTTGGCTCGCATCTTGGCAGACCTGGTAGGACAGCACACAGGCGTACTCGCGCAGGGCGACGGCGCCCCGAGTGGCATCCGAGCCCAGCCGATCAGCCGATCAGCCGATCAGGCCGATCAGACGATCAGCCGATCACCGACCAGGCGGCCGATCAGCCGATCAGCCGATCAGCCGATCAGCCTTATCGGCTGATCGGCTGATCGGCTGCTCGGTCGCTGATCGGCTGATCGGCTGATCGGCTGATCGGCTGCTCGGTCGCTGATCGGCTGATCGGCTGATCGGCTGATCGGCTCCGAAGCTGGGTCGGCCGATCTTCGGCCGAAAGGTCCAAGACGGCCCAAGATGGCCTCAAGAGGGCCCCAATATGAGCCCAAGATGGGCAAGCCAACTTGAAATGTCGAGCACTGCGCCCCGAAGGGGGAGGGCCGAGACCGCCACAGGGCCGACAAGAGGCCCCCACGAGGACCCAAGAGGCCCTCAATAGGCCCAGAAAAAGCCTCAAGAGGCTCCCAACCGGTCCCCCTATGAAGCCCCAAGAGGCTTCAAAACTGCCTTCAACAACAAGCTCCTCGAAAGTTCCCCAAGAGACCCCAATAGGCAGCCAAGAGGCCTCTGATTCAGACCCACAATCCTGGCACGGCGGCGGGATGGGCCGGAGGCCATTAGATCCGCCGCCCTCTGTTGATTTAGCGCAGGGGTGCACGGCGTGCTGTGCGCTACCGCTTTGGGTTTTGGTTCTTTCCCAACAGAATGCTCCCTGAACCAGCCCGCCGGCCTGCCGGAAAGGCCCGCAAGGGAGCGCAAACTGGGCCAGTCGTGGCCTTTCCCGCTCCAAGATGGCCCAAGATGGCCTCTAGGACGGCTCAGATGGCCTGCAAGTTCGCCCAAGACGGCTCAAGAGAATCCAAGATGCCTCCAAGTTTGTCCAAGAAGCCCCCAAGAGGGCCCAAGACGGCCCCAGAGGTCTCCAAGAGGCCATCAAGATGGCCCAAGAAGCCACCAAGAGGTCCTTCAGGATGGCCCGAAGAGAGCAACATCATCGTTGTTTCTTGGGTGTTTGAATGGTTTGTTGTTACGTTTTCTTGTTTTTCGGCTGCCCCCCGAGGCCTCCAAGACGCCCATGATCGACCTCGCCTGATCCCCCCCCCCCATCCTCCCCCAAGTGTTCCCCGAAGAGCTTCCCGAGCGGCTGGGGGAATACATGGTCCGATGGTTTGGCCAAACTGGGGCCCAACGATTGGCCGCAGAGGGACTTCCCAGAAGGCAGGGGGCGGCGGTGATTCGCCGTAGGCGTCTTCGATAGGAAACTACGCTCGTGCGGCTCTTGCCTATGTCCTCCTCCTCCTCCTCCCCCTCCTCCTCTTTGTTCTCCTCCTCCTCCCGCTACTCTACCCCCCTGCCCCTGTTGCCGTCGCAGTCGCAGCAGCTGCCCTCGTCACCGCCGCCCTGTTGCCGCGACAGCGCTAGCGACTGCGACAACCCCGGCGCGGACATGTTCGGTCTTCGCGCGCGCGTGGCCGGGCTAAATATGCGGCCGCGCCGCCGCAACAGCTCTCTGCGACCTGCCCCGCAGGTCGCGGTCCCGAAAACGATCAGCACATGTCTGCAGAAGCCGAGCCCCTCTCGAATTGTGCGCCCCGCGGGCCTGAGCTACCCGCTCCGAAGGCGCGCCCCGGCCAACAAAATCCAAGCCAATGAAAGAACTGATGTCAGCGCAAGCCGGCCAGGGCCCGCGCGGAGCGCGGCTGACGCCCGCGCAATGGCTAACCTGGGCAGAGGAACGGTGCGAACAAATGCCTACGATGGTCGAGGCATGCGCCCTCCGTCTCGTCGAGCTCAACCCCCTGCCCACGCGGGCAGACACCCCGTGCCGCAGTGGCGGTAATTAAACCTCAAGAAAGCCAGCTGGCTGAAGACATTGAACCAGCGAAGCGACACTGTTCGGGCGCCTCGCGGGAGCATCCCTTTGAGACACTCCCAGAGGCGCTCCACAGGCACAGTGCCCGATTGCACGGGCGCTCCCGCGGAGCGGATGGCCAGTGCCGCCGACTGCCAGGCCCACAGGCCTTCAACCCTCAGAGGCTTCAGGAGGCGGCGGTAATGCGCTCGGACCTTGACGGGCCAGACGCTGCGAAGGCCGCGGACCTGCTCGGGCTGATTCTCGTCGCGAATGATTCCCCGACGCCTGCGGGTGGAGCGGCGGTACGGCTTGTGCCACTTGGCATTCCTGCGGACTTCTGCCTTGAACCTCTTGGGGGAGGTGTACCCACGAAAGCCCATGGACGAGTCCACCTGAACCCCGGCGCGCCGCGCGATGCGCGACACCACCACCCGCGGGGGGTACGAGCCGAACTCCTTCTTCCAGAGGCGGCACTTCGACACGTTCGGCAACTGCAGGAATCGTCGAAGGTCCGCGGCCCCGTCGGCATCCGCGCCCACGCTTGCCTGGAACGCCGCCGCGGTCTTCTCGATTGCGGTCCTGAGCAGCGAAACGCCCGCCGCCGAAAGGCCCCGGGGGCGCGGGCGCGGGGGCGCCTGCCCGGCAGGCGGTGCGTCTGGAGGCGGCGCTGACAGACGTGACAAAATGTCCTGGTGGTCGTATATGAACTCGCGGCAATCGTTGCACGACGGGCTCACGCAGCGCCGCAACGCAATGACCTCAGATGGCCCGCGATGGGCATCGATCGGCAGGGCAGATCCAGATCGGCCAGGCCCCGAGCGCCACCGGTCGGCCAGGGCGTGGATCCCGGTAGGAGGAGTCGGCTTGCGGGGGGGGTCGGGCGCGCGGGAGGCGGGCGGAGGCGTCGCTGGCGCCCCGCGCCCCCGGGGGGCTCCATGTTGAATTTCCCAGGCTGCGCCATGCGCGCGCGCGCTACTTGCCCGCGCGCTCACATTCGCGCAAGCGCATCCTAAGAAACTATGATTTGGATCGGAACCGGGCGACAACGGGCATGGGGCGCCTGTCAAGGCTGCTTTTGGGAGCGATTGCTGCTGGCTCGACGCGCGCGATGCGCATGTAACGACTTTTGGAGGGCGGGCGCTGCGCCGCCCAATCCAACGCGGCAATGGCGCGGCCCGGGGCGCGCGGCCGTCGCGGCACACGGCGGTCGACGTGACCGCATGGGGCGCGCGATCGGCCGCGCGGTATTTGCGGGCCATTCGGCCGGCGCTGCGGGGTCGCCCTCAAACAGCCCGCCAGGAATACGCAAATGCGCAATGCGCCAGCGCGCCGCCAGGATATCGCCCTGACAACAACCTGTTCACTCTGAACGCCGACTGCGCGCCTCGCTGAATCAGCGAAGTCGCGCGGCGCGCCCGCGCCGCGGACCCGCCGCGCTGAACTCGCGGGAAAAAGGCCTCTCTCCATGGGTTCTGGCACCGATTCTGGCCTACTTCCCCGTTCTGGCCGATTCTGGTCCTATCGCCGATTCCCCCTTTGATTCCGTGCTGATTCCGTGCTGATTCTTTTGATTCCGCTAGAATCAGGGGTCGCAGCTGTGCCGATTCTGTTTTGATTCTGTACTGATTCCGCACTGATTCCTTTGATTCCCCCGCGCCCCGGGGGCCATCGGGCCGCGGCCCGAGCCCCCGCCTCGGCGGCGCGGTTTCTCCAGGAGCGCGGAAGAGTTTTGAAGGGGAGGGGGGCGGGGGGGGAGGCGGAGCGATTCCTGGGGCGCATCGGGCGGCCGAGCCGCAGATTTCCGGGCCCAGCGCGCGCGCCCAACATGGCAGGCGCGGGCGCGCGCGCGCGAGTTCTCGACCGTCGGCGCATCTGTAAGTTCATGCCCCGCCCCGCGCGCGGGAATGGAAACTTGCGTTGCGGTTTCCAATTGAACGCGCGGCCGTCGCAACTGCATCGCATTGCTCAGCGCGCAAAAGCGCGCAGCATGGGGGCTTTGCGTTCTCGCATGAGAAGTGCGCGGAACCGAACCGAACGGTCGGCGGCGCCCGCTCCTGCGCCGCGCGCGAGGCCATCGCGTCAGCGCGGGAGGCTACAAGGGCCTGGGCCGTCGCCCTGGGGCGCGGGCACAGCGCGAGGCCCGCGCGGGTCTCTCGCGCCGAACATGCGCAACAAGGTCGGCCCGCCCGCCGGCTGGCGCTCGCGGGCGACGCGACGCCGGCGCCGACTGCGAGGCCGACTGGGCCCGGAGGATTCCTGAGAGTCCCGGGAAGGGGCAGCGGGCCGCGATGGAATCGGCGCGATCGTCGGCGCCCCCCCCGCGCCCGCCCCCCCCTGCAAGCCGACTCCTCCTAGATCCCGGGCCCGACCTACGCGATCAGGGATCAGCCAGATCTGCGATTGCCTTCAGCCTACCGCCGATCGACCCACACTCCGCAGCCCGAACCGGGCCAGCCCTGGGGGCCAGCGCAAGCCGAGGCAGCGGCGTCGTGGACGGGGTCGCCAGCGATGGCCGTCAGAGGCTCGCTGATGCGATCCGCGGCCTGCGCGCCGTCGGCCTTCGGCGTGTCGGCAACTGCGATAGTCGTCTGCTCGGGGTACTTGCCCATGTAGAACTCGGCGAGCTTGAGTCGATGTTTGCCGTACACGTCCGTGCAATGGCAAATCGGCGCGCTGGCGGCCAGGCCCAAGCCCGCTTCTTGGCGGTCACGTTTGAGGCTCGAGACGACGTCGTCGAGGTCGGGGAGCAGGTCGACAAGGTCCTCGGTCTTGCTGGCAATGACAGGCTTGAGGAGCGCGCCGTCCACGCCAATCCACGCCAGCATCACGCTAAACTCACGCCCCTGGTCGTTGCGGACGCGGGCGGCGAGGTCCCAATTGCCGCCCCCTCTGACGACGGAGCCGCTGTAGACGTTGACGTGTTTCCGCATGTGCTCAACCAGCGGGCCCAGGTAATTCTCTAAAGCGTTGCAGATGAAAGCCCTCAGCGCATCGTTGCTGGGCACTGCCGACAAGTACGACAGCGCGCGCGAGCCCACTGAGAAAGCCAAGCAATTTGCACTGTAGTACTCAGCAATTGCTCGGCGAGAGGCCCGACCGCAGAAGACCTCGTTGAAGTTGTGGAGCAAGTGCAGCAGGAAGACGCGCGTGGCGAGGATGAGGCCGTGCTTCTTAGTCTGCAACGCCAACACCCTGGGGCACGCTGCTCGGATATCCGCCAACGTCACTGGAAATCCACAGCAATCTCGCGCACCACGGGCATGACACGTTTGGCATCGGTGCGCCCCCACCTCAAGCTGGAGTGGCAACGGGAGGTCCAGGACGAACTGCGTCTTGGACTGGTCGGCCCGGGGAGCCGCCCCTGGCGCGGCCTCTGCCGCGTGCGCATCTACGGCGGCGGGGCGAACCACGCAGACGTTGCGGAACCCAGGCTCCCTCTGGCGCGCCTGGGCACGGTCGCGCGCGACGTCCCACAGCGCCGCCAGGGTGCGACTGAGTTGCGCCGGCGCTTTGTCGCAGCCGGCCACGTCGCGCCAGGAGGTGAAATGGAAGCCCGACCGCAACCCAAGTCGCGCGCAACGCGCGCACGGGGGCCGGCTGCCGGCTTCGGCGACGCAGCGGGACGACGTCGGCCATCGGCACGCCCCGGCGAGAAAAAGTTCCCACGATGAACGCCGGGTCGCCGGCGATGTACCCGAACAGCCCTCCCTGAGGGCGCAGCCCATCAGCGCTATCCACGCAGCGCTCTGGCCGGTGGAGCAAGCTCATGCGCATCAAATGTAGCAGGCGCGGCAAAGTCCTGCCGGCCGCCACGCGCTGCGCCCTCTGTCCTGCCGCGGCCACGCTGCGACAATCCTGGCCGTCAACGCGCGGCGGCAGTTTGGCGGGCGAGTTCGCGGGCGCCCCGCCCTCCTCCACAGGGCGCTTCTTCTTCCTCTTCCTTGTTGGCGCCGCCGATCGGAAGAAATTGCGCCTGACCATGCCGCGAGGTAGCCGGGTGGCCGGATCCTGCGCGCTTGCGCACCCCGATGTCCGCGCGCACCCTGCGAGGGAACTGCCGGGGCCACCGCGGCATGAAACCATGGCTTCTGCGTTTCCGCCGGCTCTCGCCGATGCCGAGCTCGAGGGCGACCCCCAGCTGGGCCCCTGGCGGCGCGCGCTCCGCAGGCGGCTGCCCGGCCCAGTCAACAGGGCGCCCTGGCACGTCAGCGCCTATCGCGTCCACAACGCCCCAAACATCTGGGAAACGCCTCGCCTGCGCACTCCCCGCGGCGGTGGACGCGAGCTCCTGGACTGCAGAATCCTTGATGTACCAGAGGCCCTGGCCACCCTCGAGGTTCACAATAGGGTTGCTGACCTCGCGCGCGGCGTCGATGACGTAGCACCAGGACCCTGCTGCGGGCAGCGCGCCCTCCGCCGCACTGACGGAGCAGCGCGCCCTCCGCCGGGGCGTCTGACCAAGTCCTGCGCAAAGCCTCCTGGCAGGCGGGATATTTGCTAATCGGGCCCTTGCCAACGTGCAGATTATACCACCCAGGCCGCAGCCAGGAAAAGCGCCTGGTCTCCACGGGCTTGATGCCCCGCAGCATTGCCAATGCCATCTGAGGGCCGTGAACAGTGAATGTCCGCCATGGAAGGCGGGCGTCGCTCTCCATGGTAAGCGCGGCAGGGCGCGCGCTTGCCCGAACGCCTTCGAGCCCATATGCCACGGCAAGACAGGGGTCGGGAAGGAGGGGTAAGGACAAGCTGGGGGCGTTCATGCCATATCGCCATATCTGGCGTCGTACCCTTCTCCTCCAAGCCTTGGGATTGCGCAGATCCCCTCTCTATCCGCGCAGTCGGATGACGAAGAAGGCAATGGTCCCAAGAGGGTGGGCGCGCGATGCGTGGAATAGAATGGGATCACATGGCACAGAAGAGCACGGCAGAGCGCAGCGTACCATAGCGCGGTGCGGCACTGCGCAGTGGAGCACTGCGTGGCAGAGCATTGCGGCGCATGGCATGGCATCGCATTGCGGCACACAACGCAGCATCGCATTGCACGGAAGAACGAAGCCAGGACCGAGAACGGCAATGAGGCCGAGAACGGCTGCAGCGGGAGCCCCCCTCCGGCCCCCTCCTTCAGATGCAGGCACAGTCGCCGTCATCGTTGCCCGGACATTTTCGGCATCCCCGCGCGAGTGGCTGCGCTCCCGGCCCGCGCGCGCTGGGCCGCCACAGCTCGCTGCGACCTGCCCCGCAGGCCGCGGCGCAAAAGGCTTTAAAACTGCTGCTGGCAAGGCCCTCTCGAATCGCACGCCCAGTAGCCGAGCTGCCCGCTGCCGGGCCGCTCCAGCCCTGGAAAAAAAGTTCGGCTTCCCAGCGCAAGTGGCTGCGCTCTCTGTTGGCGCGCGTTGAGCCTCCGCAGCCCGCCGCGACCTCCCCCGCAGGCCGCGTCGCAAAAGGCATTGGAACTGCGGTCGGCCAAGCTCTCTCGAACAGCGCCCCATGGCCATGGGGCTGCCCTCTCCCGGGGCCGCCCTAGCCCTGGAAGAAATCAGCGCTCAGGCTCAGGGTGGCTGCCAGGTCCCTCGCCGTCTTCTTCTCCTGGATCTGCGCCCACGAACACTTCTTGATGTTCAAGACTGCCCTCCCCTTCGGGCTCGGACCCTTCGGGGGCGGCGCCTCCTCGTCGCCGTCCGGCGCGGGCCTCTTGCGGCCGCGGGCATCCTCGATCTCGACCAAGCCAGCGTCAGCTGCGCGGCGAACCGCCGCGGCGATCACGGTCGCCACATCCTTGAAGCCGCGCGCGTTGAGGCCATGACGCACCCACAGGCGCATGTCAGCGGTGTTCACCACGCCGACACACTTGCGGTGGGAGCGGATCAGCTCGGCGCACGGGTCCTCCACGGTCAGTGCGCCGCCCCCCCGGCCGGAGGTCGGCCCGCTCTGCGGGCGCCCGATCCCCGCGGGAGTCGGCGCCACCGCGTAGTAGAAGGTCTTGTGCAAGAGAATCTGCCGCCTCCAAGCGTGCATCGCGTGGACCAGGTCGTAGACGCTTATCTGGGGGGCAGCGGCGGCGCCCGGCGCGGGCGCGCGCGGGGGCCGGCCGGTCGCGAAGTTGCCCTCCAAGAACATGGCCATGCGCATGTTCACGTTAACGAACTTCATGACGTCGCTGTCCCAGAACTTGAGCTTGTGGACGTAGTACACATTGAGGCCCTCCGTCTGGTCGAAGTACTCCTGCACCATCTTACGAACATAACCGAATAAGGAAAGGGCGTAGGGGTCCAGCACCACGTTGGTTGAATCGACCAAGGCGTTGTCCGCGAGCCAGGAGTGGTAATCCTTCAGCAGCTTCGCGGACGCAGTGCAATCTTGCTCTGGCTCGTAAGGAGAGCCCTGAGGGGCGGCGTTCCAGGTGATGCGGTACCTCTTCTGGTAGCCGATCATCGCGGGGCGCATGACGTGCTCCGCCGGAGCGATTTGACCGAGGACCTGGTGGATGAAAGAATAATTCTCCAAGTGCATTGGGCCATTGCCAGTCAGCACGGTGTCCCGCTCGCAGTTCACGAAGGTATTCATCTTGGCCCGAGATAGCCAGTGGATGACCTTGGCCTGCTCGGAGAGCATGGGTCCGCAATCGTAGGCGGTGACGATCTCGTCCGCGCGCACCCCGGACCGCTTTTGGCTGTAGATGCAACAGCGGTGGCCACGAATAGTGCCATTTCCTGACGTCACCGTGCCCTCGCGGATCTCCGGGGGCGCGCCGTCGCAATCCATCAGGGCGCGGGACGTGCGCAGGAAGAGCGACGATTTGCGCATGGACAACGACGACAAGGAACGAGGATAACTAAATTGAAGGGAAAGGAGAGTAGAGAGAGAGTGAGAGAGAGAGTGAGAGAGAGAGAGAGAGAGATAGAAAGAAAGAGAGAGAGGAGAGAAATGAGCGAGGAAACGGACCACCTCGCGCGGGGCATCTCCGAGCCAAAAGATGGGAGGATGTCTCAGGCGAGACTGGCCCGACCACCTCAGGTCAGGGGATCTCTGGGCCCGGGGTTGCGAGGATGTCTCACTCGAGACTGGCCCGACAACCTCAGGTCAGGGAATCTCTGAGCCCGGAGTTGCGAGGATGTCTCACGTGAGACTGGCCCGACCACCTCAGGTCAGGGGATCGCTGAGCCCGGAGTTGCGATGATGCCTTAGGCGGAACTGGCCCGACCACCTCTGGTCAGGGGACCTCTGAGCGCGGAGTTGCGAAGATGTCTCACGCGACACTGGCCCGACCACCTCAGGTCAGGGGATCTCTGAGCCTGGACTTGCGAGAAGGTCTCAGACGGAATCGGATGGACCACCTCGTGCGGGGCATCTCCGAACCCAAAGACAGGAAGATGTCGCAGGCGAGACTGGCCCGACCACCTCGGGTCAGGAGACCTCTGAGCCCGGAGCTGCGAGGATGTCTCAAGGGGAACTGGACGGCAGCCGATCAGTCGATCAGCGGTCGACCAGCCCATCAGCCGATCAGCCGATCAGCGATCGACCAGCCGATCAGCCGATCAGCCGATCAGCCAATCAGGCGCCGACCAGCCGATCGGCTGATCGGCTGGGATCGAATAGCCCACCCGGGCTGCCGTCACAATGTACTCACGGCCCCCAGCACTCAGCAGCAGCTCAACCTGGGCGACCAAACCGACGGCACCGCTCAGATGTTGATCGGGCGAATGAGACCGCTGATGGACGCCGACTCCTTGCACGTCACCTTTCAGCCGAACAGCTTGGCAGCAAATTACACCGCCTCGATGAATGACAGCCCTTTTCGAGTCACCTTCCTCGGCGCGGACATTGATAAGTGGGAGTCTGCAGCACTGGAAAGGCTCGACGTGTCACTCCAGCACAGCAGGATCACGGCATTCGAGGACACAGGTGGCTCGCCGTGGCCCATGGTCATGCACCACCACCTACGACGGAGGAAGATGCAGAACGGAAGATCTTACCGAGGCTGAAGCTCATCACTACATTTCCGAACTTCGACTTCACCAAGTTGAGGCAACAGCTGAAGGAGACGGAGTCCGACGCCGAACGTTTCTGCCTGCTGAAGGGCCTGCGTGAGCGACTATGGCACGAGCAGCTCACGGGCATGGAGAAGTTCCTGAGACGGCTCGGCGTACCGGACAAGCGCCTGGAGTTGGCACAACAAGTTACTGCAGCGTGCAAGGAGTGTAACGAGTGGGCACCTATCGCCTCCAAGCCTAAGTATCGAGCAGAATTGGCAGGATGGTTCGGCGAAGTCATGGCGTGCGACCTCTTCTTGCAGTCGGCAAGACCTTCTTGCTCATGGCCGACGAGGCGATCGGATGGAAGTTGGCTGAACTTTTATCCAAGAGGGACGCCTTCCACATAGTTCAGGCGATGCTACGAGCCTGGTTTCGTTACTTCGGACCATCCAAGTGCATCAAGTTCGACGAAGAAGGCGGCGCTCGTTCAGACGACTTTGCAGTGGTGTGCGACCGCTACAGCATACTCAGACAACTGCGTGGCTCGGACGACTCAGGCAAGCACGCGGTCACTGGACAGGCAGAACGACACATCGGCCTCATCAAGACATCAGCTCTTAAGTGCAAGGCCAGCGCGGCAAAGCAAGGACTTGTGGTCCCTGACGAGGACATAGAGTTTGAGTGTACGATGTGCCAGAACTTTATGCTTAAGTACGGCGGCTACGCACCATCTCAGTGCCTACAAGGACAAAATCCTCGTGGTTTCTCTGGTCACGGCTCCAACTCCACTCTTGCCATTGACGGCGCGCGGGACTCTACTCCAGACAACTTTGAGTCTTACCTCAGGCTCAGGACGACGGCCAAGACGGCAGTTCAGAAGGCAGTTGTCGAGCAGCGCATCGCAGAGGCCAGCGACACCAAGGTGCCAATCTTCTCGGACGTGGCAAAGCTACGACCTCAACAGGACAATCGATATGCACCGAGCTCCCGATGGCAAGGGCGCACCTGGGTGGAGAGGACCGTGCGGTTTACTGGACATCAACCGGAAGGAGATCGTGGCTATCGTCAAGCACCAGTCCATGCCGCACATCGTTCCGCTCAAAAATGTGCGACCACATCAGGCACGATCGTATGTAGTCATGGCGGCGCGCCCTCCGACGCACATGCTGGTGGGCGGAGAAGGCAAATCGCAGGATAACTTGCACGACGACGTGTGAACGACACTACACGGTTTACTTGACATCGTTGGTGGCCAGGAACCGGGCACCACAATCACGGTTGGAATAGTTCACGACGCCAACGGCATGCAGAGTGCTGTGCCGGACGACTTCGAGGTTACCACTCCCGAGGTCTTTCGTCTGGCATCTCGAGTGGGCGAGGTGATGTTGCGGCTGGCGGCCCCCAGAGCTATCAGGTTTGGCACGCAGCTGGGCGGCGTCAGTAACTACGGCGGCATCAAGCGAGGCGTTATCCTAGCATGGGTTCGACCAGATCGACTCAGCTATCAAGTGCGACAAGTGGATATGGGACATACCCTGCGGCTGGCTACCATGTTGCCAAGCACGCCGCATAACTACTCGTTCATCATTTATGTCTCAGAGCAGTACGAGGGAGGAGACCGTGATTCAGGACGCAGTACCAGACCTATCGGACATCTCGAGCATCGAGCAGATAGACGACGCGCCCTGGACACCTCCTACGCAGTTTCTACAATCACCACCTCCGACGGGGTGGGGGAAGCCCCCAGGCTACGACGATGCAGTCATGGAAACTGACGATCAACCACAGCCTCCTCAGCCTCCACAGCCCCCAGGACGACCTCCACAGATACCTCGACAGTCTGCGGTACCTCGGTCGGCCTTTCCACGGACTGATCAGTCGCAGCACATGGGCAGCACACTCAAGGAGGACGCAGACATCCATCCTGAAGCGCGGCTCTACATCAAGGCTCAGTCCACGACTAAGGGCCGACGGCGAGTGGATACGAGATCTACGAGGTCAGCGCGTTAAGTTTGACAGTCCTGGCACGAGCTCACCTACAGCACCTACGAAGGACTCACAAGCGGCAGCGTCGTCAGGCGAGCAGGGTCCTGTGCTACCGATTGCCGAATCATATCAAGGTAAAGGTACCGACCCGGTCGGCGACCACGATCGGGGCAGACCACGCAGGCTCGACAGGGACTCGAATCGAATACAGGACGCGGCGGGACAACCTACCATGGAGTATCCAGCTCCACCAGAACAAATACAAGAAGCAGCTGACCAACAGACCATCGGGCGCCCACCTCACGCGGATCAGGACGCTGAGGCAGCAGAAGCAGCAGAGCCGACACTGGAGCATCCGCAGCATGATGACGAGCGGTCCAGATCGTTTCACCTTCCAGCACAGCAGGACTCACTGGACGCAACCATCGAGAACCCCCAGCAGCAGTGTTGCAACGACGACGAGGACAAGACCACCGACTACAATCCTGAGCACCATGACAGGTCTCGGTCTACTCATGGCATCAAGCGCGAGGACTTGCACTCTGGATCGGCTGATGTGTTCTACTGCTCGGCTCGGCAAGAGCTACTTGAACATCACCAGTTCTTCGCCACGCGTATCAACTAAGTTCCCTAACTTAAGGTTTGCGGGGGCGAATATCACATGTCCATGATGGAGCAGCAGGCGCTTGTAGCTGAACGCGTTTGCTCAGACGTTGAAAGCTTCAACCTCGCTGACGGCGACGAACTACCAAGCAGCTGGACCCGTAGTCAGGCTTACGTATCCTGCGATTGACCATTTCCTGAGGACCACTGCTTCTATCTCGACATCTTCACTGGCGAGTGTTTCGCACCGGCCGCGGACTCGCTTATCCTCGAGCCCAACGGCTCGGCGGCGCACTTCGACCTGGTCGAGGCAGCATACCTCAAGGATATCATACAGCTCGTCAAGGATACCGCGTGGAAACCGAAACCCGTGAGCAAGTGCAAAGCAGGATCCAGTTGATTGCGTCTGGGTTCGCAAGTGGAACCAGATCAAGGTTGGCAACGACATGAAGTGGATCGTCGAGAGCAGACTGTGCGCCAGAGGCTTTCTTGACGGCCAAGGCGCATTACTCTCAAAGCGAGCTACTGCGGCGACTCGGTTGTCAAGGCGGCTTTTGGTTTCGTTGGCAGCGATCTATGATTTTACCATCGGGAGCTGGGACGTCACAGGTGCATTCCTGAAGGGCCTACCTTCCAAGGACATGCACGAGGTTCTGCGCAAGCGCGGCATCAAGACTCCAGAGCGGCAGGTGCGCATCATTCCACCGCCCAACGTCTGGCGACACCTCGGGAACATCGCCCGTAAGACGTTTCACGTTCCCTCGCTGCAAGGCAGCTCGAACGCTTGGGCACTGGAGCGTCTCGCGGCGATGCCCGGGCTGAACGACGCACCTCTGGCATTTCAGGTGGCCATGCAGATCTTCGTAACAGAGACGCTTGGCGGCAGACCCTCAGTTTTTGATGATTGCTCGTACTTCTGGGTGGAATTCCCAGGAGAGCTCGAGGCAATCGCAACTTCCTATGTGAACGACAGCAACAACGCGAGTAACAACGAGTGGCTCAACGAACATGACCGCAAGATCTCAGACAGACTTGGAGGAACTACGCGGCAGCAGCCACAAATGAATCACGTGGGAGTCGGACGCGAGCAGACCGACTTCGGCATTCGAATGTCCCAGGACGGATTTTGCCAGAACCTTCAACCAGTTCCTCTCGGCAAGATTCGAGCAACTCAGGGCGACTCACCTCTTACCACTACGGAGCTCAAGGCATTCCGTGGGCTCTTGGGTGGCTCGCCGCGGCCATGTCAGACGCGACGGGATGCGATGGCAGACGCAGGTATTATCCAGCAGAACACGGCATCAACAACCATCATACATATCACGATGGCCAACGCACGACTGGCCCGCGCTAAGAAGTACGCGGCGAACGTCGGGCTCTACTGCCCAAAGATTCCGCCACCACTCGTGACTGACACGGTGGCAAACTCAAGTGGATCTACCTCGGGAAGCTCTCGCGCCCAAGAGGCGGTGCCCATCTTGTTGGGATCGGACAAGCGCGCAGGTCGTAGCGACAACGTCCATCCACGATCAGCAGGCGTACGACTAGAAGCAGCAGCTCAGCAAGTTTGTCACATCGCGACTTCGCTGTCTCACAAGGCCAAGAGAGTTTCAGGCAGCACATCACGGGCAGTGGCGGTGGCAGGCGTAGTTGGCAAGGAGCTGACTCAGATGATTGTTATGGGGCTGACGGGGTTATTCGCACCAGGCATACAACTTCCTCTACATGACGGCAGCACGATGGCGCAGTTGATACAGATGCCAATAGACCACTGGACAGGACTGCAGGGACTGCTTCGAGCTCAGCGTCGGTCTCAAGGGCGTACCCCAAGATCGGCATCAACGACTGTGCGTGCTCTCTGTTCGAGAAGATCGGCTACGCGGCTACATCGGGCGTTTTGTTTGGTGCCCGACGTCACCCATGGTGGCAGATGCGTTGGCAAAGAGCATGATACCGGAGATCCTCTACGACTCACTCGCCGACGGCTACTGGCGCGTGGGGGCCGAAGGCATTGAATGCCTGGCGGCAACTATCGACGCCCCCGCAGTAACAGTGACCGCGGGCGACCTGATCAGCATGAAACCATCATGGGCAGAATCTCCATCGGCGCGTATGGCGACAAGGCTACAGGACTTGAGCTACGACGCAGAGTACAGGAACCCCTTCGAGATTGGTGGTATATTATATCCAGATATTATCGCTGACCCACATCGTGGACATAAGGTTGGCGGGCCTTAGCATGGTTTCAGAGTTCAACGCAATCCGCGTCGTGCTAAAGTTAGACGACCCGGACAGGATATATTGCGTTGTTCATGGCTCATGACATAATGAGCAACGTTACCAGGTATGGCTTTATTTGAAGCAAGAAGCT
The DNA here is from genome assembly GCA_963575745.1 of Prorocentrum cordatum. Lineage (NCBI taxonomy): Eukaryota > Dinophyceae > Prorocentrales > Prorocentraceae > Prorocentrum > Prorocentrum cordatum. The sequence continues at coordinate 253,432 of CAUYUJ010015566.1, read as the reverse complement.
GCCCCTCGACCACGACTTCTTCTACCCCGATATGCAGTGTTTCGTTTTCTTCACGTGCCCGTAGGGGGTAGACTGATTGTTCTACCCTCCTTCTCGGGTCCGAGGAACGGTGGCGTTGCATTTGTAATATTTACCTGCTAATTAGATGGATCCTTCTTACAAGCCAGGATGACCCGAGTCTTAATACATGTAGTGTTCAGCAGTTATGTGGCAGCAGTTAGACCAGCAAGCAAGCGTCGCAGACGTCTTGGGCCAAGCTGACCGAACATCGGACTAGGTCGAGCTGCGGGGGGGGAAAGGGGGGGGGCGGGGGGGGCAGCGGCGGAAGGGGGGCCGCCCTCCTGGATGCGCTGCTGCCTTTCGCGGGAAGCGTTAGGATTCGCCCCCTTTCTCGCGGGGCACCTGCAAAGAATGGACATGGCTGAACTGGGGGCGGGCCCCGGCACTGCGCTCGCCTCGATCAGCGATAACCGGGCAAACGCACGATTTCCACGGGGTCGAGACTGTCTGGGAGCTTTCAAACTAAGGGATCGCACCATGACACATCAAAACGCAATCGATGAGGGACGGTTCGGCGCCCCCATTGAAACACGAGAACAACCTTTGGCGCGGCAGCGAGAATGGCACCGAGCTTCCGAGACCAGCCCGGCTTACAAAACTGCTCGGGAGACGCAGCCATGTCACCAACAAATATTCAAGGAAGCTTGCAATACTCTAGGATTGTATCCATGGGCAAAGTCGTGGCAGCATGTATCTCACGACAGTTATACCGACCCCCATGGAGACGCCCAGTGGTGAGCATCTGGTTGCGGATGCAAAGAGCGCGGCTACTATCTAATTACGCCAATGCGCGCGGCTGCGGCCTGCGACGCTGCTCGATGCTGGGCAAATTCACGGCGGCATGTGGATAGGTGTCCGCTTCGGGCCTCGCCCCCGCGAGCCCGTCTTCGAGGCGTCGCTGGATCGTGCTGCCGAGAATGCGGCTTCGAGGCCACCGCCCCGCAAGTCCTTGTCGGCTGGCTCAAGGCCCTCGCGGCGGATGCGCGTCTCCTGAAGCAGGCATGCGTCGCGCAAACTACGTGGCAAACTTCCTGGCAGTTGTTTCCCGAGGTACTACTGTTTTCCGCCGATTAAAACTCTCCAGGCCGAGCGTTTGTCGGCATCAGCAATTCCGAATCGTCCGGGGCGCCATGCCCGCCGACGGGAAAGACGCAGGCGCAGTGGTCCCCGTCGCGATGGGAGGCGCTGCTGCCTTCTCCCTCGCCTGCTGGGGCATCCTCTGCTTGGCGGCCGTGTCCCTCCCTGGCTGCCTTGGCTGCCTTCTCCTGATCCGCGTGCGTCTGGGTCTCGGCAGCTGTCTGGCCCTCGGCGGCGGCGGCGGCGGCGGCCGTCTGTCCATCGCTGCGCGCCGTGGCCTCGCCCGGGGGGGGGGTCCGGCCCAGGCACCCGTGTCCTGGCGCCTCTTCTTTATCGCCTGGGTCTGACCCTGCCTCGCCGACTGCGTCGCTGTTTTCGCCTCCCCCACGTGCGAGCGCAGCTGGATGGCGAAGCCTGCGGTGCGTTCCTTGAACTCCTGCAGCATGGCGGCCCTGTTGCGCTGGAAAGCCTGTTCCCCTCGTCAACCCTCAGCGCGCCCAGGTCCGCGGGCGTGAATTTAACGCGTCAGCTTGCATAGTGAGGACGGCGTGCAACAAATTGGCTCAAGGGGTTCCCGCAAGTCTGTATTTCGGCAACGGCCTGCTCGGCTTCGATGACGGTCTGGGCCTTCGGCATTACCGAATGTTTTAGTTCCGCAAGCATGGCCTTGGTCACGTCACGCTTGGCGCAGGTGGCAGCGTACTCCTGGATGGCTGCCTCCAGCCTCGTAGCCCTGCTCTTGGGTGGCTCGGCGGAAGGACACCTCCGTCATCAGCTGGGGCAGCGTCTGGGTGACCTTGGGCCCAGCTGCATCTTGACGTGGCGGGCAGGCATGTTTTCCAAAGCCTTCGTGGAGCCTGCCGCCAGGGATGCCAGGTTCCCCGCCTTGGTCCTTGAGGCCCTTGCGCGAAAGCTGCGCGCCGCACCTGCAGCGCTAATCCAGCGCCTTTAGGTTTTTGTCCCAATCTCTGTTGCGGCATCTCTCGCACTGCCTCCACTTCTGCACGGTCTTGCCCGTCTGCGCGAAGAGGTGGTGTCCGTGGTGGTTGCGCAGCGGTTGCTGGGCCTGGCGGGCGAGAGTCGGGCCCTCGAGGGTAGCCTCCGCCGCCTGGACGACGCGCCTGGCCTGTTCCCTGTTGGCCCGCTCGCTGCGGTGTGATGCCAAAATTGGATATGATGGGTCGGTCGACCTCCGACCTAGGCAGGCTGGGGCCTTCGTGTCTGCGCAAACACGTGTTTGCCAAAATGGTGTTCGAAACTGGCACGACGCCTAACGGGAGAAGCGGGAGGACTAGGGACAGGCGGAGGAAGGTAAATGAGGGGGAGAAAGCGATGAGAAAAGACGTGGATCCAGAAAAGGCCAGCGCTGGGGCGAGAGCGCACTTCTGAACGACGGAAACACAGCGCGCCAATCAGAAATGGAGGCCCAGCAAACCATCATATACGAAACAACAATTTTTGATACCCTGTGTGCAACGGAAGAAAAAAAGAAATACGCGGATAGGACTGGCTATCTTCCATGCAGGGTCAGGGGAGAGACGAGGGTAATATTCATGGCGTGTGATTGTAAAGGGCAGACAGTGGAGAAGGCGGGGGCGAAACCCCAGGAGGCACGGCGCCTCCTCTTCTGGTAATCTTCGAGGCTTCGGCGTCACATCCTCGGGGTCCCAACCGGAGCTAGCGGGCAACGGCCGCACGCAGGGTGCCCGCTCGCGTCATCCTCCTCCTCCTCCTCCTCCTCCTCCTCCTCCTCCTCCCCTCCATCTCCTATTCATGACTCACTGAATGATTGAGCGACTGGCTGAGTGACTGGCCGGAAAACTGCCAACCGACAAGCTGACTGAACGTTTTGCTGGCTGGCTGACCGGCCGACTGACTGGTTGAATTACCGGCTGGCTGGCTAGCGGGCTGGCCGACGCGCGTGACTGCAAACAGATTGGAAGATCTGGACTGACAGGACTGAGTAAGTGAGCACCCGCCTGAACGCATACTGGCCTGTCTGCGGGAGTGACCGAACGACCGACTGGCTGGCCTTCTAGCCTGATTGATATACTTTCGAACCGATGGACTGACTCACTGACTACTGGCTACCTTGGGGGGTGCAAGCAAGAGTCGGAACGGCACTAGATACACGTAAATGGGCGAGCAGAGGCCCCGCACTACTGTCTTCGGCAGTCGGGCGTGGCCCAAAGATCTTCGGAATACGCAGTCCGAGGAGGACCTCCTCCACTGCACCGAAAGAAGCAAAAATCTCTTGTGCGTCAAGACAGGCACCACCACCAGCATCACCACCACTCGCTGACGGATTAGTGACGCGGTACCTCTCTCCGCGCGAATTACTTACGTCCGCCTTCCAATCCGTTGTGGGCGGGCGCCCCGGTAGACGCGCCATCCACAGATGGGGAGATGTCTCAACATCCTGCAGTCCGATGGCATATTAAGGACGGGTGGTAAGGACGAAAGGCCCTTGGAGGCCGAAGTTGGGATTTGTTGGGGCGCGGGCGGCAAGTGAAAACGGCAGAGGACGGGCCACAGAGGCAAGGACACAAGGGTACCCTAGATGAAGGAGCGCGTCCGTACTAGGCGCGTTGACTGTACCGAACGAGAAGTGGGAGAAAGATGGGAAAGGGGGAACGAAAGGACAGGCGAAAAGAGGACGAGGCGAGGCGGCTGTAGTGCACCGCTTATCCGACCTCCTTAATCCACCCATCCCCCGTCGCCAGGGGTGAAAGTGCGTGTGAAACTTGTGGCTTTGTCCCCACTCTCCAAGTTCCCCCTTCCTCAAGGACCGAACTCTCCTTTGAAGGAGGGGCAGTGGAGGGGGGGAGGACGAGCTCGTGAACGCACACCTTGGGCCCTAAGATGGTCAGGATGCTGTCTAAGATGGCTCAAGGGAGCTCAAGCACGCCAGGGAGGCCTCGCCTGTATCACCTCATCGCACACCAAGTGCTGCTGCGGAGCACAGTACCCAACCGCTGCCAGTGCTCAGGTCTATCCCGCTGCCTGCAGATCTGTTGGATAGATGCACCAGCATGAACATGTCAAGACGATGTCTTACCACTTTCCCGCCCTGGAAATCCATTTGAGGCTTGGCAACTTACAGCAAGGCGCCAACAAAATGGGTTGCCTCCACCGGGGGAAGATGATCATAGAATTCGGTGTTGGGGGAATCCTCGCTGGTGAAGCACACTGCTGATATTGGTGTTGGTACAAACCTCTAGGCCTACGAATTCCGTCTGTCCCTCGTTTTGCCCCAGAATCAGAGATTACTTATGGACCAATTTGCATGGACTTTCGTGCCGAGGCTCGGAGTCCCGGCGTCTCGAAGTGACCCTCCGAAGAGCAAAACATCGTGCAGCACCAACATCCGAAGGGTAGGGCACATGAACCCTAGTAAACTGATAATCCTAAACAGGACGAACGCCAAATTGCCTTGACTCTCCCAAAGCCTGAGGACCTTAAACCGCAGGGGGCGCCCCAGATTCTGCAGGCGCGAAGAAGTCGGCCACAGCATTCAAGACCACCACCATTGAGGTCACAGGTGTGCGGGGGATGACAAGATTCTTGACCTACCAGCTTGAACTCAACCTCTCGATACCCCATAGACATGCAAACCGAGGCTCCCCTATGACTCCTGAAGATCCCCTGGCAACTCCCCAAGAGCTTCGCAAAGTGTCCCCAGCGATTCCTCAGCGAACTCCCTGACGAAGGGCACACCTCTCCTCCTCCGCCGCCCCTCCTCCGCCCCACATCCCCCATTACCCATACTCCTCTTCCTCCTCCTCCTCCTCATCTTTCTTCGTCTGATCCTCATCCTGCAGATGTAACGCGCGCCTGCCAGCCGACGCCACACTTCGGCAGCCGCTCGCATCGCACCGCTTTCGCGCCCTCCCTCGGGCGGCCGCTGTCCGCGCAGATGTTGCTACCGGTGGTGGCAATCCTGCAGCCGCGGGCACGGAGGAGGGAGGCAACGAATTTAACGGCAAGGGTCATGCGGGCCTGCGCGTGGCCGAATTTCATGCAGATCGGATGATTCCCTGCTTCACACGTGGCCAGTGCTCCTGGGCGCTGCCCGTCCGACGATCCTTGCAGCTCCAGCGGGTGTGCTACATTGGCACAAAGCGTGGCACAATGTCTGCTTCTCGCACGCCATACTTCGCAAATGGGGGACAGGTCATCGGCACAAACTCTCGGGCCTGGACGGCCCGCCCGCCTCTTGGGCTCCAAAGCTTGTTGCACACCCGGACGCGGCGGCGCCTCTCCCCGATCGCGCTCGGCGATGCACTCCGCGCAAGCGGGGCGGGAAGGCCGAGCGCAAGAGACGGACGGTGCATGACGGAGGTCAGGCTTCGGTCCATGCCGGAGGAGCCTGACGGCGAGCCTGGCCATGCGCTTGGGGGCGCGAGCGTGCCCCACGAGGAACGAGGGCCTCTGCTCCAAATCGGGAAGACTGTGGGGGCATGGCGGCCGCAGTGCCGCTTGATCCGCCGCGCCATCGCCTGTCTCGCAGAATCTGCGTTCGGGTGGGGTCGACAACACTGGCGCTCACCTTGCGAAGAGCTACACAAAGTGACACCCCAAGTCTCTGTCGTGAAGCCCACATGGGGCCTATGCACGAGAGTTGCAGGGCCCAATAAAAAATAATGACTGAGGAAGGATGAAAGGACAAGCGAGGAGGAAGGCAGGAGGACAGGAGGCAAGAGAGAGAGGGGAAAAGGAAAGGAGGGAGGGAAGGAATGAAGGAAAGGAGGATAGGAGAGGGAGGAAGATTCATGGGGCATTGAAGGAAGAGGAAGAAGGAATACTCTCATGCACGTGTGTGTACGCATACCTGTCCTCATGAGAATTCGAAGAACATGTATACACACATGCGCGTGTTCGTAAAAGTGGCCGTATAGGATTACGTGCGCAAATACGTCCACGACATCACTGCCACTTCTTGTATGGTTTGATCGCAACTGGATGGGGAAGAAGAAATAGAAACGGAGACGGAAAGTGAGATATGGAGAGGGGAAGGAGAGGAGAGCAGGAAAGGACGGGTGGATGGGCTGAAAGGGGTGGAAAAGGCGAAGAGGAGAGCGAGCAGCTGGGAATGGAGGGGAGCGATTCGGACACTAACTTGCACACGACCATCCGGGCGAACTGCCACTACCCGCCCGTTCCGGGCCTCGTCATGCGGCGCCCCGCAGTGTCCGGGAGGCACACCGTCTTGCGCCCACCCATGACCTCTTACTGCGCCGAGAGGATGGGGATGAGGAGAAGCGGGAAATGCCCGAAGAGAACGACGACGGCGAGGGTGTTTCCCTAGGGGTGATACTGCGCAGAGAGGAGGATGAGGGGACAATACAAGACCTGGGCAACTGCTGTCACGGCGACTAGTGAACTTCACACATGCTGCTGGTAATTGGCTTCCTCGCGCGTCTCGTGCAAGACTGCGGGACAAATAATCAAAGAGGTGCATGTGGCCCGTGTTAGTACGAAGGCGTTGCGAGGCGTAGAGCTAAGGGGGTGGAGAACGACGACGACGACGACGACGACGACGACGACGACGACGACGAATGCGTAGAGGAGCCCTTCGAAGGCAAGCCGAGCTCGACGAGCTCTTTCGCACCCGCGGCGCCGATGCTCCCACCGAGCTCGCAACTGGCCCGAGAACCGAATCGGCCACGAACGAGACGTTGCCATCGCGAGCAGAGACCGGGTCACCTGATGTTCCTCCTAGCATCTCTCCGCGCGAAGATCAGAGCCTGGTCAGATTCGCGCTCTCGATCGCGGGGCCTGCCTGGAGAGGGGCAGCCCCGCAACCCAGAATGCGGACTACGAAGCGCGTGTACCTTCGCGCCACCGCGGATGGCACAAATAGAAAGAACGTTTCCGTATCAAGCGAAACAAACAGGCGGGAACATGCGCTGCCGCAATAGCAGCGGCGAAAGCGGCGGCGGCGGTGGAGAGGCTCATGACGGCGAGGGAGGGGGGACAACAAGCACGAGCACGGGTTCGAGGGAGCTTTCTAAGCAGATATGGTCGGGGTCAGTCCCCAGTGGAACCCGTTGATCATTGTCGTTTCATCTTGAAACAGTTACCAGTGATAGCGGAGGCAGCGACAAGCGAAGCAGCTGCAGCAGTGCGATAGGTATTGGACGATATAAACCAGCAAAGGGAACGCACTGCTTCAACACATCAGGCCAAAGACACGCTTCAAGAGTCAGGAGTCAATTAGTTACATGCAGGACATAACGCACCAACAGGGTAATGCGGTGCATGCGACGGCATAAGTTAGGTACCACTGGTCTTCACTGAACGATCGGATCTCTCTGAAAGCCAATCAGTCCAACCCGTGCCGTATGTAAGGCGCTGGGGAGAATTCCAGGAACGATTATGCGCCGATCGATAATTTCTCGCGGTTAACCCGTAAGGCGCTGACAATTTGAGGCCTGCGCGGAATCGCGCGGAGCCGCGCGAGAATACAGCAGGCGGTGCAAAAACGCCCTCGCGCCGACATCGCCGAACGCGCCCGAGCCATGGACTTCATGCAACGCCCGTCGCGCATGGTAGTTGTACCAGCAGGCGCGACGCCAGGCAAAGGGCTGGCCAAGAGGCGCCCAAGACGCGCCCAAGAGGCCTCCAAGAGGCCCAAAAGATACCGCACGAGGCCCCAAGAGGCCCCCAGGCGCCCAAACCGCCTTCGAAGAGGCCCCCGAGCGGCCCCCCCACGACACCACAACACAGATACGATAGGCCTCAGACCCACAACCCAGGCACGGTGGCGGGATGGGCCGAAGGCTACTAGGTGGAGGCCAGCGTCTCAACACGCGCTGATGATTCCTATCCACCCCAGTATTGTGTTCCCAGACGCGCCAAAGCAACGCCGAGACGCACAGACGCGACTCTGAGATATCCCATTCTGACAGAGAGGAGGCCGGCGGCAGGGGTATATCCGCCACCGTGTCTGCATTGAGTGGGCGTGTTAGAATGCTCGTCTGTTGTCTGGGAAGTGGCGTCGAGTTTTCTGGGACATCCCTCCCCCTTCGACACGCGCGCCCCGAAGAAATGCCCCTTCTGAAATTGCGTTCTGGCGGTCTGTTTGGCCTCCAGACAGCCAAGATGGCCTCCAAGACAGAGGCAAGAACGCAGCCAAGACTACAACAAAGCGGCCCAAGAAAGCTCAAGACAGCCTCAAGACGGCTCAAGACAGCCCAAGAGGGCCCCAAGACGGCCCGCGCGACCTCCAAGAGGCCTTCCTGGAGACCATAGATGTGCATTAGAGGTCGACTGTTCGGGACTCCAACCACCCAAGACGGGTCAAAATGTCCAAGAGGCCTACAAGATGGCTCTCAGGCAAACCAAGAGGCCCCCAAGAGGGCTCCAAACCGGCCCAGGAGGACACAAAGATCGCACAAGGAGCTCCCAAGAGAGCCACAAGACGACCACTAAGCGCTCCAAGCGAGCGACAAGGCTGTCTTGGGCGGTCTTGGGCAGTCGGGAACCTGGACATGCCAAACCTCAAAATCCTTCAGAAACCTAGGGAAACTGAATGGAGTTGGCCTCGTCGGGCTCTCCTTAGAGGGCCTCTTGGAGACCTCCGTCTTGGGGACCTCTTGATCTGTCTTACAATCTTCTCAGAGCCTCATGGCCTCCAGGACGGTGTTCCAGGCAACCGGCAACCAAGATGACGCCAAGATAGCCCAAAACGGCGCAAGAGGCTCCCAAGACAGCCCCAAGGCAGATCAAGAATCCCCCAATACGGCCCAAGAGGTCTCCACGAGGACCTCCTGGAGAGCCCGAGGAAGCCCAAACAATGAGTTTCCAGTTGGTGTTTGAAAGACGGTGAGGCTCTCACCTGTTCGGGTTTTCGACCAAAGCAGGCTTCCAAGAGGCCTACAAGACAGCGCTAGGGCAGCGCAAACGGCCCCCAAGGGGGCCTCAAATCGGCCCAAGAAGATCTCAAGATCGCCCAAGGGGCACCCAAGAGGGCCCCAAGACGGCCGTGAAATGCTCCAAGAGGGCACCAGCGCGGCCTAGAGAGGCCTCCAAGGCGACCTCCATAGGCGTAAGACGGGCCAGGAGACCCCTGAGACGGTCCTAGAGGCCCCAAGAGGCCCCCAAAGAGGCCCCATGAGGCCTGAAGAGTCCCCCAAGAGGCTTTCAGGGAGCTCCCAGCAGGCCCCCAGAAGCCCCAATAATGCTCCAAGAAGCCTTCTCCTCTTCATCCGCATGTTCTCCCTCTCCTCGTCCTCCTCCTCCTCCTCCTCCTCATCATCCTCTCCCTCCTCCTCCTCCTCATCCTCCTCCTCCTCCTCCGTACCGCGCGGACTTAGACGAGGTCGGGATCACGACATTCCCCAATGCAGACTACGCATCGAAATTGCGTTCTTCCTACACTCAGCCTTTCCTGCTGCGCTGTTGCACAGGCGCGGTGGCGGGATGTGCCGCAAGCAGGGGTATGAATGTTTGAATACATATACATGTAATATACACACACGCACACATCTGAATGTAGGTATGTACATATACACACTGGAACAGAAAATACACATGGTGAGGGCCGGCGGCAGCGACGGGGCGGCAATGACCCCGCTGCTGGAACTGCTGCCGCCGCCGCCGTCCGCGCCAGCGTTGATCTCGCCGGGGCGGAGGGGAACGGCAGGATGACGCTTGGGAGGGGAGGCGGGGAGGAGGAAGACTATGGAACCAGGACAGAGGATGACGTGGTTCCCTTCACAATGCCAGGCAACAAGCGCAGCACGACGAATTCCTGCGAGGCAGATGCTAGAGGCGGGCAGCACACACATGCACTCGGTTAGTACGAGCTCGGCGGAGCACGCATGCACGCACATGCACTCGTTATGTTCCTCCTCCGCGATACGGCAGCTACATCCGTGTCAGATGCAGGCGGGCCGCGTTGGTGCAAGTCACACGCACACACGCACGACACAAAATGATTGTGCATTCAGCCCGTCGCAAGGCTCTGAGGACCATCGCGTGATCGAAGCAGGGCGCGCAAGGTGCACGTGCAGTAGAAAGGCGTGGCATCGTGGGTGGAGCGTGCACGCAGGCGTCACGGCGGACACAAGGCCAGGAGAGGTTGGGGAGTCACCCGAAAACCAGAGCGAAAGCGGTGCAGTCTGCACAGGCTTCGATGGCAGCGGAGCCTTCTTGACTGACAGGCGGTTCGTGGTCGAGACGAGCCTGGGTCCCTCTCTCTCCGTCTCTCCCTCGCACCACTGTCCTCCATCCCTCCACCCACCTCTGCTGCCTCAGCGTGAGTCAGGAGTTGGATCCTGACGGCCGCGTGCCTTGCACAACGTGTGACGGCGCGTGGACCCTCCCTCCCTGTGGTCCTGCTGCACACCTCTCCAGGGACGAAGGGTGACTCCGAACATCGGCACAAAAGTAGACGTCTAACAGTTACAAGACCTCGTTACGAGTCCTGTCTAGCCCTCGTCAAAGACGAGCGAACTGAGAACTGGCATGCTGTTGGATGCCACCGCGCGGCCGCCGCCGTGGAGCCCTGGCCATACAGTCCAAGAATGCGACATATATATATACACATATAAACACATGTATTGGCATGTCTACGTTCCGACCTAGAGTCCTGGTTATCAGGCACTGTGGTTGCTGGCGCTAGAAAGAAATGCTCGAAGGCACAGGGCATCGCCCATGGTGCTTTCACTGATGCCGTTGCTGCTGCTATGTCTCTTCAGTCCTCCCCCTGTCCCAGATTATACTCTTGCTTCTGACCATGCCCCTGCTCCTGCACATCCCCCTTCTCGGGCTCCTCCTGCTGCTCCTGAGTTGTTCCCTATTCCTGATCATGTTGATCTGCCTCCTCCCCCTCCGCCCCTGCCTGCTCCTCCTACTCCCAGCTCCCCTTGACAGCGAACCCACACACTTCTCCTCCTCCTCCTCCTCCTCCTCCTTCGATTCCTATTAGCTGTTAGGATGTGCTCCCACTCTGCCACCTAACCCGCCGATTGCAACCCACTTCCAGGGAGTCCAACCCTGAACGTCGAAACAACACATAATCAACGTTCCGTTTTATCATGGACATTACGTCCTCCGTGTTGCAACATGCGTGGCAACGAGTGGGACGGGGCGCACATCGCGCGCGAAAGGCCGAAATGTCAAACTCGCCTCGGCGCCGCGCTCATGCACCTAGAGAAGGAGCTCCCGCACAATCTGTCACAAGCTTTTTGTTATAAGCACCATCGGAGCGCGGCGCACAACTTGTCACACGCATTTTCGTCGACGCGCGAGCAAACGAAAATGTTCTACTCGCCTCGGTGACGCGCAGAACTCGCATGAAAGATGGGCTCCAGCCTCGACGCGTGCTACATGCACTCGCCAAATTTTGGTGGCCCGCGCGAATGGACGACGTCTCGCCCCAGCAAGAATTCCGTGCGCATTTCGCTCGGAAGTGACGTTCCAGCGCGAGCGCGGCGTATGGCTCGCTCGCCGAAGCGCATGAAAACGGCAGCGGCGGCTGGGCCGCGCGAGGTTGGGCGAAATGCCGACCTCGCCCGAGCGCAATAACATGGGTCGTTACAGCGCGTGCTTCGTCTATGCCGCATACATTGGCAGTGTTGCAACTCCCGCCCCTGCGCGGCCCGCGTAGATTTCCTGTCGCCAAAACGTCGGAAGCGAGGTCGCGCGCGAGCGCATTCCGTTTGCGAGGCGGCAGCGGGTTCCAAGCCCAGTATCAAGTTGTGTCTCAATGTATTATTGTGTTGTGGGAGGGAGGCTTGGAGTAGGCGGGGCCCTCTGACTCCCTCGACCTGGCGAACTTAACTCCTACTCTTACTCCTACCTCAACTCATAATCCTCCTCGTCTCCCTCCCCTTGCCATCACACACACACACACACTCGCAGCCCCTCCGAACACTGTTCCGGAAGCTCGGTTTCTTCTCGGCGGCCGCGGCGCTCCCGAAGTCCGAAGCAGCCTGCCGTCGAGCCGGGGGTAGGAGGGGGCCTCACGGGCGTGAGGCACGCGCCCCTCCCCCTTCCCTAAGGATAGTCGCACGTCTCGAGGCTCCCGAGCGCGGAATGCAGTCAAGACCTGGAGCACGCATGCGAGGCAAGAATCCGGCAGCGAGCCCGGGGGGGAGAGGGGGCGAGCCTTCAGAAACCTTCCAGCCTTCTGAGAAGTCGTTCGTGTCTTCGTCTTCGCAGAAGTCTTAGAAAGCTTCTCAGAAGGATGGAGGCCATATGAAGCTTCTCAGAAACCCTGCTCCATCTGCCTTCCCCCCTGGGCTTGCAACCGATCGGGGCTCTCGAGCGCGGAATGTAGTCAAGGTCTGGAGCACGGCCAGGAACGCGAGGGAAGGATGCACAACACACTGGACAGTGGGCATCTGCGTGGAAAGAGTTGCGGAAGCATCAGGCCGTCGACTCTAGGGATGTGTGTCTCAGGATGGACAGCTTAGGTGAGGATGCTACTTCACACCTTATCCTCCTCCTCCTTCTCCTCCACTCTCGCGGACGTGAAACAAACACTCAGACACTCAAGCTCAAACATAGCCTACCCAACGCTCGTGATTTCGTTACTCCGTTGGGTGGCGGCGGAAAGGCGAGAGCCACTTGAACAGGTGAGGGTGTAGAGCTAGCCTTGCAAAACTACTACCTCCTAGTGTAGGTGTTGATAGAAGCCCAATCCAGGGCAAAAACTCTCGCGTCGCACGGGCCCGTTCGAGGGTTCCTGAGACACCTGGACTGGCCCTTGACTCCTGGGGGTTGGTTTGCCGGTTATGCTCAGCGCTATATAACTCCTTAAGTGGTACATTGTGGTATAGCTATACTGTCCAATATGGCCCACTTCGCAAGAATATGGGCATAGTCTCGAGTCTTGGGCTGATGATACAGGGCAGCTTCGGACCATAACTCGCGTGGGCAGTAAAACGATCCCAACAGAAAGCTGAGTCGGCGCCATCAGCAGCAACGGGACACAACGAAGTGGCCACGAGGTGGCCGTGGGATCATTATGAACGGTGAGGAGTCACGAGACAGCAACAATGTAACTACGCAGAGGCCGCATGCAAACGACTGGAGGCCACGATACGGTATACCAAAATACCTACGGGGTGCCGCTAACGCAACCTCGAGCGTAGCCCTGATGTAGCTACCCGGCACCCGGCATCTCTGTGAAGGCCAAGCGGCGGCAACAAGCTAGTCTTTGGGCAGCAACGAGGTGGTCGCGACGTCGAGTATCCGAGGTAGATGCGACGCGACAGCGAGGTAGCCTCGAGCGAGATCGCTGCGAGGTGGCAGCGAGGCTGCTGCGTGGCAGCGAGACTCTAGACAGTAGCTACCTGCATCCATGCACGGAGGCGGCGGCGGGGTGGAGACGCAGAGGCCATCGCATCCGGGCACGACTCTGTGGTCCGAGTCCGAGCGCAGCTTTCGGCACCATGAAGTCTGTTCATCAAGTTTGACAGCACCCTGGGCAAATCTGTGTTTGTCGAGGGGGAGGACCGCCAGCGAGGACGATGAGGCCCTCATGCTGCCCGTCGGCGGATCAACTCTTGTCTGCCACCCGCCGTGCCTACCAACATGCACGCAATCCGGCACCAGTAGACTAAAACGGCAGCGGGTGCTCAAGGGGAAGCCTTGATCAAAAATGTGCCCTGTGGAGACAGCCCTAAACTGCAGATGCAATGTCACCAAATCCGAATTTGCAACGTTGCCGTACCATCAATCACCGCAATCGCGTTTTGGCATGATGAGCGGAGACTACGATTTGATAGCCGCCGTCGCTTAAACACCCATGGGTAGCCCTGCAAGAAAACAGGAAACGAACCCCTAATCTGAAAGAATACACGGGTACCATTGACCAGGGCCGTGACTTCCCCCACGGCTGGTACCCTAGACCAGGACACAAGGGTACCGTGATTTGGCAGGTCCGTCCTACTAATCAAATGCGACTGCAGCTGCTCAAGGAAGCATGACAAGCAACCCCACGTGAAGCCACAAGACGGCCACGTGTCCACGAGACGCCCCGTCGGAGGCGGACGAGTACAGCGTATCGCCCAGGGAGTCGGCGCCACGGGGGCCGCGGGCCATCGAATCGAGCAGCTGCAGGCATCCCCGCCACGCGCCGCAATCAGGGCACTGGCCAGGAGCCTCGCACAGGCCGCGGGCCTCAAGTGCTACGATCCACTGCATTCAGAAACGATGCGCGCCCCGACGGGCCCGGCCTGTGCGCTCGCCCGCACGTGCACCAGCTTCGAGGGGTCCGATTCCATCACACGGCCACTGGCCACCACGAGCCATCGAGCTGAAAGGCAGGCCACGGGCTACAAGAGAGACACGGTCCACGAGTCACCTCGTCGAAAGATGAGGCGCAAATCCCCAACATAACGGCCACGGGCCACAAGCAACCCTTCAGAGCACCATCTCTTCCAGAATTATACGCCCCCCCCCTCGCGGCACCCTACATGACCTCCCCGCTCACAGCAACTCCCCTAGTATTCAAGCACATGCGCGAGATGCCCATACGGCGGGACCCCGACAAAACCGCAGCAGGAACCGGGTGGCCTGGGACGTATGGGGAGGGTAAGGAAGATAAAAGAGAAATACCGGTTAACTGCTAGTAGGCTGTGGTAATGACGGGCTCGCGTTTCCGCACCATCGTAGCTCGAAACCGTCTCTGGGCCTCGGTTCGGCTTAGAAGCCCGAAGGGGCGCCAAGAACGGCAAAGAGAGCCCGTACGAGCCCAAGATGGCTCCAGGATGGCCCCAACACAACTAAAGAAAGACGAACCCATGAGGCTGCAGAAGGCCACCCAAAGCCGACCAGGAGGCACAATCATGACTGCCTGTGCACGTCTCGAGAGGGTCCCGACACGGCTGAGAAAGGTCCAAGCCAGCCCAAGAAAAGCCCAAGAAAACCCCAAGACGGCCCCGAGACACGCCAATCTACAACACTCACAACTTAATTTCCCGGAAGGGGCCCATCGTGCCGCCCCTCCCTCTTCGCTGGCGCCGAACACCTACTCAGCGATCTCTCCAATGGCCAACACCCAGCCACGAGACAAAAACACTACCGCGGCTCACAAGCCATCACACCGAAAACCGAAGATAACAACTTACCTGAATCACGGCAGGCATCCCGCAGCGAGCCGTTAGAATGAGGCGAGCCACCGCATCGAAACTCAACGCGGACCCCCATCCACAACAACACGGCCACGAAGCACGAAACAAACACATTGAGCACTTTTCTGAAATGCCCACCACAGCCCACTGGACGTGCTGGGAAACTGGTAAACACCACGGCCACGAGCCACTGGACGGTCACGTGCGACGAGACACCGCATCGAAAACCAATGCGCCTCCCCCACCAGAAAAGAATGGGCCACGAACGCGCAAATTCACCAATGGCGGATAAGACCATAAACCACAACAATGGAAACAAACAAACACCCCCGCAACGACACACGTCGGCCACGAACCGACGCATCGAAAGTCACGCTCACACGCACACACATGCACGCCCGAGACGACCACAAGCCACGTGGTGGTGCTGGCGGTAACGTCGAATGTGGGGCGTCCGCACATGCTCTACTGTCTGGCTGTCAAGTTCGACCGCCTTCCCACATGTGAAAGGGTCAGAAATACAAATTGTTGACAAGAGTTAAGCAAACAGTTACGCTGGGCTGCAGGAAAGGAAGAACAGGGGCGAGGAAGAGCTACCCGGCACCCGGCATCTCTGTGAAGGCCAAGCGGCGGCAACAAGCTAGTCTTTGGGCCGCAACGAGGTGGTCGCGACGTCGAGTATCCGAGGTAGATGCGACGCGACAGCGAGGTAGCCTCGAGCGAGATCGCTGCGAGGTGGCAGCGAGGCTGCTGCGTGGCAGCGAGACTCTAGACAGTAGCTACCTGCATCCATGCACGGAGGCGGCGGCGGGGTGGAGACGCAGAGGCCATCGCATCCGGGCACGACTCTGTGGTCCGAGTCCGAGCGCAGCTTTCGGCACCATGAAGTCTGTTCATCAAGTTTGACAGCACCCTGGGCAAATCTGTGTTTGTCGAGGGGGAGGACCGCCAGCGAGGACGATGAGGCCCTCATGCTGCCCGTCAGCGGATCAACTCTTGTCTGCCACCCGCCGTGCCTACCAACATGCACGCAATCCGGCACCAGTAGACTAAAACGGCAGCGGGTGCTCAAGGGGAAGCCTTGATCAAAAATGTGCCCTGTGGAGACAGCCCTAAACTGCAGATGCAATGTCACCAAATCCGAATTTGCAACGTTGCCGTACCATCAATCACCGCAATCGCGTTTTGGCATGATGAGCGGAGACTACGATTTGATAGCCGCCGTCGCTTAAACACCCATGGGTAGCCCTGCAAGAAAACAGGAAACGAACCCCTAATCTGAAAGAATACACGGGTACCATTGACCAGGGCCGTGACTTCCCCCACGGCTGGTACCCTAGACCAGGACACAAGGGTACCGTGATTTGGCAGGTCCGTCCTACTAATCAAATGCGACTGCAGCTGCTCAAGGAAGCATGACAAGCAACCCCACGTGAAGCCACAAGACGGCCACGTGTCCACGAGACGCCCCGTCGGAGGCGGACGAGTACAGCGTATCGCCCAGGGAGTCGGCGCCACGGGGGCCGCGGGCCATCGAATCGAGCAGCTGCAGGCATCCCCGCCACGCGCCGCAATCAGGGCACTGGCCAGGAGCCTCGCACAGGCCGCGGGCCTCAAGTGCTACGATCCACTGCATTCAGAAACGATGCGCGCCCCGACGGGCCCGGCCTGTGCGCTCGCCCGCACGTGCACCAGCTTCGAGGGGTCCGATTCCATCACACGGCCACTGGCCACCACGAGCCATCGAGCTGAAAGGCAGGCCACGGGCTACAAGAGAGACACGGTCCACGAGTCGCCTCGTCGAAAGATGAGGCGCAAATCCCCAACATAACGGCCACGGGCCACAAGCAACCCTTCAGAGCACCATCTCTTCCAAAATTATACGCCCCCCCCCCCCTCGCGGCACCCTACATCGCCTCCCCGCTCACAGCAACTCCCCCAGTATTCAAGCACATGCGCGAGATGCCCATACGGCGGGACCCCGACAAAACCGCAGCAGGAACCGGGTGGCCTGGGACGTATGGGGAGAGTAAAGAAGATAAAAGAGAAATGCTGGCTAACTGCTAGTAGGCTGTGGTAATGACGGGCTCGCGTATCCGCACCATCGTAGCTCGAAGCCGTCTCTGGGCCTCGGTTCGGCTTAGAAGCCCGAAGGGGCCCCAAGACTGGCCAAGAGAGCCCTTACGAGCCCAAGATGGCTCCAGGATGGCCCCAACACAACTAAAGAAAGACGGGCCCATCAGGCTGCAGAAGGCCACCCAAAGCCGACCAGGAGGCACAATCATGACTGCCTGTGCACGCCTCGGGAGGGTCCCGACACGGCTGAATAAAGGTCCAAGCCAGCCCAAGAAAGGCCCAAGAAAACCCCAAGACGGCCCCGAGACACGCCAATCTACAACACTTACAACTTAATTTCCCGGACGGGGCCCGTCGTGCCGCCCCTCCCTCTTCGATGGCGCCGAACACCTACTCAGCGATCTCCCCACTGGCCAACACCCCGCCCCGAGACAAAAACACTACCGCGGCTCACAAGCCATCACACCGAAAACCGAAGATAACAACTTACCTGAATCACGGCAGGCATCCCGCAGCGAGCCGTTAGAATGAGGCGAACCACCGCATCGAAACTCAACGCGGACCCCCATCCACAACAACACGGCCACGAAACACGAAACAACACATTGAGAACTTTTCTGAAATGCCCACCACAGCCCACTGGACCTGCTGGGAAACTGGTAAACACAACGGCCACGAGCCACTGGACGGTCACGTGCGACGAGACACCGCATCGAAAACCAATGCGCCTCCCCCACCAGAAAAGAATGGGCCAAGAACGCGCGAATTCACCAATGGCGGATAAGACCATAAAATCACAACAATGGAAACAAACAAACGCCCCCGCAACGACACACGTCGGCCACGAACCGACGCATCGAAAGTCACGCTCACACGCACACACATGCACGTACGAGACGACCTCACGCCACGTGGTGGTGCTGGCGGTAACGTCGAATGTGGGGCGTCCGCACATGCTCTACTGTCTGGCTGTCGATTTCGACCGCCTTCGCACATGTGAGACGGTCAGAAATACAAAATGTTGACAAGAGTTAAGCAAACAGTCGCGCTGGGCTGCAGGAGAGGAAGAACAGGGGCGAGGAAGAATGCTACAAATAATTCAATACATATCGTTCTGCTACATGGTGGCGTTCATCCATTCGCGCTGGTGCGATTCCCACTCCAGTTCGTTCAATGCCACTTTTTGCTGTTCGAGCCTCTTCGCCAAGAAATATTTGCCGAACGTATACTCCCACGTCCAAGGCGGGGATCGGCCTTGGTGCCCATGGTGCCGGAGAGTGTCTCGTGTGCTCCAGCGCCAATCTCATCCCTGAAACGCATCCAAACATATTGCAATAATGCTGCGTCCCTCGCCTCCCCGGCCGGCATGGCCCACAAATTCGCAATTTCTGCGCAACGGATTCTCGTCAACGCGCGGCAGTTTCATAATCGCCATGGCCTCCAGAACGTCTTGGCCTGCCGTTTCGCATAACCTGCGTCCATTTCCCCCCAGCACCTGGCAACCCGCAGGTGTGGCTTGACCTCGTTGTAAAAGCTGCCCCGTTCCGTTCCGAGCTGAGCCCTTGTGACCCGCCATGACCCTGCGGTCCACAAGATTGCTGCAGCGAAGATATTGTACATCAGCCTGGTTTTCCGATTTCTTGATACTCCTTGTCGTTGACCATAGACTGCGATGCTTGCCCTCCGCTGTATGCGCCACCACAAGCGTGTGTCGCATGTAAGCCGATGTGGATCCGAATGCATTGCCTAACGTGCCCAGCATCTGGATGTGCTGATCCAACCCCCAGCGGCTGTACACTTTGGCCATGGTGGCCAGCGTGCGTTCCACGACGTGCTCGTCCGCCTGGAACTCCACCCTGTCGTCCAGAAATCTCCACCCCGCTGGCCGCAGGGCCCCCCGGACCAGTTGCACTATTTTCATACAATCTCAGGCGCTGCGGGCTAGAGCCGCACAGCTATCGATAGATACCACAGGAGGGGGACGTACTGAGCTTCGTTTCCTCCTGGCATTGCGCCCGACTGGCTACAGGGCCGTGCTCAGGCATACTTCGTGTAACCTGGGTCCCACATTTCCGCCCTGGGGGAACCCGCATTTCGGCGTCACTGGCGGCACACTGAGATTTCCGAGCCAGGGAATACACATGGAAGCGCGTGAACCACGAATGGTCTGTGCAATCAGCGTGGGATGCGCGCCGCGCTCCGTCAGGGCCATGTGCACATGCTCACGGGAGACCTCATCGAATGCTTTCGCGATGTCACACACGTACCTACGATCAACTGCAATGTACATCTGTCGTTGCGGGCAAGTTGTCATGAAACGTTCGCCTCGCTTGTACCTGGCCCCCCACCCGTGCGACCCTACCGTGGACAGCTCGTCCGGATCCCAAACCCAACCAACATGTCCGTTCAAGTCTGTGTGTGATTTTGTGCCGACCGCGAGCTTGACAGCCCGCATCTCACAGCCATTCAAGTTCCCAGAGCTGCCTGTCGCAGACGATTTGACCCGCTTCGGCTGACGAAAGAAGACAGAACTTACTCGAGAAAATGGACACCGTATAACTCGACTCGCTTACTGATGAGAAAACGATTGTGTATTACCGACTCTTGCAAACTACTACTACAAGTGCCTGCTGTGTAGAAGATTGAACAACCAGCGAACTCCGACTCCTCCAGTTGCCATGCAGACACGTTGAAGTCCAAGCACCTCTACTATATGGGACGCTTGATCGTCATCGCCAAGTTCTCCAAGCACGGCCTCCTGTAGTAGGAACACGACCCACTGAATACCGAATTCAGCTAGATTGTTAAAATAATTAGGCAGTCCCTTCCAACTCAAACCCTCAACATTCCAAGATAATATCTTCAAGTGGTGATATCCCGAGCTCAATAGAAACGCAGTCGGCCACGAACCAGGAGAAACTAGATTGATAACTGGCGGGCACTCCGACCAGGGGCCGCAAGACTTCCATCGGCCACGAGCTCCCCTCTGAGAGTTGACGCGCGCCCCCGCACGAGACGGGCACCGGCCACGAACTGCCGAAATCACGGGCAGGCCCCTCCCCCCCTGCAAGCAGATCGTGGAGACCCCATCCGCCAGAGCTGACGGCCACTGCGCCCCGCCCCGAGCATCAAGACGACCACGGACCACGAGGCCCCCATTGAGATATTGACGCGTACACGCCCCGTGAAATGGCAACGGGCCAACAGCAATGGAGTAGCACAAGGCGGCCACGGGCCACCAATCACCGAGTTGAACAGTGCAAAACACCCCTGCCACGAGACGCAAACAAAACGGCCTCAAGTCACCAAACAACGCGTCGAAAGTCGGTCACGGACAACGAGCCACCGCATCACGCGGCCAGCAACCAATTCAAAGTTGCATCACGACCCACACAACGAGCCAGCACTGAATTTACACGTGGCGAGCAGTCCTGCCACGAGCCACACATAGCCATGGACCACGCACCACCAGCCCTCTGGGCTTATGTGGTATAACGAGTTCTCTCTTGCGTCTTCCATGTTTCTCAAAGTGGACCCCAAACAGGAAAGTGTGACACTGTGGATGTGCAAACTGTGTGATGCACAAACGTCCGTCTCGGCGGTCGTTTTACGAGAAGCAGATATACATCCTCGGGCCGATCCCACGTGCAACAACGGCCAGCAGCGAGCAGCTATGGGCCAGAACACGGCGAATTCTCAGGACATCCCCGCAGGCGGCAACGGGCACCAACGGGCCAGAACCTGGCGAGTCCCCTGGACACCCCAGCAAGCTGTAAGCGGCGCCAACGGGCGGCAGCTGGCCAGAACGTGGCGGATCCTGGGGGACGCCCCACTGGGCGAAAACGGCCAACAGCGGGAGGCAACGGGCTGGAACGTGGCGGATCCAGGGGACACCCTCACAACGGCAACAGGCGGCAACGGGGCGGCAACATACGGGAATGTGGCGAATCCTCGGGACACCAATCCAAGTCCTTAGAAACGCAAGTAAGAGCCCAGGGTGCAAGCACTGTTTGGGGGAACAACCTTGCTTCCCCCTTGTCGGGGAGAGTTTTATCACTGCTCCATATTCGATCAACACCCCCTCCCCCTCACGACCACCAGCGTGCAATGCCAATACCGCCCCCGCCCATCCAGTGCAGAAAAACCATACTGCATGATTTTCTGCACTCAACTCTGGATTATGCGCGGATGCCCCGCGATTACTTTGCATTGGTTTTGGGTAGGGACGGCACGGCAGAGGGGACCGGCTATGTGCAACGCCAACACCCCCCCATCCCCTTCAAGGGAAAATAGAGCATGCGCTTTGCACCAAAACCTGGAGCATTCGTGGCCGCCCCGCGATCACCTCGCAGAGGTTTTTGATTGGGATGGCAGGTGGGGGGGGGGCGGCATTTTGCCTGCTAAGTGCAATGCCAACACCCCCCATCCCTTGCAAAAAACAATACGAAGCGCACATTGGTTTTTGACAGGGGCGGCAAAGGACGGCATATTGCTTTCTCTGTGTGCAACGCCAATAACCCCAAACATCCCTCTCGAAAAGCGATGTCAAGTTCACTGTGCGGCAAAATATGGATCACGCGCGGGCACCAAGCGAACGCGTGGCATTCGTTCTTGATAAGGGCGAATTGGGTGCCTGCATACTGCCTGCTGCGCGCAGGCCCATCAGCCATGCCAAAAAACAATGCTACATTTCATTTCTGTTGGCGGTCATGCGCGGGAGCCCCGCAATCACGTTGCACTGTGATTTGACAGGGATGATGGGGCTGCCCTGTCACGCGCGGCGCACCTCGCGGGCGTGGGGAACCTAGCTGGCGTCTGCATTGGTTCCAGATCATGGCCGATGGCGGCGCCTGCCCATGCTGAGACTCGAGTGCTACTCGTGTGGTGGGAGGGCGGGTGGGAGCAAGCGAGACGGCCGTGCTTCGGGGGAGGTGTCGTGACCCACCCCACTACCCCCTCCCCTGGGTCTGGACGGAGGGTTCAACAGGACTGAGCGTCCAAGATGGCCCAAGATGGCTCCATGATGGCTCCAATATGGCCCCCTCTCATCCAAGATGGCCTTCAACAAGGCGCCAGATAGTCGAAGATGTATGCTGGTATCCTCGGGCATACCTCCGAGAAGCCTCAGGACGGCCTCAACACGGGTGCAAGTCTCCTCTGTCCAAGGACCCCCCCAAGAAACCAAAATCGTCCACAAACCTGTTCTTGGGCAATTGAAGTCCCTAGATGGCTCCAGTATGGTCTAAGCGAGGTCCAAGAGGAGCCCAAACTGTATCCCATAGGCCCCCGAAGAGGCCCCCAACAACGCCCAACATGACATTGTTTTGTTTTTCTGTCCTAGGTAGGGGGGGGGGGTCGAGAGGGAGGGTAACTGTAACGGCGGCCGCGGCGTGCGCCCGCCAGGGTGCGTCCGCGCCACCGGCGCATCAATCGTTTGTGTGCACCGCACTCCCTGTGTACACGACAATGCCCAGCGCCTGCGTGCAACACAGCGCGACCTTTGTACACACCACAGTACCTCCGTACACCACAACAGCCGCGTGCACTGCATCACCACGTCGCGTTTGCACATCGTAGTGCCTGTGTATACTGCAGAAGCTGTGTGCGCAACAGCGCCCGTGTACACAACATTGCCTGCGTGCGCCAGAACGCCAGCAGCGTGAAACTGTATCACCTCAGGATTCAACATACAACAAATCTTTTATATAAGATTACGCCCCTGGATTCTACAGACAACCATTGTTTACAACAGGAGTCTTAAAGGAAGCCCTGTGGAAAATGGAGCGCCTCTGGATTCCACAGAAAACCAATTTTGCAGATTGAGTTTCAAAAGGAATCGCTATCCACAGCGGAGCGCCTCTGGATTCCACAGAATACGTGCTTGGTAAAGGAATCCCGATGGAAAGTGGGGCGCCTCTGAATTCAACAAAGAACACATATTCATTTACATGTGTTACAAGATGCTCTATGGACATGGGAGCGCCTGAGGATTCTACACGCGTGCACCACAACGCCTGTGTACACCACAACGCCTGTGTACACAACAGAGGCCGCGTGCAACACAGCGTCGGTGTACACCACAGTGCCTGTGTGCACCACAGCGCCTGTGTACAACGGTGTGCACCACGCTGCCTGCGTGAACCACAGCGCCCGCGCACACCACAGCGCCTGCGGGAGAAGGCGCGGAGCAGCCCAGTCTCTATCTTCTCCATAGCGCTGGGTCTACAATCGTTACGGGCAGTAAGGGCAGGTGGTAGGGACGCCAAACCCTTGGGAACCGAAGTTGGGATTTGTTGGCAAAAGCTGTCGAATGAAAACGGCAAAGGACACGTCGCAGAGGCAAGGACACAAGGGTACACTGAACAAGGCTCGCGTCCTTATTAGGCGCGTCGACTGTTTCGCACTTCAACCGAGCACTGGCCAGAAGGCACTGTGGTCGAACCAGCCTGCGGTAGCTGAGCCATCGACGACGACGACGACGATCAACCCTTGGACAGTGGGAAGGGAGCCCCACATTCTGCATCTGCCGCCCGAACGGCCTGCCACCCTCCGAATGGACACCTTGGCAGTGAGCCCGCCTGACCTATGCGCACCGCAAGAGCCTGCAGACGCGCCACAACGCGCATGCTCGAACATGCCTTTCAGCACCACGCCATGCCTGTGAGCTCAGCGCCGCAACAGGTGGGGAGCCTGCGAGCGCCACAACATGCGTGCCGTTCAGACTACGCCATGCCTGTTAGCACAGCGCCATGACTACGGGGGGCCCGCTCCCAACATGTAGGGGAAGGCCCAGCCCGTCCCCCCCAGCACGATCGTTAGCTGGGTAACAAGCGTTTCGCCGGGGATGAATAACAACGGTCACGAAGAGGGGCGTAAGAGGCAAGCGTTCGACATCCCTGGGGGGCAATTTGACGACACCACCTCAATTTTGAGCTCCAAAGGAAACCACCCCAAGACACCCCCCTTCCACGTACACCCTAACAAAGAGCTCCAAGAGGGCCCAGAGACCTATCGAAAACAGCCCCAAGAGGGACCAAAGAGGGCCACGAGACAGTCCCAAAAGGACCCCCAGGGGGGCCCACGAATAACCCTTAGAACAAAAGATCCGCGTAGGCCGCCCGCTCCTCCTCATCCCCCATCCTCCTTGATCATTCCGTCACCCTCGTTCTCCTCCTCCGCCTCCTCGTACTGCTCCCCGTCCACCACTTCTGTATCCTGGCCACATACCATGACTGGTTCTTAAGCGCCTCTGGCAAAATGCGGCAAAAGTAAGATCCATGGAATCTTGAAAACGCTCGCGTGACTGAAATGGTCGCTCGTCTTCCTCATCATCCTCTGTCTCAACCACCTCCGCCTCCTCCTCCTCCCCCTCCCCATCATTCGACAAGGCCAGGAAGCCATATTAGGTCAACTTCGGTTTGACGGCTGCTCCCCCACATTGTTCCACGTCACGCTTCTACACTTCCCTGATAAAGGTAATTCGCTCAGACATCGCTTCAGGATGGGCAGATGGGATACGCGAAGCGTCCAGACCTGACGCACACCCCGAATGAAACGATGACTATTGGGCCACAAGCCACCAAAACCAGATGCTCAGGGGCCCATGTAGATACTGGCTGGCTATGGAATGTGGGGTGTCCCCGGCGGCATCTGTGGCTCATTGCGACCGGCTCATTGGCAATTGATTTCCTTGACAAAATCAATGGTCCATTCTTTCCTATGTGGGGAGAATCCCACGTGTTGCCGGTTTCAAAGACCCAGAGGGGATTTTCTACGAAAAATATGAAATTTCCCAAGAATAATCAAAAAATAATCCAAAGATAGTCAGGGCACTATATTGTGAGTATTTGTTGACCTTTTTGGGGCATTTTGACAGAGAGGAAGCAAACCGAGGAGCGCAGAGAAGGCGAGAAGCGGGCGGACAGAGCCGTCATCGCTCGAATTCCTCCAAGCTGCGGGCCCTGGACAGCCACCATTCCGGGACCACTCGAGCACTTAGCAGCAAAAGCCGAGGATGATTACATGCCACCAGTCCCCAATAAGAGAACGTCCGAAAGCTTCCTCCGAAAGAACAGTCGAAAGGTCGATGCTCCTGGCTACCAGCGAGCATCACACGGCGCCGGGCGCCGCCTTGCTGATTGCGCGGCTGCTCATTGGACTCTTTGTACCCGTCCTCCGCCGGGAAGACAAGTCGAAGCATGGATACTGACAAACTTGCTACGAATAGCTCAGTTGTCTCCAACATGAAAACTTAGAGGAAGTATCGCGTGGTCACGCGGCCGTTTACATGTCAACTGCCTGACAAGGATCTGGCACGAGCTGCTCACATCCTGAGGCTGCCTGATTCTCACCATCCCACTCCTCGTTCTCGGCATGCTCCTCCTTTCTGCTCCCTGGTGCAACCAAAGCGTTCATCGTGAACAATGGTTCCGTGGCCCTTGAATCGTGAACCATGGTGACGTGGATCGTGGCTGTTGGTTCGGGGCAACGCCTCCTGGCCCTTGCCGCGAGAAACTCGCTGCACACGTTGGAGCTACTCATGCGCATTGAAACGGTATATCGAGTACGCAAAGCTGGGGAATCATGCCTGACACCTGTGCAAAGCGGCTACGTACAGATGTCTGGCAGTCGGTGGCGTGACCAACTAACTGACTCAAGGAATACCCAAGAGTCCAGAACTAATTGGAAAAACTCGCCGCGGAATCGACACGGTTGGTCAAACAGAAACATGGCTCCCCTTGAAGGGCCCTGACTGTCTCTGCCTATGCCTCCCCCGTCCTCCACCCACATCCGCCTCCAGCTCCACCCCTCCTCCTCCTCCTCCTTCTCCTTCTCCTCGTCCTTCTCCTCCCGTTCTTCGTCCTCTGCGTCATTATCTTACTCCCGTTCCTCCACCTCCTCGTCCTCCCCCTCCAGAACCTCGTCTGTCCCCTCCTATTCCAGCACGTCCTTCTGCTCACACCCCTCCTCATCATCACCACCACCACTATAGTCATCATCATCACAATCATCATAATCAACAACATCACCATCATCATCATCATCATCATCATCATCATCATCATCATCATCATGATGCTCATGATCATGATCATGATCATCATCATCATTATCAGCATAATCATCATCATCGTCAGCATCAGCATCATGCACAGCAACAGCATCATCATTGTCGTCTTCGTCATCGGAATAGTCCTTATCTTCATCGCCTGCATCATCATCATCATCATCACCATCATCACCATCAGCATCGCCATCATCAACATCATCATTATCAGTACCATCAAGAACAGCATCAGCGTCATAGACATCATCAGCATAACCAGCAGCATGTTCGACATCAACAACATCGCAATCAGTATCAGCAGACTCATCGCCATCGCCATCACCATCACCACCGCAATCAGAATGAGCAGCACCATCGTCAGCATCATCATCCTCATCATCAGTATCCGCAGCATCATCATAGTATCCATCAGCATCATCACCATCATCATCAGCAACATCCTCATCGACAGCATCGATATCGTCATCCTCATCATCATCCACATCATCAGCAGCATCAGCATCGTTGTCGATGTCGTCGTTGCATTCGTGCCCCAATCATACTCATCACCATCGTCCTCATACTCACCACCACTATCCTCATCTTCCGAATCCTGAATACCATCACCCTCAATCGTCCTCATCATCACCATCGCCATCGCCATCACCATCACCACCACCAATACGATACATCATCAGCAACATCATCATCAACAGCATCACCGTCATCGTCATCGTCATCATCACCATCGTCATCGTCGCCGTCATCGTCATCGTCATCATCGTCAGCATCATCCTCAGTATCATTATCATCAACATATTCACCACCATCGTCATCATCGCTATTAGCATCGTCATCCTTCGCATCAACATCAACATCATTATCATCATAATCATCATCAGCAACAGCCTCACAGTCAGCACGGGCATCAGCATCAGCATCAGCAGCATCATCATTGTAATCATTGTCGCCCTCATCCTCGTACTCGTCCTCCGTCGCCGTCGCAACACTGCGCGCGCTGCCTGGCATCCTTCTCGCCAGGGTTCAAAAACGACACCGTCGTGTTTGTGGACATCTCGCCGCACCGCGGGGGCTGGGCTCCCAACCCCTGGCCCTCCCCCGTGTCCAACGTGGTGGTCGACGAGGAAGATGCGGAGGACCAGGATGAGAGAGACGAGGGGGGCGGAGAAGCAGGGCGGCGGAGGGCTTCGGAAACAAATACAAACCATTAGCCCGGCGCGACCCCAACCAGAGAAAGCTGCTTATTGTATGGGCGCATTGCGTGGCATTGCATGGCATTGCGTTGCACATTGCTTGGCATTGCTTGTCGCTATTGGCCATTGCTTGGCACTGCGTGGCGCTGCTTGGCATGACTTTGGCATTGCTGCGGCATTGCGTGGCGTGGCAGCATCGAACATATACCAACCAACTAAAGAACGAAGACCATGGAGCCAAGACGCCACGGACCTAGGACGGACACATCAAGAAAACAAGACGAATCAACCAAGAGCAAGAAACCAGGTCAACAAGACCAAGGAGCCAATTCATCAAAACGAGGGAACCAACAAACCGAGACAAAGGAACCACGGAACCAAAACCAACAACAACTAAGAACCAAGACCAAGAAACCTGGGCAACGCCTCGTGCGGAAACAATACCGATGATCCCCGAGAAACCTTTCCGCCAGGAGGTAAGACACAGACACATCGAGGAACCCAACCGCGACCTGGTTGGCACCCGCCTGTTTTTTTCTTACGCCTGCAAAGCACCCCCGAAAGAAAGCAAACCCGAATTGGGCAAACGCAAATTGAAGAAAGGATTCTGGGTGCTTCCTCCCCCCTCCCATTTCCATCTTCCCGTCCACTGGCCTCTCGCCAGTCCCCCCTTCCCTCTCGCGCCCCTCCCATTCCGCCTCTCGTTGTACCCTACGTTTCCTTACCCCGTTGGCACCTCCTCCCCTCCCAATCATCCCACTGTTCCAATAATTATCATCCCACGCCCCCCCCTCGCCCCACCACCCATTCCAGGACGTCCCCCTGTGACCCCGTCGCTTGCAAATCCTCATCCCCCATCCACCACCCACACACATCTACCTTGGAGGCAGCCGTGGGGTCTGAGCGATCCCCAGTCCCTTCCCCGGGCCCATCTGGTGCAATTCGTCATTTTGGGAACCGTTTCTTAAAGCCATTACGGCCGAAAGCGGCCCGTGGAGGCCGAAAGAGGCACAACACCTGCCCGAACCTAGCGCGTAGAACTTGCTAGTTCATCCTGCTCGCTGGAACAACTGAAAGCCACCCCAGACCCCCAAACGGCTCCAACATCAACCACTACTCGGTATGATTGCCACTCGTATTCCCATGGTGCTGTCCAGTGCGGGTGACGCCTCTCCCGCGTTTTTTTTTTCCGTACACAAGACGTCAATACACATGATTTATGTTGCAACGAACGTGTGCGCATGCTCGACAAAACTGCGCGCGGCTTCTCAGCAAACAACAAAGCGTTCCCTATGAAGCGCTGGCCGCATGTCAAGACCACCGCGTAGCTCCCGTCGTTCCGAAATTTACTGTCGCGATTGCCGTTTTCCTCATGCACCCTCCTCCGCTTTCCCATGGCCCTCGTGCTCGTCCTACTCATCCTGCTCCTGATGGTACTGTTCCTCTTTTTGATTTGTTCTGGTTCCCGCTGGCATAGCAAATCCCCGACCGTTGCCCCCGCGATCCATCGAAGGCCAGGCGACCCCTGAAGCACCTGTGCAAGACTCGCTGGCTGATGGTGGGAAACAGATCACATATGGCCAGGGCTAGCACCAATCCTGCGACGCCGTCTGGCGCGCAGCTCGCGGGCCTCGGCCTCTCTGGCCCCTGCCAGGGGCCTCTCTGGCCCCTGCCAAGGCGGATGTCAGCGAGAGCCCCCTCCCGCCCCCACCGCCGCGAGAGCAGGCGCGCGGCGTAAGTTCGCGGGGCGAAGAGCGGGCGGGCCAGTAAGGGGCAAGTGAGCGGCTCGAAAGGCGGGGAAGATTGGGCAAGGTGGCCAACGGCCCCCACGCCTCCAGCCACTGAATGGCAAAAGTGGAACCTCGTTCGCCGTGGGGGCCGTCGGGTGAGAGGCGCAGCGACCGTCGGCGACATCAATGAGATCGCGGCGGCCTTCGCGGGGGCCACGGGAAGGGTGGGAGGGCAGGGGGGCGCGGGGGGGCGCGGCGAAATTGGCGCCGGCGCGGGGGGGGAGACGGACATCTCCAGTAGGTGCGCCGCCGCCTCCGTCGCGCGGCGGCAGAGAGTGGGTGCGACGCGTCGAAGTCGTGGCGCCTTGTCGGGGCTCGTCTCGCCTGACGAGACAGCGCCGTCTTCGCAGTCGCGATCGCGGGGCAGGGGGTCGTCGGCGCGGTCGCCCTGCCGCCCGCCCAATAGCCCGCGAGGGGGTCGCTGCCCGCGTAGACGAGGCGGGGCGTCGCAGGTTTCGCCGCGGGGGCCGTCGCCAAGGTGGTCGCGGGGGGGCGTCGCTGGGGCCGCAGCGCGCTTCTCCTTGCAAGCCGCCCGCTTCTCCTTGCAAGCCGCCCGCGGGCCCCCTCTCCGGACATGCGCCCGCTCGGGAGCCCGCAGGAAGGCAGTCTGCGTCAGCCCTGGGCCTGCCGGCGGCCCCCGCGGGCGCTTCCCGGGGCGCGCCCCCCGCGGGCCCCCTTCTCAGGGCACGCGGCCTCTCGAGTCGCGGCGGGGGTCGCGGGGGCCGTCGGGCAAGGCGAGGGGTCGCGGGGCAGGGGGGGCGTCGCGCGGCAGGGCGCACCGGCTCCCCTCATGGAAAAAAGGGCGGCGCGGATGGAGGACAAGGAGGAGTCGTCGCGGGGCCCGCCGAGGCGCGCCCCCCGCGGACCCCCTCGCAAAGCGCGCAGCCACTCGGGGCACAGCAGTCGCAGCGGTCGGCGAGCGCGGGGGCGCGGGGACCGTCGCGGGAAGAATCGCGGCGGTCGTCCTGGGGGGCGGGGGCAAGCGCGCGGGCGCGCCGCGGGGCACCGCCGCGGCGGCGGGCCGCGGGGGCCGTCGCAGCGGTGGGCTGGGCGGGGGGCTCCAGGGGATGGCCTCGGCTGCCCCTGTGGCCGATTCCCCGCGCGCGCCCCCTTCGGGCCCCCTCTCAGGGCACGCGGCCGCGCCTGCGCCAATCGCCGCGCCCGCCGCGATCGCGGAGTTGGCCTCGGCTTCAGCGCGCCCAGCGCGCCTGCGACGCTGGCGGGCCCCGGCGACCCCCCGAGGTTTGGGGCCTGGCCCGTGGGGCCCCCGCAACAGCGACGGGCGGCCCCTCCGCCGTCGCACGCCCCCGCCCGCGCCCACTCGCGCCCGCTCTGACCGCGGGCCTTGCCGCGCTCGGCCTCCAGCCAGGCCGCGAACGCGCGCGCCTCGCGCTCGCAGCCCTCCAACTCCAGGTGGGTGATGCTGCCCGTTCTCCGGGGCCGCCTTCGCCCCGTCGCCGCCCGCTGGCCCGTGGCCACTTGTTCTTGTAGCGGCCCTCCCAGCCGCGGCATGGCGATGGCCAATTCGCCGCGGCGCCTCGGCTTGCCTGCCGGGGTCCCGCAGCCGCCGCCCGGCCTCCGACGCCTCCCAAGTGACCGCGCCGATCCGCCTCCAACGGGCCGGCGGTGGGCACCCCTCGGCGCGGCGCCTGCTGCCGGGCGTGAGAAGACGTCCTGCTCCCAACATTTGAACTCGAACGCCCTCCCGCGGCACTTCGATTGCTTCTCGGGGCCGACGCGATTGCTGCCGTGGAGGTCGGACTCCACGGGCCGCGCCAACTCCGCGCGCGCGTCGCTGACTCCCCGCCGCGCGCCGCCAGCCCAATCCTCTGGCGGCGTCGGGCACTCAGCCCCCGCCCCCCGCCCCGCGCCACCCCGCCCCCCAGATCGGCGTCGGGGTTGCCAGCTCCATCTGAAACATCGCGGTCAGAACGCTCAGCGTCGGGCACTGCCTCCTCCGCGGCACCCCCCGCGCCAGTCCGACGAACGGGGGCCAGTCGGGCGGCTTGGGCCGCGGACCGATGGGCGACGGGCGCGCCCACGCGCGCGCCGCACTGGCGCTCGACAAACACCTCCTCTGCACCCCCGCCTTGCTGGCCCAACAGCCGCCGCTTGAGGCCCGCGTCCAGCCCCGTCTTCGCCGCCGCGAGGTAAAAGGGAAATGGTCAGGAGGGCGCCAAGGACACCGCCATTGACCCATCGGGCCACGACGCGGCCCCGCGGCAGGGTAAACCCAGGCGGCGCCACCCCCATGCCGACGCGCAGAGCACGCCGATGCCTACCCCGCAGGACAGGCCGCCACTCTCCGCGGGCAACGTCTCGTTGAAGGCCAACTTCCAGCCCTCCGCGCGACACGCCTGCTCAGTCTCCTTCTTCCTTGGCTCCAGAGCCGCGCCATCACCCTGGAAGAAGACCACGTGGTAGGTGGCGCCCTGCTGTAGCCGGTGCATCATGTTGTTGCGGGACGCGGTGATTGGCCGCGCCCAGCCCCCAGGCGGCGCCAAGGAAACATAAATATATGAAAACGCTGCTTCGCCTCCGCCATCACCTTTTCACCCCGGGCGCGCTTGGCCGCTTGGAGTTCGACCTGCCGCCTCGCGCGCCCCCTCGAACTCGCGGCGGCGCTCTCTTTCGAGCTTCTCAAGCTTGTCGAAGCCGGGCGCGCGCGCCGCTGCCTCGGCACTGCCCTCGCCGCCTCCGACGCCTGAGCCAGACGCAATAGCAAGAGCAGCAGCAACCCCCTTTGTTTGCCGTCTTGGCTCCCGTCGGTGACAATGACACTGGCCGCGAGGGTTCTCTCCGGGACAAGGGTTACTTCTCTGGGTAAAGGGTTACTTCTCCGGGTGAACTGCCGAATCACTGTAGATTCCGAAAGATCCTTCGGGAAGGGTTAGTTCTCCAGGTGAGACCTCATCCAGCAAATCTCAGTGAGCTGCCCTTACGAGGCCACAGAGATGCCCCATCAATATTGCTTCTTTTGCCCGGAAAGGTAACTTCTCTGTGCGACACTCCTAAACTACATGTGGCGACCATGTTGGTAGCAGCTCGTAGCTGGCAGCTGGCAGCTGGCAGTTAGGAGTTAGTCGATAACACGTAGTAGTTGCTACTTAGGTTTGAATAGCGGTTCGAAACAATTTGTCATAATGAAACTGCTGTTCGTAGCTAGTGGTATGTAGTAAGTCGCAAGTAGTGTGTTCTTAATAGCTCGCAGGGTGTAGGTAGTGAGTGCTAGCTAGTGGTTTGTAGCCAGTACTTAGTAGTCATAGTAGTAGTAGTCGTAGAAAAAAATAGTCGTAGTAATAGTTGGTCTAGCCCTTGTTGAACTAGCAGTAGTAGTAGTAGTACGTGGTAATTGGTACTTCACAGTTAGTAGTTGCAGCAATAGTAACAGTAGTAGTACTAGTGGTGGAAGTAACATAAGTAGTACTAGTGGTCGTAGTAGTGGTCGTAGAAGTAGTGGTAGAAGAAGTAGTATTAAAAGTAGTGGTCGTAGAAGTAGTGAGAGTAGTTGTAGTCGTAACCCTAACCGTCGTATAAT
This sequence comes from Prorocentrum cordatum, assembly GCA_963575745.1. Classification (NCBI taxonomy): domain Eukaryota; class Dinophyceae; order Prorocentrales; family Prorocentraceae; genus Prorocentrum; species Prorocentrum cordatum. The sequence continues at coordinate 220,544 of CAUYUJ010015566.1, read as the reverse complement.
AATAGTAGTCACAGTAGTAGTAGTAGGAGTAGTAGTAGTAGCAGTCGTTGTGGTAGTGCGAGTGGTAGTGGTAGTAGTAGTAGCAGGAGTAGTAATAACAGTAGTGGGTGAAGTAGTCGTAGTAGTACTAGTAATAGTAGTAGTGGTGGTAGTAGCAGTACCAGTAGTGATAGTAGTGACCGTAGTAGTAGTTGTAGCAGTCGTAGTGTTGCTCGCAGTAATTGTAGCAGTCATGGAAGTACAAATCGTTGTAGTGGTAGTGGTAGCAGCAAGTGGATAGTCGTAGTAGCAGTAGAGGTAGAAGTAGTAGCAGTGGTACTCGCAGCAATGGAAGAGGTAGTCGTAGCAGTGGCAGCATTGAGGGTAGTAGTTGTAGTAGTAGCAGTAGTAGAAGTAACAGCAGTAGGAGTAGTCATAGTGGTAGCCATAGTAAGGCCAGCTAGTAGTAAGCAGTTAGAAACTAGTGGTTGGTAGCTGGCACCTCGTAGCTAGTAGCGAATTATTGGTTGCTTGTTGCTAGTCGTTGCGTATCTTAGCTAGTAGTTGGTACGCAGTAGGTGGTGGTACAAGTAGCAGCTGCAATAGAACTGGTACCCGTGGTAGTCTGCGTATAAGTCTTATGAACAGTACTATTAGTAGTAGCAATCAGACTGTTAGTAGTAGTAGTAGTAGTAGTAGTAGTAGTAGTAGTAGTAGTAGTAGTAGTAGTAGTAGTATTAGTAATAGTAGTATTAGTAGTAGTAGTAGTAGTAGTAGTAGTAGTAGTAGTCGTAGTAGAAACAATCGCCATGCTAGAAGTATTCGTGGTAGGTACTAGCAGTAAAGGTAACAGTAGTAGGAGTAGCAGTAGTAGTAGTAGTAGTAGCAGTAGTAGTAATACTCGTCGTTCTAATAGTTCGAATAGTAATATTAATACTGGTAGTGGTAGTGGGAGAGGCAGCGGTGGTCGCAGTAGTAGTGATAGTAGTAGTAGTAGTAGTAGTAGTCGTCGTAGTACTAGTGGAAGTAATACTGGTGGTGGTAGTAGTAGTAGTAGTAGTAATGGTAGTAGTAATAGTAATAGTAGTAGTAGTCGTAGTAGTAGTAGTAGTAGTAGTAGTAGTAGTAGTAGTAGTAGTAGTAGTAGCGGTGGTATTCATAGTAGTAATGGTAGGAGTAGTAGTAGCAGTGGTAGTAGTGGTAGTAGTTGTCGTAGTAGTAATAATAGTAATAGCCGTCGTAGACGGCGTAGTAATACTAGCAGTTGTTGGCGGTACTGTCATTGATCCTGTAGGTGTAGTAGCTCCAGGGGTAGTAGTAGTAGCAGCAGTAGTAGTAATAGCAGCAGCAGTAGTAGTAGTAGTAGTAACAGTAGTAGTAGCAGCAAAACCAGCGGTAGTAGCAATAGCACGAGTAGTAGTAGTAGTAGTAGTAGTAGTAGTAAGAGGTAGTAGTAGTAGTAGTAGTAGTAGTAGTAGTAGTAGTAGTAGTAGTCGTAGTAGTAGTAGTAGTAAGGGTGGTGGTAGTGGTCGTGGTAGTGGTAGTCGTAGTAGCAGCCGTACACGTAGCAACCGCTGTTGTAGTAGTAGTAGTAGTAGTAGTAGTAGTAGTAGTAGTAGTAGTAGTAGTAGTGGTCGTAGTGGTAGTAGTGGTAGTAGTGGTAGTAGTAGTAGTAGTAGTAGTAGTCGTAGTAAGGTCGTAGTAGTAGCAGTAGTAGTAGTAGCAGCAGCAGTAGTAGTAGTAGTAGTAGTAATAGTACTACTACTACTACTACTACTACTACTACTACTACTACTACTACTAGTATGGTGTCTGGTGTCTGGTGTGTGGTGTCTGGTGTCTCGTGTCTGGTGTGCGGTGTTTGGTGTTTCGTGTTTGGTGACTGGTGTCTGGTGTGTTGTGTTGGTGTGTGGTGTTTGGTGTTTGGTGTTTGGGTTTGGGGGTTGGTGTTTGGTGGTTGGGGGTTGGTGTGTGGTGTTTGGTGTTTGGTGTTTGGTGTCTGGGGGGTGGTGTTTGGTGTTTGGGGGTTGATGTTTGGTTGTTGGTTGGTGGTGTTTGGGGAAGGCAGGAAAACCTGTGAGGGTCTCACCCAAAGAAGTAACCGACCGGGCATTTGCCTCATTTCCCCCAGAGAAGTCACCCTCTTTCCGGATAAGTTACTCTTTTCCCGGAGAAGAACTTTTTCCCGACACTGGCCTTCCTGAGCGCGGAGTTGGCACCAAGAGCCGACCTTGCCGCTGGCACCTGCTTCGCCTGAGACAGCGCCCCCTTTGCCGCCTCATGGCGCTTGCGCGCGGCTTCGAACTCTTCCTTGCCCTGCGCCACCGCCTGCTGCGCCTCCGCGAACTGCCTCTCCGCATCGGCCTGCGCGGCCTGGCGGCCTGCCAGCTGATTGCTGGAACGCACGACTTTCCATGCTCAGCTCTATACAGCCTGCGAGTAATTTTTGGGCTTGGCCTCCTTCGCGGGGGCAGGGGGGGTCTCCAGCTTCGCCCACGGGAGGCCACACCCTTGGGGTCCAGCAAGGCGAGCAGCTCGGCCACTGTGGACCCTCCTTGCCCAGCCGCAAGCTCGGCGCCTGCTGTTTCCGCACTGGCTTTGCCTCCGCCTCCAGCAAGCCCAGACTTGATCTTGCCCACCGAAGCTGGCGACTGCTGCCCTCGACCAGCAGGCTCGTCCCGCTGCCTGCTCCAGCGCCCACTGGCGCACCAACGTGGGCGCGAAGCGCCCGCACCCACGCCAGGCCAGCCTGCAGGCCCAGTTCCCGTCGTCGCCGCATGCACATCCCCAGGTGGGTTTTCGCGGCCTTGGGAGGACCGAGGGACCCCCCAAGGACGGCTCGCGCCACCAGGGCGATCGCGTGGGGTCTGCGCCGCTGCGGCCACCTCCTCCGCCGCCATTGCGGCCCCAAGGGCGGCGCTGGGCGCCATGCACTGGCGGCGCGAACCCGCGCAGAGGAGCCATCGCGGTAGCTCAAATGCATGCGGAAGGATTGCTGTGATCGCTGCCTGATTGGCACGCACGGGCGCGCCGCTCCGAAGTGCGCCTCGTCAAGAGAGCCGAGAACGGCTCTTCTCCTTCTCCTCCTCCTCTTCCTCCTCCTCCTCTTCCTCCTCTCCCACTGGCCCGCGCTTCCTGCAGAATATGGCGCGCCCCGATGTCTGTTTCCGAGATTATGTGAGATCGACCTGCGGCGGCGTCCGGCACGTCGTCGCGCGTCGAGGCTGGTGGGCAAGGACATCATGGGCCGCGATGGTCCCGACCATGATGTCTTTGCCGCCCACCCTCGACGCGAACACGCCCGAAACGCGTACCCATGGCGCCCCTTGCGGAGATCGCGCCCCAACCCACAATGTACACTCGAATCCCGTGTTCCCAACCGCCCTCGACAATCGCATTGAGCGGCAACGCGCGTTATTTAAATTCCTCACGCCTGCGACTTCCCTCTCGACTGCTTCTGCGAATGCGCGCGCAGCGCTCCACAGAACGACGCTCGATTATTCTGGGGAACTCTCTCCGAAGAAGTTGCTCCGACTTGTCTCGGTCCTGAGCTTGTCCCCTCCCATTCGGTCTGCCACATTCGGTGGCAACTCATAGGAGCCTCCTGTACCGTCGTGCGAACTCTGGCGCATCAACGCTACTCGACGCTCACCGACGCTAAGTCGGCGCTACTGGACACTAGGTCATCGAGTACCACAAGCCAGTCGACTACAGTGCACTCTAAAGACAGACTTGGGCTCCCATGATTTGCTGCCGAATTCAACCCACCCCCTCTCCGTCTCCCCGGGGGCAACGCCTGTGTCGAGGTCCGAACCGACTTGCGGCCCGCGCCGGGCAGGTTCAGGATGCCAGCGCCTCGGTGGCGCCCGGGCCCGGCGAGAGCCCCCAGGCACGGGACGGGGAGGGCACGAGGAGGAAGGAGCAGGATTGAGGGGGAAGGGAGAGGGAGGGAGGGAGAGGAGAGGGGAGAAGGGATGGCGGGGAAAGAGGTCGAGGAGGAGGACATGCGTGAGGAAATGAGGGAAGGAGAGGGGGGGCGAGCAGACCCTGAGAGGCCCCAGCGGGCCCCGAGAAGCCTCAATGGGGGCCGTGGAAGCGCATGTTCCTCCATCGACTCATCCCGTCTTATTCCTCTCCTCACCCTCCTCATTAGCCTCGTGCTGCTGCAGGTTCGACGCGGTCGCCACCACCAGGAAGTGTGGGGACTGCGATTAGGAGCCAGGAGTTGAAGGGAATGGGGGGGACCAGCCAGCCTCGTCTCCGCAGTCAGATTCGGCTGACTGTGCCTGCCGCTTCGCCACCACCAGGAATCAGGAACATGAGCAGACAGCGAGAAGGAATAATGAGCAAGCACCTAACTGAGTGACTGTGTTTGTGCGAGCGAGAATAAGAGAGAGCAGAGAGGGAGAGAGAGAGAGAGACGGAGCCAGAAACGGACACAGGCATATAAGAAACACAGACGCAGATAAACACATACACTTATACATACGTCGGCACAGAGGCAGCAAGTCAAATAATAGAGAGACACACAACGTGAAAGAGCGAGAAGGCCAGAGGAGGAGGAAGGAGGAAGACAAACAAAAAGACTGAGAGAGAGAGAGAGAGAAACAGGCAGACAGACAGACAGATAGACAGACAGACAGATAGACAGACAGACAGACAGAGATGAGCCAGGCTGCTCTCCTAGGGCTGCGGCTAGGAGGTTTCCTATCGTCTTCTGGCTTTTTCCTGTGCACCCAGGGCGGCAAGAACATGCATGGCAAGGCAGCGCAACATGCAGCCAGGAAAACGTATACATCATTACCGGAGGCACAGGACAGGAAAGCGGCTTGAGCGGAAACGGAGGAGCGGGGAGGAGAGAGGACGGGAAGAGAAAGGAGGGACGAACAGTACGAGAGAAAGGAGGGAATTGAGTAGAGAGAAAGAGAGAAAGAGAGAGAGAGAGAACAAGAGAGGGAAAGAGAGAGACGGAGAGAGACAGAGAGAGGGAGAGAGAAGAGAGGGAAAGAGCGAGAGAGAGAAAGCGAAAGAGAAAGGGAGAGACGGGGAGGGGGGGATGATGAGGGAGGAGGGAGAACGAGGATGTGGGGGAGGGAAGGAGGATGGGAGGAAAAAGGGCGCGAAGGAAAGAGGAGGATGGATAGGAGGGAGGAGAAGTGATAACGGCGGTGGGAGGGAACAGAGACCAGGATAACCAGAATAACAAGAACCCTCGGGCAGCGCCGAGGCTCGATCTCCCGGCACCCCATCTGAACAAGCAGGCGCCCGAGTGGTCTCGGAGGGGCGGCCCCACCCCAAGATCAGGGCAGGCCCCCCGCGAAAGGGGGCCAGCCAAGAGCAGCGCCCAAAAACTGGGGCGCCTCGGGGCCCCGCTCCTGCGCGCCTTTGGAGAGCTATGAGCTCTTGGGCGGGTAGCACCTCCAGAGGGACGTCTGCACCACGCTGATGCGTCGAGGAAGGTCTGGCAGGCTGAGAGCCTAGGGGGGTGGAGGAGGCAGCAGGAACCTCCACCGATAACAGAGGAGAGAGGGCTCCTCTGGAACCAGGCCCGATCGTATCCCTACCTTGGAGATCGACAAGCCCACATGCGATGACCAGCCTGGGATGCGCGCACAAAACCCGAAAGAACCCTTCAGGCCGGCATCGAGATCACGCCATGCCAATCACAGGGACAGGGAGACTGTTCCAGGCTCGTCATTGTGGTTGCTGGCTCCTGGAGCCCATCATACCTCGCAGGCGTAGGATTGCGAGGCGGGGATCATCCTCATCCACCGCCTGTGGAGAAGACGTCCTGGGACACCCACGGGGGGTGAATATGGATACATGTTGGACCCAGGGGTCCCGAATGTATCCATATCGGCCGCCTTCCGAAGTCCCTGAAAATCTATCCTCCAGGCGGTGGCTATGTTTCGATCGTGGCCTCGGAGGGATGGTGCGGGAGCTCGGGAGCCAACTGCGCCACGGTGGCGGGCGCGTGACGCGTGCCGCAGCCTGGGCGCACCGCTCTTCTCCGCGCTTCTCCAAATATGCGACACAATCCACCATACATCGCAGAACAATGCGAAGAGGAAAAAAAACCAGACCTCGGAAACGGAAAGCGGGACAATGCCTCACACCAATCCCAACCTTCCGCGAAGCGGCCCGAACACAGTGAACCTGGACTCGGACCACGGCCTTCAAGACAGACAGCAACTTCCCAGCATCATCATTCCAAGGGCGGATAGGGCACCTCTGTGTTAACAAGTGCATGCGATGCATCGCGAAGGCCCCGCAGCTCGAGCACCAGACGATCGGCAACGCAGCTCCCATCTCCTCCCCAGAGCCTGGCATGCCTCGCGATCCTGGGCCATCCAGTGCACCTGGAGAATGCCACGCTAGGGCACGTCCTACCCGGGTGCGAACATCTCCAATACAGCCCCTGCCATGCCGCACAATCACGTGCCCGTTAGACTCGTGAACTAAGATGTGGCCACGAGACCTGGGACGGCTTGGCCACATCGCGGAGAGCACTACAGACACGCTCAAGCACAGCAGCTGAAATTCTGCCAACCCTCTGGATATTGCGCTGCCTCAAAATGCGGAGATCCGTTGGCAGCATTGTTGGCCGTCTTGTTCGCAACCCGATTCCTGTCCAGGCCCAAACTGAGATCCAACAGTTCATAGCAGCAGGCAAGCTCTTGTGAGCTGGGACCTTCACGGAAGAATAGTGCTCGGCCCCCAGATCCCGTCGGCGAAAACCATTTCCCCATCAAAAAACAGCGTACTGCAGCCAAGAAACTTCAGCCTCAGGCAGCTGGGACCAGACTTTCAGTAACGCCTCACAGTCAGTCACACACAACAGGGTCTGAGCCCGGGTGCCCACATATCATGCACATAGCACCAGTTCAGGCGCCATAGATCGAACAACACCCATGCTTCAGAGGCCCACACGCAGTGGCAAGAGGCTGTCCGGCCTCGACAATCACAAACGTCCACGCAGCGCGGGTGAACAGAGGCACTATGGGGTGCAAGGCCAGGCTATCCGAACACACATTCCCGCTGATCAAGCTGCGCCGAGGAACATCACTCGACGCCAAGCCCAGACACCGCGCAACCTAGGAGTGTACTAAACAAAAGAGGCCTCAAGGCAGCGAGCAAGCAGTGGGACCGCATAGACGGAGAATCGAGAACCTCTCCGAAACACGGCCTGGCCATCGCAGCAGAAGACTCGGTGATGCCTGTAACCTCGAGTTCCAAAACAAACATGGCAGAGAGGTCAGCGACCTTCCTATACTGAAACAACACTTCCTGGGTCATCAACCCTCCTGCCACATGTGTGGACAGCCCATAGCGTCTAGCTGAGGCACCGAATATGTGAGACGCCGATACTCCAAGACGACTTTTTGGAGCAAGGAATCCTTGGTGCCAAGCGTCACTACAAGGCGACCCCCCTCTCCCCCCCTCAGAAGGGCAGGAGAGGGCGAGACGGGGGAGGGGGAGGGGTCATTCGGGGTCCAGTGGAAAAGGGGGAGGGGGGAAGAGAAGGGGAGGGGGAGAGGTGGAGGAGTATGAGGGGAAGGAGAGGAAAGAGAAGAAGGATGACTAGAGTAAGCCCAAGATGCGTCAACGATGCTGCAATCCACCCGCCCGCCCCAAAGACAATCCGCATAAGTCTCTCGCCCTCCGTGGATGATGAGCGCCAAATGGGCCTGCCACTTAGGCGAGACCCCGTCTTGTACAGGATCGAAACTCCGTGCTCCTGGTTCCAGGAGCGAAGTTCTAGTTGAGAAGGGTCCAATGATAGCCGCGTGTTGAAAAAGTCTGCCCGCCATCCAGGTAAGAGCTACACGCTGTCAATATTCTGGCCGCCATGAGGTTGCATGCAACTCCAACGAGGGCCCCATGTTGAAAATGAGCCATCCTCCATCTGTGCAATTGTTGAACGCTTTGAACTCTGGGCCTCAAGCGAGAAACGCATTTTGGAAACGAACGGGCCTCCTATGTGTTGTACCTGACGGCTGCGTTTAAAACGAATGCGTGCGGTGCTTAGGCGATATCCGCATCTTGGAAGCCAGCGCCCTGGTGAAACCTGTTGTAACAAATGCGCGCGGCGCTGACGCTGAAGACGCATTCTGAAAACAACCAGCTCTCCACTCACGTAGGTGCCGACAACGATTTTGCTCGTGGATGATTATTCGCAACGGGGACCCCGAGCGAAACGCAGAGCCTGGCCCACGTACGCGTCTGGTGGCGCGACTGAAATGTGGGGTCATTTAAAGGGAACGCGACGGACAAACCACAGCAACACCACCAGCGAGAGAAAGAACAGCAGCAACAAAAACAGGGACGGGCTCGGGATCTTGAGCGGCATTTGGAGTTTGAGCGGGGCCAGGGGGCGGCAAGGGGCCACCGGAGGGGAAGGGGCAGGAACGGGAAGTGTGTATCTGTCTGCGCTCCTCTGCGAACTTGCTGGACAACTCAAAGGTTCCAACCTCTCGTTCTCACCCGCGGCGACATTCTGCTTGAACGCGATCGGCAGCTCAACGTTGGGCTTTGGAACCTCACCGACACCCCGCCTCCTCTGACCTGCTCACATCTCCCCTCACCAGGCCTTCCCCAGTCCATCCCGTCCCCTCGCTATCCCCAGTCCCATTTCCCACCCACCCCACCCTCCCCGAGAAAGGGGGAATAGATGAGCCCTTTTTCCTTTGCGTTTGCAAATAGTGCTCGGGAGTTGCAACGTCGCCCCAAAGTTCGTAAGCGGCCGCGCCCTAAACCCTCCACAAAAGGAACACGACCGCTGGAACCCGCGGAAGGAATCCGATGGTCATACTCGTCGAAAAAAGGAATCCCGCTGTAGCGCGGAAGGGCGGGCGCCGCAGAAACGAACGGCGCGAAGAACAATGAAAGCCTGAACCATGTAAAACATATGTTTTCACCTTTAGCACATGCTAGCAACAACTGTAAAACTGTGTATATGAATACACATGTGTATAAAACCATGTTTATGTATGCATGTATGTACGTTTATGCTATGTGAACGTATATATGACAGCGGGGGAAAAAGACACACGCAACGAATGCCCACGTGCATCCGCGGAGGAGGGGGAGACATTATCCTGGCGAGGGCGAGAGACCCATACATACGCACTTGTGAACACCACAAGTGTACAGATTTTCTTCGGAAGCGCTCCCTATGGGGCCACGAGTTTCGTGGCGGGGAACGCATCCCGAACGAAGACGAGAAGTCGAACTACCAGAGACTGAGCGCGGGTGATTTGAGCGCGAGAGAGGCATAGTGTGAATGAGTATGCGTGCGAATGGGTATACGTGCGCGAATGCGATCATGGATACGGCTATGCGCACGGTTCGGGCACGCCTGAGTCGGAGCACTCGTGACACTGAGTGCGGCCGCCGCCAAGAGGTTACCCCGACGGCAGCGCCCGCACGCCGCGACGCCCATGTCGGCGAGCCACTCACGAGGGTCGCTCCCGCTCCCTTCTCTTCCCCTCCTTTGCCCGCGCACTCCAAAGTCCAAGGCTGCGGGCGCAGCGGGACGAGAAGTCCCAGCGACGCGCGCAGGTCGTCATGGACGGGGCCCCAGCGACGCGCGCGGGTCGTCCGCTGCGCGGAGCAATGGGCGCTAGCTGGCTGGTTGGTAGCGGGCGCGGCTGCGACCGCCGGGCAGAGCGACGACGGGCGAGCGGGGCGCCGGGCAGAACGCTGCGCGGAGGTCCCGCGAGGCGCGCCGGCCGCCCCGAAAGGGCCTCAGCGACGCGCGCGGGTCGTCTGCGGTGCGAAGCCAAACCGTTAGTTGGACAATCGAGAGATGGCGCGGCTCGGGCGGGGCGCTCCTCAGGTCAGGCCTCGCGGAAACTCGGTGAAGCCGAGCTCCCTGGCAAGCCGTCGCCCCCCTCCTGCGCCGCTTCGCGCGCGCCGCAAACTGCTCCGGCTGAGCCCGCAAGCCCCCCGGCGGCCCTGCCAGGAAGGAATCGACGCGCGGCGCCCGCGTGGACAGGAGGTCCTCGTGGTGCGCGGCGCGCGTGAGCAGCGCATGGAACTCCAGCCGCCAGTCATCGTCCTCCTTCTTGCCGTCCCCGACCTCGTGGTGGCCGCAATCCAAGATCGCGCCTGGGCGACGTCGGCCGCGGGGGCAGCGCGCCGGACAACCGCCGGCCCAGGGCGAGCCCGCAGGACCGAGACATGGTCTGGCTGCGGACCGCTCGGGCCCAGTAGGTTTTGGCTGTAGACTGCCCAAAGGCGCCGTTCCCTCGCCCCGTCGCCTCCTCGCATGGCGCGCCCCCGGCACGCCGCCGCGGCGATGGCCCTGCCGAGCGAGAACGGGGGGCCCGTCCGGGTGATCCTTGGAGCTGCGGAGGGTGAACGGCCCCGACTCGGGGGGCTCTATGAACACCAGCAGGCACGCGAGGTCCCCCGTGAGGCTGTCGTCGTGGCGCTTCAGGTCGCCCGCGAAGGGCGCGCCCGCGTACTTCTGCATGCGCGCCCAGAACCCCAGCGGCAAACGCTTCAGATAGATCCTGCTCCCCCCGTCTCTCTCGGCGCTCTCAACGTCGCCCCGATCCCGAGGGTCCACGACGATGTGCGCGATCTGCCCCTCGGCATGAATGATGAGGCCGCCCTTCAGGTCGAGCGCCTCCAGGAACCAGATCCGCCTGCCCATGTGCGCCGGGAGGAGTGCGTGCATGCCACCAGTGTTCTTCGGGTTGGCACGATTCATCATCTTGGCGGCGTCCTTGACATTCACCGTCGGAGCAGACCCGTCGGCTGCCCGCGCGAGGAAGAGCGGCTTTTCTTCCCAGGACGTCCGCGTCCCAATGGGCGCGCATGTTCATCCACCGCGCCGCGATGTCCCAGTAGGAACCGATCATGTGGCCGTTCTGGAACCTCTCTCCTCCCGGAGCCGACGATCATCGGGTTTCAGCTGCGTGGCGTTCCACGTGGCTCACTGATGCATGGCGTGCATGGATTTTCAGCTGCATGGCGCGCATGGGTTGCAGTTGCAGCTGCATGGCGCAGGTGCTGGGCTACACGTCGCAGCCTTTAAAAACGAACGCTTAGAACTAGGCCCACCTTCGGACCGCCCCCACTTTGGCTTTCGGTGGAGACCACGCAACGTGTCAGGGAGTGCCGAAATAGGTGTGACGGCCCTGGGACCTTCGACGAAGCTCTCGATTGGGGCCACGAAACGCTGTGCTGGGCGTGGGAGACGCGCGCGGGCTGCGCCACTGGGACCTTCGGCGAAGCTCCCCATGGAGCCACGAAGCGCTGTGGTGGGTGTGAGAGACGCACGCGGGCTGCGCCACTGGGACCACCCGTGGAGCTCCCCACGACGCCACGAAAAAAGGCTACACTGGGTAGAGGAGACGCATGCGAAGCTGGGGCCTTCGGTGGAGCTCCCTATGGAGCCACGCAACGCAATACTGAATGGGGGAGGCGCATGCGAACTGCGCCACAAGGACCATCGGTGGAGCTCCCTATGAGGCGACGAAGCGATGTACTGAATGGAAGAGATGCATGCGAACTGCGCTACTGAAACCTTCGGTGGAGCTCCCTATGGGGCTACGGGCCGCTATACTGGGCGGAGGACACGCATGCGAACTGCGCCGCTGGGACCTTCGGCGGGGCTCCCTATGGAGCCACGGAACGCTATACTGGGCGGGGGGGACGCATGCGAACTGCGCCACTGGGACCTTCGGTGGAGCCCCCTATCGCTGGAGCTCCCCATGGGGCCACGAAGCGCTGTGCTGGGCGGGGGAGACGCATGCGAACTGCGCCACTGAGACCTTCGGTGGAGCTCCTTATGGGGCCACGAAGCGCTGTGCTGGGTGGGGGAGACGCAGGCGAACTGCGCCACTGGGGCCTTCGGTGGAGCTCCTTATGGGGCCCCGAAACACTATACTGAGTAGGGGAGACGCCTCGAACTGCGCCACTGGGGCATTCGGTGGAGCTCCTTATGGGGCCACGAAGCACTGTGCCGGGCGTGACGATGATGGTGATGATGACGGCGACGACGATTACGATGGCGACGATGATGGTGATGACGATCATGAGGACATACGGAGCGCAGAGACAAGGGATGGGAGTATGGGGGAAGGAAGAGGAGGGGGGAAAAAGGAGGAGACGCGGGGCGCTGTCTCTTCAAAACGGAAACCCAGTACTACAGGATGGCTGGGAAAAACAATCGTAGCATGGAGGGGCGGGCGCCGCAGGAACGAAAGGAGCGAACACCAGAAAAATCGTTTGACCAAAAACCCAACCATGTGCAGTTGCGAACGACGCATTGTGGGCACTGGTTCCGGTGAAGCTCCCTATGGAGCCATGAACCGTGTGAGGGGTGCGCCGAAATGGTGAAGCGGACGCATGTGGACACCGCCGCTGGGGCCGTCGGTGAAGCTCCCTATGCGGCCACGAAACGTTGTCCTGGGTAGGGGAGACGCAAGCGAACTGTTCCACTGGGGCCTTCGGTGGAGCTCCCTGCAGGGCCACGAACAGTGTGGGGGGAGGGGGAAGGGGAGACGCATGCGAACTGCGTCACTGAGACCTTCGGTGGAGCTCCCTACGGGGCCACGTAACCCTGTTCTGGGTGGGGGGGACGCATGCGAACGGCGCCATTCGGATCTTCGGTGGAGCTCCCCATGGAGCTACGAAGCGCTGTACTGGGCGTGCGACGCGCATGCGAACTGCGCCACTGGGACCTTCGGTGGAGCCCTCTATCGGTGGAGCCCCCTCTGGGGCCGCGAAGCGCTGTCCTGGGTGAGTGAAACGCATGCGAACGAACGGTGCCACTGGGGCTTTCGGTAGAGTTCCCGATGGGGACACGGAACGCTGTCCTGGGTGGAGGGAACGCAAGCGAACGGCGCCACTTCGGTGGAGCACCCTAGAAGGCAGCGAGACGCTGTACTGGATGGCGTTGGCGCGTGCGGCCTGTGCCACTGGAACCTTCGGTGGAACTCCTTGTGGTGACACGAACCGCGTGAGACGAGTGCCTAAATGGGTGGCGGTGAAGCATGCAGACCCTGCCACTGGAGCCTTCGGTGGGGCTCCCAATGGGGCCACGAAGCGTTGTCCTGGGTGGCGTTGACGCACGCGGACCCTGCCACTGGAGCCTCCGGTGGAGCTCCCTGTGGGGTCACGAAACGCTGTCCTGGGTGACGTTGACGCAGGCCGTATGTGGCACTAGAGCCTCCGGTTGAATTCCCTCATGGGGCCGCGAAGCGCTGTCTTGGGCGCCGTTGACGCATGCGTCCTGTGCCACTGGAACCCTCGGTGGAGCTCCCCATGAGGCCGCGACACGATGCCCTGGGTGGCGCTGACGCATGCGGCCTGTGCCAGTGGAACCTTCGGTGGAGATCCATCTAGGGCCACTGGGCGGGGTTGACGCATGCCGTCTGAGCCACTGGAGCCTCTGGTGGAGCTCCCTATGGGGCACCGAAACGTTGTCCTGGGTGGCGTTGACGCATGCGGCCTGTGCCACTGGAGCCTTCGATGGAATTCCCTATGGGGCCGCGAAACGCTGTCCTGGGTGGCGTTGACGCATGCAGCCTGTGCCATTGGAGCCTTCGGTGGAGCTCCCTATGGGTCCACGAAGCGCTGTCCTGGGCGGCACGCGGCCTGTGCCACTGGAGCCTCCGGTGGATCTCCCCATGGGGCCACGAACACCGTGCGAGGGGAGTGCCGAAATGATGGACATGAGGAGAGCAGAGGCAAGGAGGGGCAGGAGGGGGGAGGGGGAAGACGAGGAGCCAACACCGCAGGATGGTTTGGCAAAGTCAAAAAATCTAGCTGGACGAAGGACCCAACCATATGCAGTTGCGAGTGACGCATTGTGGGCACCAGTTTCGGTGAAGCTCGCTATGGGGCCACGAAATGTGTGAGGGTGTGCCGAAATCGGTGGCGCGGACGCATGTGGATGCCGCAGATGGGGCCTTCGGTGGAGCTCTCTATGGGGCCGCGAAACGCTGTCCTGGGCTTGGGAGACGCATGCGAACTGCGCCATTGGGACCTTCGCTGGGGCTCCTTATGGGGCCACGAGACGCGGTCATGGCTGGGGGAGACGCATGCGAACCGCTCCGATGACGCCTTCGGCAAGGCTCTCTATAAGGGCCCTGGGTGGCGTTGACGCATGCGAACGGCGCCACTGGGACCCTCGGTGGAGCTCCCTATGGGGCCACGAAGCGCTGTCCTGAGTGGCGGTGACGCATGCGGACCCTGCCGCTGGAGCCTTCGGTGGAGCTCCTGTGGGGCCACGACACGCTGTCGTGGGTGGCATTGACGCATGCGGCCTGTGCCACTGGGGCGCTTCTTATGGGGCCGCGAAGCGTTCTCCTGGGCGGCGTTGACGCATGCGAACCCTGCCACTGGAGCCTTCGGTGGAGATACTTTTGGGCCCACGAAGCGCTGTCCTGGGTGGCGTTGACGCGTGCGGCCTGAGCCACTGGAGCCTTCGGTGGAGCTCCCTATGGGGCCACGGAACGCTGTCCTGGGTGGCGTTGACGCATGCGGCCTGTGCCACTGGAGGCATCGGTGGAGCTCCCCATGAGGCCGCGAAACGCTGTCCTGGGTGGCGCTGACGCATGCGGCCTGTGCCACTGGACCTTGGGTGGAGCTCCCTATGGGGCCACGAAACGCTGCCGAGGGTGGCGTTGACACATGCGGCCTGTGTCACTGGAGCCTTCGGTGAAACGTTGTCGCAGGTGGCGTTAGCGCACGCGGCCTGTGCCACTGGAGCCTCCGGTGGAGCTCTCTATTGGGCTGCGAAACGCTGTCCTGGGCGGCGCTGACGCATGCGCACACTGCCACTGGAGCCTCTGGTGGAGCTCCCTTATGGGCCCACGAAACGCTGGACGCATGCGGCCTGTGCCACTGGAGCCTTCGGTGGAGCTCCCTGTAGGGCCGCGAAACGCTGTCCTGGGTAGGGAAAGCGCACGCAAACAATGCCATTGGGGCTTTCGGTGGAGCTCCCTCTGGGGCCACGAAGCGCTGTCCTGGGTGGGTGAAACGCATGCGAACGAACGGTGCCACTGGTGCTTTCGGTAGAGCTCCCTGTGGGAACACGGAACGCTGTCCTGGGTAGGGGAGACGCAAACGAACGGCGCCACTTCGGTGGAGCACCCTAAAGAGCAGCGAGACGCTGTACTGGGTGGCGTTGGCGCATGCGGCCTGTGCCACTGGAACCTTCGGTGGAACTCCCTGTGGGGCAACGAACCGCGTGAGGCGTGTGCCTAAATGGGTGGCGGTGACGCATGCGGAACCTGCCACTGGAGCCTTCTGTGGGGCTCCCAATGGGGCCACGAAGCGTTGTCCTGGGTGGCGTTGGCGCACGCGGACCCTGCCACTGGAGCCTTCGATGGAGCTCCCTGTGGGGTCACGAAACGCTGTCCTGGGTGACGTTGACGCAAGCCGTATGTGGCACTGGAGCCTCCAGCTGAATTCCCTCATGGGGCCGCGAAGCGCTGTCTTGGGCGCCGTTGACGCATGCGTCATGTGCCACTGGAGCCCTCGGTGGAGCTCCCCATGAGGCCGCGACACGATGCCCTGGGTAGCGTTGACGCATGCGGCCTTTGCCAGTGGAGCCTTCGGTGGAGATCCATCTAGGGCCACTGGGCGGGGTTGACGCATGCGGCCTGAGCCATTGGGGCTTTCGGTGGAGCTCCCTCTGGGGCCACGAAGCGCTGTCCTGGGTGGCGTTGACGCATGCGGCCTGTGCCACTGGAGGCATCGGTGGAATTCCCTATGGGGCCGTGAAACGCTGCCCTGGGTGGCGCTGACGCATGCGGCCTGTGCCACTGGACCTTGGGTGGAGCTCCCTATGGGGCCACGAAACGCTGTCCTGGGTGGCGTTGACGCATGCAGCCTGTGCCACCGGAGCCTTCGGTGGGGCTCCCAATGGCGCCACGACACGCTGTCCTGGGTGGCGTTGGCGCATGCCGTCTGTGCCAGCCTCCGGCTGCATTCCCTCATGGGGCCGCGAAGCGCTGTCCTGGGCGCCGTTGACGCATGCAGCCTGTGCGACTGGAGCCTTCGGTGGGGCTCCCAATGGGGCCACGAAGCGTTGTCGTGGGTGGCGTTGACGCATGCAGCCTGTGCCAGTGGAGCCTTCGGTGGAGCTCCCTATGGGGCCACGAAGCGCTGTCCTGGGCGGCGCTGGCGCTTGCGCGCACGCGGCCTGTGCCACTGCATGGATCCTTCGGTGGAGCTCCCTATGGGGCCACGAAAACGCGCGAGGGAAGTGCCGAAATGATGGACATGCGGAGAGCAGAGGCAAGGAGGGGGAGGAGGGGGGAGGGGGGAGGCGAGGAACCAACACCGCGGGATGGTTTGGAAAACTCCAAAATTAGCTAGACGACGGACCCAACCATATGCAGTTGCGAGTGACGCATTGTGGGCACCGGATTCGGTGAAGCTCGCGATGGGGCCACGCAAAGTGCGCGGGGTGTGCCGACATCGGTGGCGCGGACGCATGTGGATGCCGCAGATGGGACCTTCGGTGGAGCTCTCTATGGGACCTTCGGTGACGTTCCTTATGGGGGCACGAAACGCTGTACTGGGTGTGCAGGACGCATGCGTAAGGAAGCACTGGGACCTTCGGCGGGGCTCCCTATGGGGCCACGAAACGCTGTACTGGGTGGGCGAAACGCATGGAAGAGGGGGAGGAGGGCCACGAAACGCTGTACTGGGTGTGCGGGACGCATGCGGCCTGTAGCGCTAGGACCTTCGGTGAAGTTCCTTATGGGGCCACGAAGCGCTGTACTGGGCGTGCGGGACGCATGCGGACGGTAGTAGCACTGGGACCTTCGGTGGGGTTCCATATGGGGCCACGAAACATTGTACTGAGTGGGCGAAGCGCAGGAAGGAGGGGGAGGAGGGCCACGAAACGCCGTACTGGGTGTGCGGGACGCATGCGGACGGTAGCACTGGGACCTTCCGTGGCGTTCCCGATGGGGCCACGAAACTCTGTACGGGGTGTGCGAGACGCATGCGGACGGTAGCACTGGGACCTTCGGCGGGGCTCCCTAAAGAGCCACAGAACGCTGTACTGGGTGGGTGAAACGCAAGAAGGAGGGGGAGGAGGGCCACGAAACGCTGTACTCGGTGTGCGGGACGCATGCGGACGGTAGCACTGGGACTTTCGGTGGAGCTCCCTATGGGGCCACGAAGCTCTATACTGGGTGTGCGGGACGCATGCGAACGGTAGCACTGGGACCTTCGGTTGGTCTCCTTATGGGGCCACAGAACGCTGTACTGGGTGGGTGAAACGCAGGGAGGACGGGGAGGAGAGCCACGAAACGCCGTACTGGGTGTGCGGGACGCATGCGAACGGTAGCACTGGGACCAGAGGTGGCGCTCCCTATGGGGCCACAGAACGCTGTACTGGGTGGGTGAAACGCAGGGAGGGGGAGGAGGGCCACGAAACGCTGTACTGGGTGTGCGGGACGCATGCGGACGGTAACACTGGGACTTCGGTGGAGCTCCCTATAGGGCCACGAAACGCTGTACTGGGTGTGCGGGACGCATGCGGACGGTAGCACCGGGACCTTCGGTGGGGCTCCCTATGGGGCCACGAAGCGCTGTACTGGGTGGGGAGGGGAGGAGGGCCACGAAACGCTGTACTGGGTGTGCGGGACGCATGCGGATGGTAGAGAAGAGGAGGGCGAGGAGGAAGATGAGAAGAACGCGGTCACCGTCTCTTGAAAACAAAGACCCAACACCACAAGATGGTTGTGAAAAACTTGCCTTCTTCCCAACTGAAAACATGACTGGTGTCCTACTTCCCCATGTGAAAACTCAAGGTTGTTCCTACTGCGCGCTCTGGTCACCCCCTCCCTTCGCCCCTGCGGCGCCAGCCCCTCTATGCGGCAATCGGGTTCTCCTCGCCCCTTCCCCGCGGAGGGGGAGGGGCGTCATTCCCTCGCGTTTCCCCTTCCTCATTTGGGGACTGGGGCGTTTTCAATCTTTTGCAAGCACATGTTGGATATTATGTTGCACGGTGTTCCTGCGCTTCCCTTCCTTCGCCCCTGCGGCGGCAGCCCAGCCATGCTACAAGTGGCGCATCATCCCCCCCCTTCCTCCCCCCCCACCCCCCCCTACCCCCCACCCCCCCCGCCCCCCCGCCCCACCCCGCCACGCCCACCACGCGCGCACGCACACACACGCCGCCACCACCGCCACCGCGCCCCCCACCCACGCGCACACGCACACCACGCGCACACACACACACACACACACACACACACACACACCACACACACACACACACACACACACACACACACACACACACACACGCACGCACGCACGCACGCACGCACGCACGCACGCACGCACACGCACGCGCAGAGGCGGCAGGGCACGTGTTCCTGCGTTCGCTCCTCGCACAATGACAGATTGCGTTTTGTTTTGTCCCTCTCATTTTTCCACAAGCAAGCACAGGCGCGTCCTTCTGGCGGTTCACGTCCTGTTGTTTCGCTCACTTCTTCCCTTCGGGGCCGGATCCTCCAAATTATCCTGGCGAAGGTCCCAACCATATGCAGTTGTGGGTACCGTGATTGTGAATATCTGCTTCGGTGAAGCTCCCTATGGGGCCACGAAGCGCTGCACTGGGCGGGGGGGAACGCTGTACTGTGTGGGTGGTGTGCCGAATTGGGCTTCCGAGACGCATGCGGACGGTCCCACTGAGGGCTTCGGTGGAGCTCCCTATGGGGCCACAAAGCGCTCTACTGAGTGAGTGAAAATGCCAAGTTGGGTTTCCGGGACGCATGCCAAATTACATTTCCCAGACGCATACGGACGGTGGCACTCCATGGAGCCTTGGGTGAAGCCCCCGATGGGGCCACGAAGCGCTGCACTGGGTGGGTGAAAATGCCAAATTGGGCTTCCGGGACGCATGCGGACGGGGGCACTGGAGCCTTCGGTGGAGCTCCCTGTGGGGCTGCGAAACGCTGTACTGGGTGTGCGAGACGCGTGCGGACGGTAGCGCTGGGACCTTCGGTGGGGCTCCCTATGGGGCCACGAAACAATGTACTGGGCGTGCGGGACGCATGCGGACGGTAGCACCGGGACCTTCGGTGGGGCCCTCTATCGGTGGAGCCCCCTCTGGGGCCGCGAAGCGCTGTCCTGGGTGAGCGAAACGCATGCGAACGAACGGTGCCACTGGGGCTTTCGGTAGAGTTCCCGATGGGGACACGGAACGCTGTCCTGGGTGGAGGGAACGCAAGCGAACGGCGCCATTTCGGTGGAGCACCCTAGAAGGCAGCGAGACGCTGTACTGGATGGCGTTGGCGCGTGCGGCCTGTGCCACTGGAACCTTCGGTGGAACTCCTTGTGGTGACACGAACCGCGTGAGACGAGTGCCTAAATGGGTGGCGGTGAAGCATGCAGACCCTGCCACTGGAGCCTTCGGTGGGGCTCCCAATGGGGCCACGAAGCGTTGTCCTGGGTGGCGTTGACGCACGCGGACCCTGCCACTGGAGCCTTCGGTGGAGCTCCCTGTGGGGTCACGAAACGCTGTCCTGGGTGACGTTGACGCAGGCCGTATGTGCCACTGGAGCCTCCGGTTGAATTCCCTCATGGGGCCGCGAAGCGCTGTCTTGGGCGCCGTTGACGCATGCGTCCTGTGCCACTGGAGCCCTCGGTGGAGCTCCCCATGAGGCCGCGACACGATGCCCTGGGTGGCGTTGACGCATGCGGCCTGTGCCAGTGGAACCTTCGGTGCAGATCCATCTAGGGCCACTGGGCGGGGTTGACGCATGCCGTCTGAGCCACTGGAGCCTCTGGTGGAGCTCCCTATGGGCACCGAAACGTTGTCCTGGGTGGCGTTGACGCATGCGGCCTGTGCCACTGGAGCCTTCGATGGAATTCCCTATGGGGCCGCGAAACGCTGTCCTGGGTGGCGTTGACGCATGCAGCCTGTGCCACTGGAGCCTTCGGTGGAGCTCCCTATGGGTCCACGAAGCGCTGTCCTGGGCGGCGTTGGCGCATGCGCGCACGCGGCCTGTGCCACTGGAGCCTCCGGTGGATCTCCCCATGGGGCCACGAACACCGTGCGAGGGGAATGCCGAAATAATGGACATGAGGAGAGCAGAGGCAAGGAGGGGCAGGAGGGGGGAGGGGGAAGACGAGGAGCCAACACCGCAGGATGGTTTGGCAAAGTCAAAAAATCTAGCTGGACGACGGACCCAACCATATGCAGTTGCGAGTGACGCATTGTGGGCACCAGTTTCGGTGAAGCTCGCTATGGGGCCACGAAAAGTGTGAGGGTGTGCCGAAATCGGTGGCGCGGACGCATGTGGATGCCGCAGATGGGGCCTTCGGTGGAGCTCTCTATGGGGCCGCGAAACGCTCTCCTGGGCTTGGGAGACGCATGCGAACTGCGCCATTGGGACCTTCGCTGGGGCTCCTTATGGGGCCACGAGACGCGGTCATGGCTGGGGGAGACGCATGCGAACCGCTCCGATGACGCCTTCGGCAAGGCTCTCTATAAGGGCCCTGGGTGGCGTTGACGCATGCGAACGGCGCCACTGGGACCCTCGGTGGAGCTCCCTATGGGGCCACGAAGCGCTGTCCTGAGTGGCGGTGACGCATGCGGACCCTGCCGCTGGAGCCTTCGGTGGAGCTCCTGTGGGGCCACGACACGCTGTCGTGGGTGGCATTGACGCATGCGGCCTGTGCCACTGGGGCGCTTCTTATGGGGCCGCGAAGCGTTCTCCTGGGCGGCGTTGACGCATGCGAACCCTGCCACTGGAGCCTTCGGTGGAGATACTTTTGGGCCCACGAAGCGCTGTCCTGGGTGGCGTTGACGCGTGCGGCCTGAGCCACTGGAGCCTTCGGTGGAGCTCCCTATGGGGCCACGGAACGCTGTCCTGGGTGGCGTTGACGCATGCGGCCTGTGCCACTGGAGGCATCGGTGGAGCTCCCCATGAGGCCGCGAAACGCTGTCCTGGGTGGCGCTGACGCATGCGGCCTGTGCCACTGGACCTTGGGTGGAGCTCCCTATGGGGCCACGAAACGCTGCCGAGGGTGGCGTTGACACATGCGGCCTGTGTCACTGGAGCCTTCGGTGAAACGTTGTCGCGGGTGGCGTTAGCGCACGCGGCCTGTTCCACTGGAGCCTCCGGTGGAGCTCTCTATTGGGCTGCGAAACGCTGTCCTGGGCGGCGCTGACGCATGCGCACACTGCCACTGGAGCCTCTGGTGGAGCTCCCTTATGGGCCCACGAAACGCTGGACGCATGCGGCCTGTGCCACTGGAGCCTTCGGTGGAGCTCCCTGTAGGGCCGCGAAGCGCTGTCCTGGGTAGGGAAAGCGCATGCAAACAATGCCGTTGGGGCTTTCGGTGGAGCTCCATCTGGGGCCACGAAGCGCTGTCCTGGGTGGGTGAAACGCATGCGAACGAACGGTGCCACTGGTGCTTTCGGTAGAGCTCCCTGTGGGAACGCGAAACGCTGTCCTGGGTAGGGGAGACGCAAACGAACGGCGCCACTTCGGTGGAGCACCCTAAAGAGCAGCGAGACGCTGTACTGGGTGGCGTTGGCGCATGCGGCCTGTGCCACTGGAACCTTCGGTGGAACTCCCTGTGGGGCAACGAACCGCGTGAGGCGTGTGCCTAAATGGGTGGCGGTGACGCATGCGGAACCTGCCACTGGAGCCTTCTGTGGGGCTCCCAATGGGGCCACGAAGCGTTGTCCTGGGTGGCGATGGCGCACGCGGACCCTGCCACTGGAGCCTTCGATGGAGCTCCCTGTGGGGTCACGAAACGCTGTCCTGGGTGACGTTGACGCAGGCCGTATGTGGCACTGGAGCCTCCGGCTGAATTCCCTCATGGGGCCGCGAAGCGCTGTCTTGGGCGCCGTTGACGCATGCGTCCTGTGCCACTGGAGCCCTCGGTGGAGCTCCCCATGAGGCCGCGACACGATGCCCTGGGTAGCGTTGACGCATGCGGCCTGTGCAAATGGAGCCTTCGGTGGAGATCCATCTGGGGCCACTGGGCGGGGTTGACGCATGCGGCCTGAGCCACTGGAGCCTCCGGTGGAGCCCCCTATGGGGCAACGAAACGCTGTCCTGGGTGGCGTTGACGCATGCGGCCTGTGCCACTGGAGGCATCGGTGGAATTCCCTATGGGGCCGTGAAACGCTGCCCTGGGTGGCGTTGACGCATGCAGCCTGTGCCACTGGACCTTGGGTGGAGCTCCCTATGGGGCCACGAAGCGCTGTCCTGGGTGGCGTTGACGCATGCAGCCTGTGCCAGTGGAGCCTTCGGTGGGGCTCCCAATGGCGCCACGACACGCTGTCCTGGGTGGCGTTGGCGCATGCCGTCTGTGCCAGCCTCCGGCTGCATTCCCTCATGGGGCCGCGAAGCGCTGTCCTGGGCGCCGTTGACGCATGCAGCCTGTGCGACTGGAGCCTTCGGTGGGGCTCCCAATGGGGCCACGAAGCGTTGTCGTGGGTGGCGTTGACGCATGCAGCCTGTGCCAGTGGAGCCTTCGGTGGAGCTCCCTATGGGGCCACGAAGCGCTGTCCTGGGCGGCGCTGGCGCTTGCGCGCACGCGGCCTGTGCCACTGCATGGATCCTTCGGTGGCCCTATGGGGCCACGAAAACGCGCGAGGGAAGTGCCGAAATGATGGACATGCGGAGAGCAGAGGCAAGGTGGGGGAGGAGGGGGGAGGGGGGAGGCGAGGAACCAACACCGCGGGATGGTTTGGAAAACTCCAAAATTAGCTAGACGACGGACCCAACCATATGCAGTTGCGAGTGACGCATTGTGGGCACCGGATTCGGTGAAGCTCGCGATGGGGCCACGCAAAGTGTGCGGGGTGTGCCGACATCGGTGGCGCGGACGCATGTGGATGCCGCAGATGGGGCCTTCGGTGGAGCTCTCTATGGGACCTTCGGTGACGTTCCTTATGGGGGCACGAAACGCTGTACTGGGTGTGCGGGACGCATGCATAAGGAAGCACTGGAACCTTCGGCGGGGCTACCTATGGGGCCACGAAACGCTGTACTGGGTGGGCGAAACGCATGGAAGAGGGGAAGGAGGGCCACGAAACGCTGTACTGGGTGTGCGGGACGCATGCGGCCTGTAGCGCTAGGACCTTCGGTTAAGTTCCTTATGGGGCCACGAAACGCTGTACTGGGCGTGCGGGACGCATGCGGACGGTAGTAGCACTGGGACCTTCGGTGGGGTTCCATATGGGGCCACGAAACATTGTACTGAGTGGGCGAAGCGCAGCGAGGAGGGGGAGGAGGGCCACGAAACGCCGTACTGGGTGTGCGGGACGCATGCGGACGGTAGCACTGGGACCTTCGGTGGAGTTCCCGATGGGGCCACGAAACGTTGTACGGGCTGTGCGGGACGCATGCGGACGGTAGCACTAGGACCTTCGGCGGGGCTCCCTATGGAGCCACAGAACGCTGCACTGGGTGGGTGAAACGCAGGAAGGAGGGGGAGGAGGGCCACGAAACGCTGTACTCGGTGTGCGGGACGCATGCGGACGGTAGCACTGGGACTTTCGGTGGAGCTCCTTATGGGGCCACGAAACTCTATACTGGGTGTGCGGGACGCATGCGGACGGTAGCACTGGGACCTTCGGTTGGTCTCCTTATGGGGCCACAGAACGCTGTACTGGGTGGGTGAAACGCAGGGAGGACGGGGAGGAGAGCCACGAAACGCCGTACTGGGTGTGCGGGACGCATGCGAACGGTAGCACTGGGACCAGAGGTGGCGCTCCCTATGGGGCCACAGAACGCTGTACTGGGTGGGTGAAACGCAGGGAGGGGGAGGAGGGCCACGAAACGCTGTACTGGGTGTGCGGGACGCATGCGGACGGTAACACTGGGACTTCGGTGGAGCTCCCTATAGGGCCACGAAACGCTGTACTGGGTGTGCGGGACGCATGCGGACGGTAGCACCGGGACCTTCGGTGGGGCTCCCTATGGGGCCACGAAGCGCTGTACTGGGTGGGGAGGAGAGGAGGGCCACGAAACGCTGTACTGGGTGTGCGGGACGCATGCAGACGGTAGAGAAGAGGAGGGGGAGGAGGAGGAAGATGAGAAGAACGCGGTCACCGTCTCTTGAAAACAAAGACCCAACACCACAAGATGGTTGGGAAAAACGTGCCTTCTTCCCAACTGAAAACATGACTGGTGTCCTACTTCCCCATGTGAAAACGCAAGGTTGTTCCTACTGCGCGCTCTGGTCACCCCCTCCCTTCGCCCCTGCGGCGCCAGCCCCTCTATGCGGCAATCGGGTTCTCCTCGCCCCTTCCCCGCGGAGGGGGAGGGGCGTCATTCCCTCGCGTTTCCCCTTCCTCATTTGGGGACTGGGGCGTTTTCAATGTATATGCAAGCACATGTTGGATATCATTTTGCACGGTGTTCCTGCGCTTCCCTTCCTTCGCCCCTGCGGCGGCAGCCCAGCCATGCTACAAGTGGCGCATCATCCCCCCCCTTCCCCCCCCCCACCCCCCCCTACCCCCCCCCCCCGCCCCACCCCGCCACGCCCACCACGCGCGCACGCACACACACACACACACACACACACCACGCCGCCACCACCGCCACCGCGCCCGCCCACCCACGCGCACACACGCACACGCACGCGCACACACACACACACAGAGACACACACACACACACACACGCACGCACGCACGCACGCACGCACGCACACGCACGCGCAGAGGCGGCAGGGCACGTGTTCCTGCGTTCGCTCCTCGCACAATGACAGATTGCGTTTTGTTTTGTCCCTCTCATTTTTCCACAAGCAAGCACAGGCGCGTCCTTCTGGCGGTTCACGTCCTGTTGTTTCGCTCACTTCTTCCCTTCGGGGCCGGATCCTCCAAATTATCCTGGCGAAGGTCCCAACCATATGCAGTTGTGGGTACCGTGATTGTGAATATCTGCTTCGGTGAAGCTCCCTATGGGGCCACGAAGCGCTGCACTGGGCGGGGGGGAACGCTGTACTGTGTGGGTGGTGTGCCGAATTGGGCTTCCGAGACGCATGCGGACGGTCCCACTGAGGGCTTCGGTGGAGCTCCCTATGGGGCCACAAAGCGCTCTACTGAGTGAGTGAAAATGCCAAGTTGGGTTTCCGGGACGCATGCCAAATTACATTTCCCAGACGCATGCGGAGGGTGGCACTCCATGGAGCCTTGGGTGGAGCCCCCGATGGGGCCACGAAGCGCTGCACTGGGTGGGTGAAAATGCCAAATTGGGCTTCCGGGACGCATGCGGACGGGGGCACTGGAGCCTTCGGTGGAGCTCCCTGTGGGGCTGCGAAACGCTGTACTGGGTGTGCGAGACGCGTGCGGACGGTAGCGCTGGGACCTTCGGTGGGGCTCCCTATGGGGCCACGAAACAATGTACTGGGCGTGCGGGACGCATGCGGACGGTAGCACCGGGACCTTCGGTGGGGCTCCATATGGGGCCACGAAACTTTGTACTGGGTGGGTGGAACGCAGGGAGGGGCAGGAGGGCCACGAAACGCTGTACTGGGTGTGCGGGACGCAAGGGAATGGTAGCACTGGGACCTTCGGTGGAGCTCCCTATGGGCCCACGCAGCGCTGTAATGGG
>CAUYUJ010015566.1:0-190000 GCA_963575745.1 Prorocentrum cordatum | reverse complement strand
ACTGCTACGACGACTACTACGAATACGACGACGACTACTACGACGACTACTACTACTACTACTACTTCTACTACTACTACAACTAC
The DNA here is from genome assembly GCA_963575745.1 of Prorocentrum cordatum. NCBI lineage: Eukaryota > Dinophyceae > Prorocentrales > Prorocentraceae > Prorocentrum > Prorocentrum cordatum. Next base: position 189,914 of record CAUYUJ010015566.1, on the reverse strand, counting down.
CACTACCACCACTACTACTACTACTAATAATAATAAAAATAATAATACTAATGATACGACGGCTACGACTGACAAGACTGCGACTACTGCTACTATTGCTACTGCCACTGCTACTTCTACTTCGGCTACTTCCACGACTACGACTGCAAGAAACAGGAGGGGAGAGAGGCAGCCCGAATCGTTGACGGGATAGGCCAGTCTCCGAGCGGAATCGAGATGACAGGTCTGTTCCCAATCGAGCTGGGCTCTAAACCTTCATCGCCATGGACCGAATTGACCAGCTCAGTCCAAGGACTGCCCGAATGAGCAGAGACGTGGAACGCTGCAGCGGGAATCTCCACCGAGACTGAAAAGTGAATGTGCTGAGCGACGGCGGCGGTATCTCGTCGGGCCGATGGAACGACGACACCGTGCGCGAGGCCGATGGCGCCCGTGCCGTCCACGAAGGTGTTGACCGAGGCATTGGGGCCATGGCCCCCCAGGGCCCAACTCTGATAGATCCAAACGGGCGCCAAGCAATTCTAAGGAAAACGCGAAAGGCGCTGGATTCCGCGCCAGGAAGGTCCCCCGGGCAAATCCCACCAGCCCTTTGGGCGTGAGTGGTTTAGAGAGCCCGCTCTGTTCTCAACCCCCTTCTTCCCTTTCGGGGAAGGGTTTACCCCTCCCCCTACCCCCTCCCCCTGGGCCTGGAGAGGGCGTTTCGCGGGTCGTTGGAGGGGTCTTTTTCGACTCCTGGGAGGGCTAAAATTCGACACCCCTCACGAGGATTCTGGCCCCGACGGGGGGGGGGCAGAAAAGTGCTCGCCCCATCTGTGATCGATCGCCCGACAGATGGCCCCAAGATTCCGCCCAGACCCCTCCCAAAGAGCCCCAAGAGGCCCCGAGAGGCCTCCAAGAGGCCCCCAAGAGGCCCCCAAGAGGCCCCAAGAGGCTCCCCCGATGCACCCAAGACGATCCTGGAAGCCCCTGGAGCCGCCAAGAGGCCCCCAAGACGCCCCGAACGGCCTCCAAGAGGCTCCCAAGAGGCCCGAAGAGGCTCCCCCAAGGCACCCAAGACGCTCCTGGAAGCCCCTGGGGCCGCCAAGAGGCCCCCAAGACGCCCCAAAAGGCCTCCAAGAGGCTCCGAAAAGACATCTACTACTACTTCTACTGCTACGACCACTACGGCTACTACGACTACTACGACGACTACTACTACTACTAATAATAATAATACTAAATTATCAAATACTATTACTACTGTTACTACTACTACTACGACTACTACTACTACTACTACTACTACTAGCTATACTACTACTACTACTACTACTACTACTACTACTACTACTACTACTACTACTACTACTACTACTACTACTACTACTACTACTACTACTACTACTACTACTACTACTACTACTACTACTACTACTACTACTACTACTACTACTACTACTACTACTACTACTACTACTACTACTACTACTACTACTACTACTACTACTACTACTACTACTACTACTACTACTACTACTACTACTACTACTACTACTACTACTACTACTACTAACTACTACTACTACTACTACTACTACTACTACTACTACTACTACTACTACTACTACTACTACTACTACTACTACTACTACTACTACCATATAGACCACTGCCTAGTGACTGCCACTGCTACTGAGACAACTACTGCGACCACGACGTTGACGACTACGTTGCTACTACCGCTGATACTGGTTACACTACTACTACTACTACTACTACTACTACTACTACTACTACTACTACTACTACTACTACTACTACTACTACTACTACTACTACTACTACTACTACACTACTACTACTACTACTACTACTACTACTACTACTACTACTGCTGCTCCTACTGGTACTACTACTACTACTACTACTACTACTACTACTACTACTACTACTACTACTACTACTACTACTACTACTACTACTACTACTACTACTACTACTACTACTACTATTGCTACTTCTACTGCGACTACTGCTACTACTACTACCACCACTACTAATCCCACCAGCCCTTTGGGCGTGAGTGGTTTAGCGAGCTCTCTCTGTTCTCAACCCCCCTTCTTTCCCTTCGGGGAGGGGTTTACCCCTCCCCCTACCCCCTCCCCCTGGACCTGGAGAGGGGGTTTCGCAGGTGGTCAGAGGGTCCTTTTTCTATCCCTGGGAGGGCTAAAATTCGACATCCCTCACGAGGATCGTGGCCCCGACGGGGGTACTGACAAAAATGCTCGCCCCAGCTGTGATCGATCGCCCCAAAGATGGCCCCAAGATACCTTCCAGACCCCTCCCAAAGAGCCCCAAGAGGCCCAAAGATGCCCCCAAGAGGCCCCCAAGAGGCCCCCAAGAGGCCCCAAGAGGCTCCCCCGAGGCACCCAAGACGATCCTGGAAGCCCCTGGGGCCGCCAAGAGGCCCCCAAGACGCCCCAAACGGCCTCCAAGAGGCTCCCAAGAGGCCCGAAGAGGCTCCCCCAAGGCACCCAAGACGCGCCTAGAAGCCCCTGGGGCCGCCAAGAGGCCCCCAAGACGCCCCAAAAGGCCTCCCTGCCTCCCTACCGGAGGGCCCCGAACGACTCACACCACGAGGAGCCCGAACGAGTCACACCAGGAGGAGGGGCCCGAACGACTCACACCAGGATGAGGGGCCCGAACAACTCACACCACGAGAAGCCCGAACGACTCACACCAGGACGAAGAGCCCGAACGACTCACACCACGAAGAGCCCGAACGACTCACACCAGGAAGAAGGGCCCGAACGACTCACACCAGGACGAGAAACCCCAAACGACTCAAACCACGAGGAGCGCTTTCTCTCCCTCCTCCTCCGCCTCGTCCTTCTCCCGCTCCCACCACAAGGAGGATGTACAAGGAGGCGGGAGGAAGGAGGAACAGGGGAGATATGCGGGGGCAGGCGGAAACACGCCTGAAAAACACGACTGTCGGCATGCTTCGCAAGAGTTGCTGTTTTGAGATGGGCTGGTGGGGATACGCGAAGCGTGAAGAATTCCGAAACCGAGCCCCTGAAGTGGCCGCGCTACCTAATGCTGTCAGGTCCCGCGCAGATAACGACGAAAGCCCGCGCAGCTTGGCCCTCCTTCATGCGACGAGAGACGAGAGCCGTCCGTACAGATTCCGATCTTCTCGCCGAGACCGCGCCCACTCTCGGCGATGTCCAGAGCCGTGAGAGCTGCTGGATGGCATTCACTCGCTGAACTGGCATCTGCCAGCCCCAGAGTGTTGGCTGGCCCGCTGGAGCGAAGCAGCTTGGAACCGGCCCCCAACTTACGCTGGCCGTGCTCGGATTGCGCATCGCATGTCGCGCGCTGAGATGAGGCGGGAGCTCGACCGCGAGGGCGGGGGGTGGGAGGCGAGCCACTGGAAGGGCCCGCAGACCCCCCGAGGAAAGAGGCGCCCATGGCGCCCAGGCGCGGGCTAGCCAAGGCGAGGGCATCACTTGGCCGCGCCTGTGCTTGCGAGATGACTGTGTTCAATGGGGCTCAGAGGGCCGAGTGCTCGCCCTCCAACCTCTGGTACTTGCGAGGAGGCGAACGGCCTACCGGCGCGCGGCTAAGCTGCACGTCGGAGTTGGCACCCCTGATGCGCCCACTGCCCCTGTGAGCGATGCCCAAGGGCCCGGTAGTAACTCCTGTCGCTGGCCCGCGGCCCCAGGTGGGGGGCGGGCTCCGAAAGCGCCGCCGCTGGCCCCCGTGCCTGCGCAGGCGGTGGATACCTCCTCCTCCTCCTCCTTCTCCTCCTCCTCCTCGCCCTCCAGCTCCTCTCCCTCATCCTACTCCTCCTCCTCCTCCTCCTCCTCCTTTTCAGCCTCTTCGTCCTCGTCCTCGTCCTCCTCCTCCTCCACATCCGCGGACTCCCCCCCCCTCGATCTAACCCTGTTGCTCGCCCTGTTCCTCTTCTGCCTCCTCCTTCCCCCCTCCTCAACGTCCTCCTCTTCTCCTCTTTCTCCTCCTCCTCCTCCTCCTCCTCCTCCTGTTCCGGTTCCTCCTCCTCATCCGCTTCCTCCTCTTCCTCCTCCTCGTCGTCGTCCTCCTCCTCCTCCTCATCCTCCACGTCCTTCTCCACGTCCTCCTCCACGTACGATTCCTTCCTCCTCCTCCTCCTCCTCCTCCTCCTCCTCCTCCTATTCCTCCTCCTCCTCCGCAAACTCATCATTTTTCTCCCCCATCCATCATGCATTTCCCTCCACCTCCACCTCCTTGGAACCAAAACGACTGTTCCCATTGCTGCACCTACTCTTCCATGATCGCCTCAGTCCGTGAGGGCGTCGGTTTGGAATGGGCTAGTGGAGATACGTTTTTTCTGCGGGCTCGCGAAGCAGGTTGAAAACCGTCCGAACACTAGTGGGGCCGCGACTAGGCAGCAAGCAAAAAGAGGCAAGCAAAGCGAGCGCGCGGGCAGCCACTCAGAAGAAGAGCCAGAAACGAAACTCCCAACCGATAGTGGAGATACGCGAAACGTCAAGAATTCCAAAAGTCTCACGGATGGAAGGCGTGCCGTTTTCAGTATGTGGCTCTCGCCCCAACACCGTGCGCATGTGTCTCACAATGTGCAACAGCTTCACGGATGGAGGACCAACACGTTTTCAACATGTGGCTCTCGCATCAGCGCCGCGCACACTTCGTCTCAACTCTGCAACAGCTTCACACATGTAGGGCGTTGGTTTTCAAACGGTGATTCTCGCCTCGGAGCCGCGTACATTAGTTCAGACGTCTGTTGCAGCTTCACAAGTGGCGGGCGGTCCCTTCTCAACCTGTTGCTCTCGCCCTGACGCCGAGCACACTCGGCTTCAAAGCGTACGTACAACCTTTTCAAGGACTCGCAAGGTCAAAGTCCAAGGAATTGTGTTCTGGAGCGGTTTAGGATTGTCGAATCGCACCAGTCACACTGATCAGCGACATTGAAGTCCCTGGACAAGCACTCTAGCACAATTTAAGAATATCTCGACGCGAAAATCACGTTGACCCGCGTCGCCGGAGTCGCGGGCGCTGCGTGTTCGTACGATCGAAGGTTCTCAGACACTTATCTTCTACTGGGTCACTTCCAGCAATAAAGCCGATGGAGAGAGAACTTGGACGGCGGGTGTATTGCAACATCGTTAATGCATCTCGAATTTACACTGGTCCTCTTACTCATCCTCCACCTCCACCTCCTGCTTATCATCATCATCATCATCATCATCATCATCATCATCATCATCATCATCATCATCATCATCATCATCATCATCCTCATCCTCATCCTCATCCTCATCATCATCATCATCATCATCATCATCATCATCATCATCATCATCATCGTCGTCATCATCATCAAACATGTGTTCTCCTTCGTCCTCATCCATCCCCCATTCGCCTACGCCCTCCTCGTTCTCCCTCCTGCTCCTCCTCCTCCTCCGCCTCCTCCACTACCTCCTCCTCAGCCACTCCTTTAAATGACTCCTCCCTGTCGCACCCCGAAGCCAGTCAGAAGGGCGGGCCGGGCGTTTGGCTCAGACTTCCATAGAATTCATGGCCCTGAAGCATAGCAACTAATACAACTGGAGGGTGGGTGGCTTTCAAAATGTGGCTGTCGCCCGTGCGCCACTCGCATTCGTTTCGAAAAACTGAAGAAGATGCACGGATGGGAGGCGGGTCGTTTTCAAAATGTGGCTCTCGCATCAGCGCCGCGTACATTCGTCGCAACGTCTGGAGCAGTTTCACATATATAGGGCTGCTATGTTCAGAATAGGGCTCTCGCCTTAGCGCTGCGCGCAGTCATCTCTGAACATGCGCAAGCGTCCCCTATGTTTAACGTACCAGAAACGGTGGCTGAAACGACTCAATATTACCAGGGCGCAGCCGTTACGCTGATTCGTGGGGCAAGCTTCAGGATCTTCAAACGGTTGCCTCCCAACGGGGCACTTCCTTCAGTGGAAGTGAATATTTGAAGGGGCCGATGCAGACGGAGCTTGGGTGGCGGGTTTGTGACAACGTCATTGATTTATCGTGGATTTGCACTGGTCCGCCTCATCCTCCGTCTCCTCCTCCTCCTCCTCCTCCTCCTCCTCCTCCTCCTCTCCCCTTCCTCCTTCTCCTCCTCCCCTTCCCTGCAGTATCCTCTCCCGCCCGCCTCCGTCCTCCCCTCTCCGCCCTGTTCCTCCCTCCCCTGCCTCTGGCTCGCCCGCGTCCCTTGCCGTCCGATCCCCCCGCGGCAGGCCTCCGGATTTGGCGCCTGCACGGTGCTATCGCCCTTCGGCGTGCATGCCTTGGGCAGTGCGTAATCCATCGATCACATCAAACGTAGAAGAACAACAAAGCTGCATAAACATATAGTTTCGACGGTCCACGTGGATGCCTGGACATCCCTCCATGGCGTGCGGAGATGCCAGGGGCGGGGCCAGAGGGTCCGACAGGCCCGATCCCAAACATCCACGCAGACCCCCAAAAACGTTTGTTCATGATGGTCGCTTTACCGTAAGCGCATCGTTTCAAGATCGTTCTGAACTCAAGCTCTGGCTGTAGAGCTGCAGCTTCATTGCGGTACAGGCGACGGGGCATGGGCAGCAGCAGTAGCTGCAGTGCCTATCATCTGCCAAAGTTTCCCAAGATCCCCCACCAATGGGCGCGCGTGCAGCACAGCGTACCAGCGCTGAGCAGAGGAAAATCCGCCCCGACCCCCGCTTGCCGGGGGTGAGAAGGCGTGCGAGACTTCTAGCTGCCCCACCTCGCGCCCCCCCCCTTTCGTCCTCCCGGGGAGTCCAAACTCATCATCGCATCTCCAGGACCTCCCAAACCACCACCCATGGCCTTCAATATTCCCAACATGGGGCTCAAGAGAGACCCAAGAGAGGGAGCTCGCAGGGGCCATGGGGGCCCTTCCCGCAAGATTGCCACCAGTAATCCCAACATGTCCTCAAGAGGGCCCCAAGAAACATGCGGAAGGTCCACCAAAGACTCCAGGAGCCCTGAAAAAAGCTCGAAGAGGCCTCCAACAATCACCGAGCCCCGCACCAGACGCGGAGAAGTAAGTGGAGCGCACAACACATGCCGAATTGGAAGCCACACACATCTTCCTCTAGAGTCGGCGGACTGGCGCAATCGGGCACCCGGGATATCCTCACCCCCGGCGATGATTTCCCGCCGAATGTCCTCGCTGTCTCACCTTCAGGAATCCTGCCTGGTGCTGCAAGGGTGCTCGATGCGTCTCTCAACTTCTGCGTGGTGACCAATGGGGGTGGCTCCACTCGCAAACGAGCGCGGCGGACAGCACAAAAACAACAAAGGGTGTTCCGTGCTTGTTCGCCGAAGCCCAGGGGGGTTCCAGATGGCCTCCAGTCGGCACCTGGACGGCCCTGCCCCTGTCGTCGTTCCCCGTCGTCGTCGTGTTCGTTGTCGTCGTCGCCACCGTTGTCGTCCGTCGTTGACCGTCGTGGTCGTCACTGTCGTCCGTCGTCCGTGGTCGGTCATCGGTCGTGCACCCACAGTCATTCGGCAGCAGACTTAGTCGAAAGTGAGCCTGGTAGGTCAAATAGCATCCGTCTCCATGGGAGGCGGATGAGCTCACATTGCATCCAATTCCATGTCGAAAGAATACGATATGGGGAGTGGATGGCTATGATAGGATAAGATCGATGTATCGGTATTTCCAGCACATAGCGAACACTAAGGTAAGTGTCCGGGCAAATAGGGCGCGCGTGCCTTGAGCCCAAGGCAACGGCGCGCGAGCTATGCTCCCGATGCTATAACATCTCCCAAAGAGCTACCCTTAAAGTCGGGAGGGGAGGAGACGGAGAGCATAGCCGCGCAGCCGCTAGGCTCTGCAAAGGCCGCGCGCACAACTGTTTGCAAGAAAGAAAACAGTGTGTACAGTCTGGCCTAACACCAGACTGTAAGGCGAGTTTCCTCGCAAGGCATTTCACGCAAACACAAGATAGCCCCTTCGAACGATGAAGGGCTATCGGCTCAGTTAGAGGTAAGCCAAACGGGCCATGCCTCACCGAGCAAATAGGTATTGAGGCAAAGAGCCTGAGTCATATAAAGCCGGCTCGTTGCCAGGCGTGAAATGTAAGGCTCGTTTCCGAGCAACTAGAAGGGCGCCTCTGTAGTAGGCGCCCATGCTGGCAAATTGGACCGCGGGGGGGCAACAAGGACAGACTAAAATTGATTAGACTTAGGTTTGCTTCTGTCCTCGGGACCCCGAAAAGGAACAAACTGCTTCACGTCATACTTGAATGACTGAGTGCCTGACATTACTTCCAGAAGCAGCTCCCGATCGATGCTTCCCTTTGTATGCCCGTCCGCGGTCATATCCCTAGTATCACACCACTGCACGTTATGTACTGTACCTATATCCATGAGCTCACGTATCCAACTGATATGTCCAAGCAGAGTCCGCTCTGTCGGTATCTTAAGATCCTTGCTTGATAATGATTTATGAACGGACTCAGCGTCTATGGTAAGAGATACTTTGATGGCTAGGCCTCAAACTTCACGCATATCTCGTAGTTGTCGTGGAGTCAGAGCTCCTGCCTTGAGCTCGTGGAGTGCGATGAGCGTAGGGTAGCACTCATCAAGGTTATGCGCAGCTGCGAGTGCCTCCGCAGCATAGCTGGACCTCACCTGCAGTCGGTGTGATTTGCATAGTCCGTCACAGAGGTGAACGACGGACTTGCCTTGAGGCGAGTTTCCTCGCCGTAGTACATTAGCCCCGCGTATGCCGTAGCCCTTGGTCTCATCATCCTCCTCCCCGGTGAGCTTCCGATGCCCCGAATCGCTGTGGATGTCAACTTCATTCGTGGGCTTCATCCGAGGGAAGGTGATGCGTTTCGGGCTGCTGACCAGCTTTCGCGTCACAGCATTCAGACGTCTGACTTGCAGATTGGTGGGCTCTTGGATTTTCTGGAGAGAGACCACGTATACCATGAGCCAGATTTAAGTAAGAAGGGCATGGGCGAGGGCTCCTCGCAACCTGACGAACATGTCGGCAATGAGTTTCGTGGCTTTGGCATCGGCCGCCGCTCCTGTAAGTTCTGGGTGTGCGATAGGACGTAGTTGTTTGATATACTCGTCCTGATCCATGATCACATCCCCTTGATCATTCTTAGTGTAGCGAACGGCGCAGTTCGTGTATGAGTGTTTATTGAGCTTGCATTTGCCAAACTTCGACACGCTGTACATAGTCGTCTATATTTTTATCTAGGCCTGTCATGTTAATATCATCGACATGTTTTGCCGTTAGCAGATCTTGGCTGAATTCAAATTCAGGGTCGTAACTGGTCGGTGCAAGGCCTATAGCTCGTGTGGTCGTACGAAGTTTGAGAGAGAACGCTATTGGAGCGTCCTTTGTACCCGTTCCTGGTTTGAGGCACCTGAGGCAGTGTCGGCTTTCGTCATAAGATGAGAAGCCGGGTAGTGTACGAAGTACCTGGGCACTTCCCGGTGAAAGAGTGAAGCAGACCATGCGAGTTTCCTCGCCGGTGGCACGGGCAAGTTCCTCATAAGTCAAACCCTTGAGGAACGCCTTGTCGATATCCATGGATACTAAGATCCACTCTGGATGGCATGCCGCCTCACTTGCCAGGAGTCGTTGGGACTGCCTTCGGGCGGTTCCCGAGAATGTTTCCACGTCGAAAGCCTTAGTATCCATAAATCCACGAAGGACAAGTCTGAGACGAATGGTTTTAACGTTCTCGGTACCCACCTTTACAAACTTCCACTTGTATACATACCTGGATGTCATGATGTTGGAAGCTTTGGATAAATCATACATCTCAAAGCATCGGTTGTCAATCCAGATTTTGAGTTCAGTGTACAAAGCTTCACTAACCTCCCTTGGATGTGCTGCTATGTCGGCTTTGGTGAGTAGGTTATCTTCTTTAACGACTACAGCACGTTTAGCAGCAGAGGATACATATACTCTCATCGTTGCGACCATATCAGTGTCGAGCTGTGCAAGTTGAGTCTGATCCAACACTACTTTTGACATTTCTGATGCAAAACATAACTCAACGTAAGGACCATATTCATCACTGTCAAGAGAGTAGCTCTCGTCAGGTGTGGTTGAGCAGAGAGAGACTAGACAAGGCTCTCGTGGTTCAGGCTCGTCTCCGAGCGTGTCCGATGATATGGTATCTTCTTCGTCCACAGATGCTGAAACCAAAACACATCGGTCGGGCAGCATGGTTGTTGGGACGCAGTAGAGATAATCGTCGGTAGTCGTCGTGGGATGAAGATCCATGCGTAGTTCGTCGTACCCCTCTTCCAGCATCATAGCTTCGATATTATGTTCCTCATTTTCCTCATAGATTGTCGACAGACGGCCTTCACTCGGCGATGAAGCACCTGGGGTATCTGGAGGAGGCATGTTTCCAGGCGAATCGTGTTCTCCAGACGTGTTGCTTGAGTGCTGATGTTTAGCCAGGTCGTCGTGAAATCCTGAGGAAGGGACACGTGAAGTCAAGCATTGAATAAGTCTGGAATGAGTGCTACCAGTGATCTGAGAAATGTTTAGGCCGGTGCCCACACACTCGTAGTAGTGAAAAGCTGGGCTGATATCGTTGTCATAGTGGATCAGCGTAGTCCCGGTGGCGTACTTTACTGCAAGTAAGCTTGACACACTTTTGGCCAATATAACTGCTACTACATGTTCTACTCGGAAGTAGTTTCGCACGAGATACTGTAGTGCCAGATGTACGCGAGGGTGAAACTTGCTGTCGTCTGAAAGATTGAGGGTTCCCTTGTAATCTGGGATATAGCCGAAAACTTTGGCAGGTTTCCCTGCGCCGAGGTGTGCCACATATGTAAGGACGGTTCGCATGGCCATATTATCCATGCCAAGTTCCCGTGCGAGGAGACATTCGATGTATAGTGTGTGACGAGCATCAGGATACATCACAATTACCTCACGAGATCCTGCCTTGACAACAATATGTCCTCTTTCAGGCACATTACGGATCACCGGGAATGGGCCATTCAAGCCTCCATGATCGTCCTTAGTGGCAGTGGGTCGATGGTAGTCGACCAAATCCCCTGCAGAGTAAAGGCGAGCACCATCAGGAGCCGCTTTAGCCCTAAGAGCACGCTTTGTCTTGGCCACAGCAGTGGCTTGAGTTATGGCTTCTAGGCTAACTTCCCTCACACGACGTTCTCGTTCGTGTCCTGATGTCTCGGGTCCCTTGGGGAAGTCAAGGGTGTCGAGGTCAGGAAGAAAGGAGGGCTGACGTCCTGTGCGTGCTTGGCATGGCGATACTCCGTTGTAAAACGTAAAGGCATTGGTAACGAAGATGCCTTCCGCCAATACTCTACGGAATACAACAGGGATGTTGTGTCTGTTCAGCTCTTCCGCATTCATGTGGAAGACGCCTCTGAGAATGCCGTTTCGTGACTCAATTGAAGTCGCGTGTTGGCCAGGCGCTCGGATACGAAGTTCCGTGCCCTTATTGGCCATCATGGCCTTAGCGGCCTCATTGTTCAGGGCGCCTTCTCCGTCTGAGTAAAAGACTTTGAAGGGTCCGCGATAGGCAATCCAGCAGTAGTGGCAGGCGTCAAGGATAGCGTCACGTTCTCTGTCGGAAATTTCTTGGCCTGCTGCCAGGCGAATACAACGATCCATAATGTGAAATATGGTCCGTTTCTTGTAGAACACGAGGTTCATTTCACCTTCATCGAGCCAGTTACCAGGAAGGCTCACCGAAGGTAGCGTTGAGTTTCCTGGACGTTCCCATGCTCTGCATTCCCGACAGGTATCGCAAACTTCTTTGATCATGTTCAGTGGAACGTTATCCAGCCCCACTTTGTCGAGGATTAGCCTCATCTTGGGTTCCTTCGCATGATGCCATCGCAGGTGCAGTTTACGGAGTTCCTTGTTAACGACATGAGGTTCGTGACTGCGGAGATTTTGCAGACTGCGTTGGATGTTGAATCTCGTCCAGTCGCCCCAGGGCCGGTAGAGGCAAGAGGGTTCCTTGTGGCTCTCCGCAGTCGGTCTCCTTCGTCGACTGCATCTGGAGGTGGTGGTACGCCTTGTAGGCGGCCACGACGGGCCGCTACCTGTGGCGCTTCGCTAGAGGACGCAGAAGGCGTGTTTCCACGCTCGGGGGCGTCTCGTAGCATGTCGTAACTGCTGGCACCAAATGTCGGATCAACGTTACCGAAGGATCGTGGTCGCGGTGGCCTGGCGCGTGCGCCTTGGCGGCCACCTGAAGCTGAAGCTTGGCCCTCGCCAGGTTTAGGTAAAGGTTTCCACCAAGCTGGCGCGGTTTTGCCTTCGGGGTCGTGGTCGTCTGGAAGTTTAAATGGTTCAGCACAACGACATTTACCAGGTTCGGTATCGAAGTGGTTCTTAACACCTTTGCTTCTCGGAAGATCCCTCTGGCATGCGGGACATGGCCAATATACACAGATGGAATCATGATACTTACACTGCGTAGGGTCTCTGTTGTGGCTAGAACTGTCCTTTCGGACGTTGTCGATGCATGCCGGGCATGTGGCCACCTTTGGGATGATACGGTCACCGATGCGTCTCATACCTTCGCCTAGTTCGGCTTGATCAGGAAGGTCAGCAGGGCAAGCATGTGCAGTACTTGTAGGCGCGTTTCCGCGCAAAGTATCAATGGCTTTCGCCAAATAGACGGCTTCCACAAAGGCAGACTGCAGTCGTCGAGTGTATTTTCGTGCCAGTGAAAACTCTCTGTTGCACGGTTGTGCATGCACATGCTGACCGTTGCATTTGAGTCGCTCACAGGGTTTAAGAATCGTCTCGTCGTTGCTGGTGATATTTGTCGGCTTCTTAATGTAGTCACCAGCCGTATCTTTGAGTCCCGTCGCACACTGATCAATGCGTACGGTTGTAATGTGTGGTCGGTTGGCAAGTTTCTTTCATGGGGAAATATCATCCACCCATGTTCCTGTAGGTTGTTCGCGTATGAACCACCTCCGATCATCATCTTGAGTAACAGCAATTTTGCCACAATAAGTTATGTGTGGTAAATCTTATCTGTGGTGCTGTTCCCAAGTGTTGTGATTGACTTTGTAGTTGTAGTAGGATGGTGATCATGTGGTGCGGCAACTGGGTTGTAGCATGGCAACTCGTACGTAGCATATAGCGAAGTTATGATCTACAACCCGCTGCACCGAGGGGTCTCCCAGGTCGACATATGTAGTCTTGTCTGGGTTGCCTCCTGAGGAGAGTCCCCTTGAGAAGGCAAGCTCTGAGATGCCACCCACAACGCCACAAAGCTCCAACATATCCACGCAGTTGTTATGACCATAGCATAGTGTAGCGACTATGCTGTATATGTTGACGCGCGTGTCGGGCATAGATGTGGGGGGGGGGGGTAAGGAACAGGTCATCGTCCTCATCGGAGCTTATCAGCTCAATAGGGACGTCAGTACTCCAGGTCGCCATAAGATCCTGTCCGAGTCCTGACAAGTCGTCGCCGCAATCATCGTTTCCGTCTTCAACGTGCTTTTTAATGCGGCGAGGCTTGATGCCTGCTTCCTTTTCGGCTTTGAGCCTTTCCTTCTGCTTGATACGCGATTCTGTAGGTGAAACTTGCTCGTTTTGTTCGCCGGTCTGTGTGCCCATTGTCGTGGTTGAGTGGGTACATGCGTCAATCGCCAGAGTCGGGAGGGGGAGAGAACAGTCATCTATGATGACGCGTCGAAGTTTCTGCGGTGATTGAGTAGGCTCGTTTCCGAGGAAGACCGGTTCCTCGGGTTGCCAATACAACCGAGTGCTGATGTTGGCAACCACTGCAGGTAGGTGGTGCATGCCAATCATACCCTGTTGGTTGATCGGTAACTGAGATATCCTGAATAACCGCATTGGTATCCAGGTTAATCGTTACACGTCGGATAACATCAGACCATTTCGGTCCTCCCTTGTTGGTCGTCACGTAGTGATGGCTGGTATGGTCCGTGCGTGTATAAGTGTTTAAATATACAGGCACGTTTCCGTGCGTGGTGGTGCTCCCCAGGATGTTGTCGTTCAGATAACGGATGAGTGTAGTACGTGTCTGAGCTCGCCATTCAGCATGCCGTACTGTATGGCCGTACCAATCCAACACATGTTGTGGTATTGCCTGTTTGCATGTACATGCCCACAGCTTCGAGCTAATCGGTATTGATGACGCTACCTGCATATAAGTACCACTCGGTGTACTGTCTTGCATATTGAACCGGATACCGAAATGACACAAACGCATCCGTATCACTGGCAACTTAAGATCTTCCAGGGTATCACGTACTGGAGATAACTTCCAAACATATCCTGGGGGACCAAATATAATGATTGTCATACGGAGTTTCTTGGCTTTTATCAACAGGTTCTGGATACGTGACCAATGTGGGGCCACTCTCTTTCCTGGAGTTCGTACATACCAGTCACCCGGGGTACTAATCCATATGAGAGTGTAATCTCCACTGATCACCGCACCCAGGTAATCTGTGCCCACGCTTGTCATAAGCTCATTGTGGGAAATACGATCACAGATATAACCTCGGGTGCGGAGGTCGGCGCAAGCCTCTCTCGTATCTTCAATGACAAAAGCCCTCTTACTAAGGCAGGTTACCCCGCTGTCTTTACTAAGGCAGGTTACCCCGCTGCCCTTGTTACCCCCCGGCTTTTCGGCCAACAGGCAAGACGACGAGGGGGCGACGTCGCCCTGCCATCTTCAAGATAAAGAAGATGTGCCTGCAATGTCTGCCAGCATCTGGGCTTCCCTCAGATGCTGGAGCTCAGCACTGCAGCGCGCCGTGGCCTCAGAGGCGGATTGCTCCGCAAATGCTGTCAGCATGGATGGATTATCCATCAGCTGTTTCAGCGCGCCTTTGGACCTAGCGTCGCTGACCGTCTGCAGCTCACGGTTAGTGTACCCCATTACTATCTTCCGGCGGGACCGTACAGCGTCCATGGGTACACTTCCACCATGCTGGGCCAGTGTCCTGGCAACGAAGCAATCGAACGATTCAAGATCGTCGATGTTGTCGCCTCGCATAGTGGCCTTGGCAAGCGTCTCCATCAACCCCTTAGGCAGGTTTCCCTGCAATTGCTCGCGCTCCTGCGCCGGGGTCGGCTCGCCCGTCAGCACCGTCTGGAATGACGTGCTGCTTGAGCTCGAGGCGGGTTGCCCCGCAGCTCCAAAACGATCGCACCTGATCGACAGATGCCCCGACGGCAACTTCGTCGTCGGCATGATCTTGGAGCCCTCGGGGAGCTCCATTTTGACTTGCCCCTTTCCAGGGAATATCAGCTTCTCCTGGCCTCGTTCACGCACGATGATCGTGCGTTTGTCCTGCGTACTATCGAGGCCTAGGATGGCTGGCAGATCTTTGCCACAGCCTGACACAATGTTCGTCTTATATGAATCGAGCTGGGCCGACCCCTGGTACTCGCAGGCAACACCGAATGTGCCTGCGGTATCCGCTGGGGCCGACCCTTCTCCAACTCCGATGATATTCAAACGAGAGCGGGGCTCGAACGTACAAGTACGGCCGTGTGCCTCAGCAGCCTGGGCGAACTTGCGGCTCGTGTTCTCGCCCATGATGTTGATCTTCGAGCCTACATCGATGAGGATGGAATTCCCACCATCATCCAGGAACGTCTTACTCGGCTGCTTGATGTGCACAGTTTCTGAAGTGTCGGCTGCGCCGTCAGGCGGGTTTCCCCGCGAGTCGGTCGCACCCCCTGGCGGGTTGCCCCGTATGACGCTGGCATACGGCCTGCCTTCGGCCATGCGCACCAGGTCGATGTACTGGAAGTACGACACGTGCTGGAAGTGATCGCCGCGCTCCTCCCGCCAGTTGGCATGCTCATCACGTATGCTCTTATACTGCTCGCGGGTCGTGCGTCTCGTCAGCGTCAGATACGAGTGAAAGGCAATATCCTGCAGCCCCTCATTCGTGAGGTGATCCCTGTATTGCAGCCACTCCTCGAACTCCTCGTTCGTCGCTGTGATATCGACGGCCCTGGCTGCCGTTGCTGCTGTTGCCACTGAGGAATCTGAGATGTCAAACGACGGACTATCAGTCTCAGGATTATCGGCATCCAGCATGAAGGTTGTGTGTGCATCATCCATTTGATTCTGGAAATGCCGAACACGCAACTCACGCAGCTGGTCAGGGTCCAGTGCCATCTCTGCCCCGCCCCCACTCTGGGGAGACATCTGAGGAGTATTAGGCAGGTTTCCCTGCTGAGGCGCCGTCATCGGGATAAGCTGATCGAAGTATCCCGTCTCCATCGGCGGCCTCACCTCCTCTGGCAGGTTTCCCTGCTGTTGGGGCTGAGCTGTCTGCCTATGTAGCATCCTGGCCGTCATCTCCTCCACCATGCTCCTCAACTCCCGCAGCTCCCTCGCTGCTTGCTCAGGAGTCTGAATGAAGGAGCCGGTCCACGGAAATGATGACGCTATGATGCCAGGTGCTCGGCAGATAGCACATGGTGGCTGCTGAGGATCTCCCTCGCGCTGATTTGTGACATGGCCCACCACATTTGAATTCCAGCACCCCTCATGGAACAAGTGATTACACCTCAAACGGTAAACACTTTCCCTGGGCTGAAATTCTTCGAGGCATACCGCACAGGTATCTTCCATCCCAGCGAAAACTTCTACATCTGCTGCTCTGGGATATACCCGCCGCTGTCTCTCCAATACCGTCTCGGAGGGCATGAAGGCAGCTGGGGGAGCTCCTGATGGATCCAGCACCTCCGGCACTCCGGCATTTGGCACGGAGGCGGTAGGGGTCACAGCGGGCGAGTTTCCTCGCAAAGGCGAGCCTCTGTTTCTCACAACCTCAAGTGCAGCTGCACGTGAATGATCTCGTACGCTCTGCACGGCCTGTCTCCGCCTAAAGCATGCCTGTTGAGTGTGGCATGTCTGCCTGATATAATCCGGCACGCCTCTACTGCCAGACGATATCGAATGGGCAGTGGGCTGGACAGCCACATCTGGCGTCGTCGGCGAAGGCATGAAGGCCATGTGCGGATACATAGACTGATCACTGCAGCGCACGTTAGTGAGGCTGTGGAGCTGATCCGCCAATTCGCGAACAAACTTGTTCGGAACTCTGGACCCATCAGGGTACAATGGCGGATTCATGTGCGCTGGCGGTGGCCTCTGGCCCTGGGCCATGCTCGGGTGAGCATTGAACGCTGGGATGAAGGCTCGTTGCCGAGCAGGATCCCTTGGGTTGGGACCCTCAGACTCCCAGGACCAGGCCGGCCTCCACCTCTGACCACTTGGGTGAGGCAGATTATGGCTCTGCACCTGCTGCACAGCGGCCGCCACTCTTGCACGGTAGTCATGAGGCACACCAGCGACTGTGGTTTGTCCAGCAAGCGGCCGATGATGGCTTGGGGTGCCGGGCAGGTTTCCCTGCTGACCCGTTGGAGTGCCGGGCGGCACCATGTTCAGGAGAGCTGTACCATGCTCAGCCCTGGCCGCTGCGATCCTCTCCATGAGGGCGCCGTTCGTGGCAGGGCGGTCAGGAGTCCCGAACGGAGACTGTGCAGGTGGCGTAGCCATTGGGGTCATGCCCCTCGGTGTGTGCATGCTCTGCGAGGGGCTTCCACGCGTCTGCTCAAATCGAGCAGGTTCTCCAAAGATGCGGCCGAACGTCTGGGGGTCCCCCTGCGGCTCAGGCATCTCAGCTCTGAGTCCATTTATAGGCAGGTTTCCCTGCATGGCCTGACGATTTCGCGTCGCCATGGCGGACATTGCTCCCTGGCCTGCGGCCCAGGGGTCCTGTTGATATAACCTATCCGCCAATTGCTCCACCTGTTCAGGGTTCAAACCGGCCGCTATGAGGTCCAAGTCCGAGGTGCCGATGGCCTGCCAAGACACGGCGCTAGGCACTTGGCTTGGGGCGCGGCTTGGAGCCGCACTCCCGGCCTCACTCTCGGTGATCATGAAGATCTGGTGGACCTCAGGCTGGTTTCCCAGCATGGCGGGACTGTAGTGATCCCCAACCTCCCTATGGAGGTAGACCATGGGAGGGTCGACGCCCTCTTGGTCTCGGGACCACTGGTGTTTGACGCTGGCACTACCAACGTCACCCCACCTGCCAGGGGCCGACAGCACAGCAGGGGGGGCTCGCGCCCGGCGATCCCCCATGTATTCGGGATTGTGCCAGTGCTTCCCCGTGGCCAGGTCCTCTACATGGGAAATGTAGTACGGTTCGATGATACCATTGTTTCCCTCGGACAAGAGGACTCCGTTATCAGACCAACAGAACTTCATACCATCTTGCATGGCCTTGTGCCAATCTACAAAGATGATGATGTCTGAGTCTGGGCCCCACCCACTGTTCACGGCGCGACGGCGGACCGTCGGCACGAAGTGGATGTGCGACCGGCCTGTCCCCCGTTTCTTCGTGTTGTGCTCGGGTCCACAGGACAAGCCGTGCCACATAATGCCTTCGAAGGCGCGCCACCGAGCGCCATGCATGGCGACTTCGGGGCACGGGGCCGGTCTCCCGGCAGGTTGGTCGCACAGTACAATATAGTTGTACAGCGACCATGGAGCTTTCAATGTCCACGAATGCCCCTGAGAGGCGCGGATGAAGATCTCGGGCTCACCAGAGTCCCGCATTGACACCTTGAACTGAAGGCGCTGTTTTTCTTCTCCGTCTGGTTCACGGACATGGACCACTTCCATCATGATGGCTGCCAGTTGGTCAACCGTGCGAGCATATAGGTTCGCATTGATGACTTTGGCCTCGTCATGTCTTGGATTATACCCGTCGTGTCTCGATTTTCCTGTGTTCCACGGATAATCATTCACGAGTTCCACGAGGTTAACCCAACCATCATGATCATCGAAGGAAGCCAGGTCCCACACAGGATTGTGTGGTTTGTCTGGCGCATGTCTGCATATCCTGCTAAGAGCTTTACTCAGCTGTTTGAGAGTGTGATTGGATGTAGGAAGGATGTTAGCTTGCCTGCATTTCTCATGAATGCCTCATCCACCGAGCGTATCGGTGGGAGCTTCCGCAGAGCAAGTCTATCCCTGATCACACTCGGAGCCCCACTGGTGAAGGACGTGCCCCCTGGGCGGTGCAGCTGATCCACGGGCGGGTTTCCCCGCATAGGAGCCTCTGTCGTTGAGGAGGCTGCGGCTCCTGAAGAGGAGGAAGCTGCAGCGGCAGCGCCTGGCGGGTTTCCCCGCGGTGATCCGCGACTGGCGCTGCCCCTAATCGTCGGCACCCAGGTACCCCTAGACATAGCACCTTCGTCGGACCTTTTGGAACGGGCCGCCGCAGGCGAAGCTGGCGCAGGGGCATACCCGGTGCGCTCGAAAGCTGCCGCCCTTTTAGCAGTGGAGCTGCTGCGACTAGGCGGGCGTATCCGTTCCTCCACAGGGCCCTGAGGTTGCTGCTTGGGCTCAGACGCTTGTGCAGGAGTTGCGCCAATCGGCGGTCTCGGAGTTGCAGAGCGAGGCGCCTCCATCTGCACATCTGGTCCAGGATCCTGAGAGCGCGCCTTCGGTTTCACCCCCGACGACGACTTCGGTGCCGGGGTTTCACTCTTAGCCTTCGAAAGTAGTGGGAGCGGGGGTTTCCTCGCCCCCTTCATGTAAATCTTGTTGAAATCCTCCAACATCTTGCGAGTTGCCTCGCGTGCGCGTTCGTCTGCTATCCGCATGCGTTCCTCGTCCTCCGCAACACGTTGGGCCTTCTGTTCATCCTTAGATGTCAGTTCTGGTTGTTGGGGCTGGCAAGAAACGCCGGGCGAGTTTCCTCGCATACCAGGAAGACTAAAGAGCGCGTCTTTCTCTTCCTGGGTCATGGGCACCAGTCCTCCCCTTGGAACCGGGGTAGACTTCTCCTCTTCCTGTTTCGGATCCAAGTGGCCCAGGATCCCGAGACGACGATTCACTTCTGCGATCTCGTCCTGCGTCATCGGGATCAGTGGCGGATGGCCCTCTTTATGAGGGGTTTTGCCCCTGTTTGGGCTCAGACCTTCATTGTTGCCAACGGGGCGTCCCGGCCTGTGGTTATGGAACGGCTCGGAACAAGGTCCGCAAGCTGCTTGAGGCCTATACTGCTTGCGAGCCGCGATGATGTTTCGCAGCTGCGCCCGCACTTCTTCAATTCCAGGGCGGCGGATGTTTGTTTCAAGCTGATAGCCTCCGCGGATGGCTTTACCCTCAGCGCCCCTATAGGCAGGGTTGCCCTTGCCGAAGGCCGAGTGTTCCCCTTTTCGGCGTCTTGGGTCATGATGCGGAAGCAGCTGGCCCCCTCGCCTGAGAGCGTGTTCTTTCGGGCCAGCCTGCCTCCACTCACGAGGAAGCCGAGCCCGTGGATGTGGCTCTCCTCTGACACGCGGAT
Source organism: Prorocentrum cordatum (assembly GCA_963575745.1). Classification (NCBI taxonomy): domain Eukaryota; class Dinophyceae; order Prorocentrales; family Prorocentraceae; genus Prorocentrum; species Prorocentrum cordatum. The sequence continues at coordinate 169,559 of CAUYUJ010015566.1, read as the reverse complement.
GGGAACGAGACCTTCCAGCATTCTCATCAGAAAAGGCTGCCGAAGCAGCCTGAGTGGTAGCCGGCGGAGGCGCCTGCGGAGGCTCCTGTGCAATCCCAGGTGGATCGGCCACATGAGGCAGGTTTCCCTGCCGGCTGGAGCTCGGCGCAAATGGCGCTTGTGCCGATGGTGATGGTACTTCAGGCTCGTCGGGATCAAAGTCCACCTCTACCTCCCCGTTGACTTCCATCATGAGGATTGTGGCTTCGTCCTCGCATAGCCCGCAACCATCGCCCTCTTCTTCTTCTGATGTAGAACTGCCAATGATGATGGCCACTGGCGCAACCGGGACAGGCAGGTTTCCCTGCATAGCCGGCGTCTGTGCGTCGCTCGGCTGTCCCGGGGCAGGCGGCGCGGTCGTCGACTCAGGCTCGTTGCCGAGCACAGGCTGCCCGGCAATGTTGCGCATGGCCGTACTGTTTGGCCATAGTCCCACCGCCTGGAGACCCCATCCTGGCGGGGGAAGAGCCTGACCGCGCATGGCGATGGCCCTTTCAAGAGCATCACGCCACCTCCCGCGGGAGTATATCACGTGTCTCTGCACGTCCTCAGGATGCACGCTGTCGATGAGAGTCAAAGCTGCCAGCACTAACTCCGAGTCATCGCAGGCATCGGTGTCCTGCAGCATGATGATGCCAGCTTCGATGCTCTCTTGACTCTCGGGATATGCGATGATAAGTAACTCATGCATCCTCATGAGGGTTTGCAGCAGTGCACGTGGTCCGTACTCGCCTGGAGCAAGCGAACCAGGGGGTACAAATGTAATCTCTGGTTCCACTGCAATGAAAGCTTGAACGAACGCTTGAGACTCCATATCTATAAGTTCTTCATTAGTTTGGGGATAGATAGGCCTGTTTCCAGGCGGGAGTTCAGGTGGAGGTTGGAGGTTGCGTTCAACCTCGGAAGGCGAGGCCTCCACAGTGATATCCTCGTCACTGCTTTCGTAGGCCATGATGTTGCCTGGGTCCCCGAACATCCAGTGGAAGAAAGGAAGAGGCCAGTTTCCCAGCGCACCGTGAACCACAGGAGTGAGCTCGTTGTTGCCAATAACGAACCGGCGGACGTACTCGAGGTAGTACGCGTACAATCCATGACCATATGCCTCGAGCTCGTCGACGTTGTCCATGCAACTGACCCAAGTGTAAAATATCTGTTCCATGGCCTCAAAATCCTGGAGGCTCAGATATTCGATGAGAGGTTCACGTGAGCCAAAATGGACTTCGGTCGACCTGCCCTTTCCACTTCCCTTCGCTGGACAATCTCGCACAAGATGGTCGGCACTGTCGCACTCATGGCACTTAAGAACCTGGCCGTCTCTACCTCGCGGGTTTCCCCGCCTACCCTTGCCTTTCCCTGAGGTCTCTCTACGGCCCTTGCCACGGCCCTTTCACCCGAAGAATATCTCATCATATTGTTCATCTGAGAACCTCTGGAGGAATGCCGTGATGCCTCGTCCGTTCAACCTCCGACGACCTTGTTTACCTTTACCTTTTCCCTTGAAGCTCCTCCGTATCCTCCTCCTAACACGACGCACTGGTTTTCGTGTGAACCTCCTCCACCTCCGTTTAGCCTGTTGTAATAACCAAAACAAATGTTCAGCACGCTGATTGTCATTATCCATATTCATAATATCTGACCAATCTAAAGCTTCAACACCGTCTGATGATGTAGTATCTGTGTCGGTGCCGGAGTCGAAATCCTCGTCTCCCAAGTAGGTGGATACACCGTCGGTTAGGGGGGGTGATTCACCCCATAGAGAACGGTGTGGTTGTGGTTCTCTAGAAGGAGGGCTGGTTGCCCAGCTCGGTTGTGATCGATCTCCTGCTAGTAGAGCAATGGATTCTCCAGGATCATCAGCCCATATGCTTGAGGGCCCGTTCCCAGGCTGGGCTTCAGTGGTCAAGGTAGTGTAGAAATTTCCACTACCAGATCCCCTTCCCCTTCCGAACACAGGTCCTATATTACCAGGAGACCGTTCAGATAGGTGGCCTATCGAACGCATCCTCTCCAGCAGCTCATCATACTGTTGTTGTGTTCGGGGCATTTGGTGGTTGAGTGGCTGTAAGAGTTGCATGGCTCGCTGGTTGCCGACGCCTAAGGCGCGGAACAGGATCGTGGTTAGTAGTTGGAAGTTGGGAAGGTCAAGTCCCACCGACTGTGCCTCAAGTCGGGCCATTTCGAATCGGGTAAGGGTGACATCGATTCTTTCTCCGTGAGGCACGTGGACGTCGATGGGTTGTGTGCCGGAAGTGAGCTGGCGTTCATCTTCCAGGCGTTCGAACTTCATGCTTATGAGGAACATGATGTAGGTCACTGGGTCGGTGTGGACCCCATCGATGTCAGCACCATAATTTATAATGTCAGGCGGTACCCTCATGGCGAGTGTCCTCGCTAGGCCACCCAGACCGCGTTGTATGGCGGCCGCTTGGGCCTGTGGCGTCATACGCCCGCTTGTGACGTTGAGCCATGCGTTGACCTCATAAACGTACTCGCGGAAAGGTACGTTGCCTTGAGGATCCCAATATGGGCCATGTGTTTGCCCATCGGTGCTGTCATCTCCACGACGCATGTGTCCGATTGCTGCCCCCAGCGCGAACCATACGATAGCGAAGATAACCAGCCCAAGGCTGTGTAGATAGGGGTGGTTATGAGGCGCGTTGCCGCGCTGGGGTAGCGCCTTGTCGAGTCTTCGAGGCGCTCTATCTGGCGGATTTCTCCGCCCATGCTTCAAGTTTTGCGCTTTTGGCTCGTTGCCGAGCGGTTGGTGGTAGCGCAGCGATGAAGCGTATATGGTACCAATGTCGTTGTCTAGACGTCGTACCTCTCGTGTCGTTTCTCGCTCTTGGATAGATCCTCGTAAACGTACTGGGAATGATAGCGCAGGGTGGTAGGTGGTCACGAAAATCGTGCCGAAGAGTATGAGGCTAAGAAGAGCAAGAGCTGACCACACGAGAGTGCGGCCAGCTCCGCTACCAAGTCGAAAGTGAGCCTGGTAGGTCAAATAGCATCCGTTTCCATGGGAGGCGGATGAGCTCACATTGCATCCAATTCCATGTCGTAGGAATACGATATGGGGAGTGGATGGGTATGACAGGATAAGATCGATGTATCGGTCTTTCCAGCACATAGCGAACACTTAGGTGAGTGTCCGGGCAAATAGGGCGCGCGTGCCTTGAGCCCAAGGCAACGGCGCGCGAGCTATGCTCCCGATACTATAACATATCCCAAAGAGCTACCCTTAAAGTGACTTCCCAGGCGTGCCGTCTGGCGTCGGCAGCTTGGCCGCCAACCTTCCGAGCGACGGCACGCGCGTGCGAGGGCGCGCGGTCACGTCGCTCGTGGTCGCCTCGAGGCGAGGCCAGGCGCCAGACCAGGAGCCCGCAGGCGGAAGATCGCAGAAACACCACCATGGGATCGGGAGGAGCGCTCTGGGCGCCAGCGTAGAACGATGAAGTCCTGCTCCTCCTTCTCCTCCTCTTCCCTTCTTCTCCTACTCGTCCTCCTTCTCCGTGCAGTCTCCTTCCAAAGAGCTCCTCCCTTTCGCCCCCTCGGACATCTCGGTAGAGCAGACAGGGTATTCACCCTGAGACATCATTACCAGAAGTGATTCTGAAGCTTGGAATGTGCAGCAATTTACGGATGGAGGGCGGGCTGTGTTCAAAATGTGGCACCCGCCTTAGCGCCGCGCACACTCGTCCACATAAGTTGTCACTATTTCACGGATGGAGACGGGCCGTTTTCAACAAGCGGCTCTCGCCTCAGCATTGCGCGCATTATTTGCCAAAACTTGCAACAAGTTCAAAGACTTCTGGCACGACTTAAGAGCGTCAAGACGCAAATGTCACGTTGATCCGCAGCGTTTGCGTCGCAAGAATGGTGTTCTGGCGCGATTGGAGGTTCCCAAACGGTTGCCTTCAAATGCGGCAGGTCCGTCGATGAAAATATATTATTCTAGGGGCCCATGGAAAGGAATATTGGAGAGAGGGTTGATTGCAACATCCTTGATGCGTCTTGGGCTTACACTGGTCCTCCTACTCATCGTCCTCCTCTTCCTCATCCTCCTCCTCCTCCTCTTCCTCCTCCTCTTCCTCCTCCTCCCTTCATCATTCATCCATGCTCCTTCTCCTCCTCCTTTCCCCTCCCTCTCACTCTCCCTCCTCGTCTTCCTCCTCCCCCTCCTCCTCCCTCTCCTCCTCCTCCTCCTCCTCCTCCTCCTCATCCTCCTCATGTTGGAGTCCCGTTGTAAACGCCAGGGGCCGAAACTGTGACACCCCCCAGAGAGCCGAAAATCCCCCTGAGGTCGCAATTGCTAGAACTCCCTTTTCACTGGCGTTCAAATCGCAAGACAACGTTTAGGCGTTCTGGCCCATCCGCTATCGTTATGCGCAGGCCCATGCACGTTTTCTGGGGGGGGGCAACCCATTCTCGGAAGATTTGCGTGGCGCCGACTGTCGTGGCACGTTCGTTGCTAATCGTCAATTTTCCATTTACCTTCCCGAAGGAGACCCCTGCTTGATAACTTGCGTCCCGGCCGAATGGCCGGTGAACGAAAGTGAGTCACACTAATGTTGTGTATAACTTCCAACTGTAAACCGCACTTCGGCTACAGCGTGCTTCACGCCCACTATCGATCAATCAATCCCTTGACTTGTTCGTTCTGCACAAATGTCCAGCTGCCCCAATCTCACTTCGCAAAAAAAAAGATAGAATGAGCTAACGAGCACATCCCCAGGTTCGCGAGGTCCTGAATACCATCAGCGATGCAAATTTACGCTGTAGAAATGTCTTGTGGGTCTTCGCGGGGACCTCTGGAGGCCTTCCTGCTGCTCTGGCAGGTTTCAACATGAACAGCTATGCTGTTGACTTTCGGTGGAATCCGTCGACCGCCCACCAAAGGCGATGATCGTGGTCTTCAGGAGCCAGCGCACAGCGCGGGCACATCCCGGCGTCGCTCTTCCTCTTCGCTACAATGGCCTCGGCCACGAGCGGCCGCACATGACGCTGCGCAGTGCCCTGGTAGCCTCGGGCGCAAGCGCTTCAGGTGCTTGAGCCCTCGAGGCCTCGAGCATCTCCATGCACGGGTTCCACGAGGCGGACTCGAGCATCGCCTTGGCCTCCGGGGCTTTGGCGAGCTGTTCCCTGTCCAGCGCGTCGGCGGCCCGGGCCGGGCTTGCCTCGACTAGCATAACCCTGACCAGCTCCCTCCTGGCCTCCACTCCTTGGCATTCAGCTTTTTAAGCTTGGGACACCAGCCGCTTCTCGAGCTCCTGAGCGTCCGTGATGGCCTCATTGTGCGCCACCAGCTTCTGCTCGATAACTTTTTTCTGCGACTCCAACTCCTCGAATGTGTGGCCCGTGACGGATTGCTGGGTGAGCGCAGGCCTGGGGCCGTGTAGCTCCTTCAGCGCTGCTGCCTGCTTGTCGCACAGGCGTTCGATATCATCCTTGTTTGTGTCTGGGTCCAGCTCTTTGGCCATGCGCCCTACATTCGCGAAGCTTGTCGTTATGGCTCGAGCTGGTTTCCTGGGCGCCCCCGCCACCCACGACTGCCATGGTAGCGGGCCGCCTCCAAGGTCGACTGCGACTTTAGCAACCTTGTCTGGGGGCTGCGAGTCGGGCAACGAACTGGCTCGTGTTCTCGATTTGCTTGGCCCAGATTCCTCCAGGCTGGGGACTCTGTCCAGGCTTCGGTACGCGCTCCTGTTGTGCCTCTTTAGCATTCTGGCGAGCTCGATCGACGATGCTGCGTGGGGCGCTGGTTCCATATGCGCGAAGAATCCTGCTCGCATGGGAGGACGGCTGGCTCCGCCGCACCATTGCGGTGTTTCATCGGCGGGGCTCCTTGCTGAGACAAGAAAACGAAAGACGTGCTCCGCGCAGAAACTCACAGCTGACTGAGGCAGCCAGGTCTGAAGAATGTCTGCCCTTCCGCCTCAGCTTCGGGCCTCTGGAGTCGGGACGGGCGAAAAGTTCCGTCCTGAGCCACAATGGCTAAGGCCTCCTCCTCCTCCTCCTCCTCCTCATCATCATCCTCATCATCCTCATCCTCATCCTCATCCTCATCCTCATCCTCCTCCTCCTCCTCCTCCTCCTCCTCCTCCTCCTCCTCATCATCATCATCATCATCATCATCATCATCATCATCATCGTCATCGTCATCGTCATCATCTTCATCATCATCAGCAGCATCATCATCAGCAGCAGCATCAGCCTCAGCATCAGCATCATCATCGTTCTCCTTACTTTCCTCATCCTGCTTATGCTCCTCCATTCCTTTCCCTTTTAAATCCGCCGACAATGTGTCGGCGTGTCTGAGGGGCTTGTCCGTTCCCGTTGATCGTTTGTCGTCGTCTCCGTCGTCTCCTGTCCCTGCGCCCACCCTTTCCCTGGGCCAGTCGTCTCCTGTCCCTGCGCTCCCCATTTCCCTGGGCACGTCTCTCCTCCTCCCCTTTCCCCCTCTTCCCTGGGCCCGTCGCCGCTTCCCCTCCGCTTTTCCAGGGCCTCCCCGTCAAGAGCAACGATGTCATTGAGTCGAAGGGAAGCCCCTTCCCTTTGATCCCTTCCCTGCCGGGGGGGGGGGGGGGGAATCCCGAGGGGGGTCCCGGGGGGGTCCCGGGGGTCCCGGGGGGGGGTCCCGCATCAGATACGATTCCCCCACTGGGGGTCCCGGGCCCACGCAAAGCTTCAGACGGGCCAAGAGCCGAGACATTCTACCACGCCCTCTCCTCCATCCCCCCTCCTCCCTCCATCCTCATTTCTCCTCTTCTTTCCTCTGTCCCCCTCCAGAACCGAACCGGCCTCCCAGGACCCAGAATTCCGAGGTCCCCAGAAACCTCCAGGACCCACCCCAGGACATCATTCCAGGACCCAGCACCAGGAACCAGCCCCCCAAAAAGTCCAGGACTCCCGGGCCCCAAGCCCTGCTCCCCTCGTCCTGCTCCTATTCATTTCACCACTCTCCTCTCCTCCTCCTCCTCCTCCTCCTCAACCTCGTCTTCTTTTTCTTATTCTTCTTATTGTTTTCTTCTTCTTCCTCTTATTATTATTGTTGGTATTATCATTATTATTAGTAGTCGTATTATGATTAATTTTATTATTATTATTATTATTATGATTATGTTTATGCTTCTTCGTAGTCGTATTCTTCTTATTCTTATTATTCTTATTATGATGATTCGTCATATTCTTCTTCTTCCTCTTCTTCCTCCTCCTGCTGCTCCTCCTCCCTCCTCCTCCTCCTCCTCCTCCTCCTCCTCCCCCCTCCTCCTCCTCCTCCTCCTCCCCCCTCCTGCTCCCTGACGTCCTCCGCATCCTGTTCCTCAACGTCCTTCTCCTGTTCGTCGTCTCCGTCTGCAGGGTCGGCGGTACCGGCCGTAAGGCCTTCGCAATAACTTCTCCCTGTCGCACCCCTGGGCAAGTTTTTAGGGCAGGCTGGGCGTTTGGCATGAGGCTTCCTCACCACTTATGACTCTGAAACTTACAAATTGGCAACAGCTTCACACATGGAGGCCGGGTCGTTTTCAAAATGTGGCTCTCGCCTTAGCGCCACGGACATTCGGATTAAAGTGTTGCAAGAGATTCACGGATTGAAGGCGGGTGGTTTCCGAAATGTGGCTATCGCCTCAGCGCGGCGCACATTCCAGAGATTCGCGGATGAAGGGCGGGTGGTTTGTCGCAAACCTTCGTTTCAAACATTTGCTAGAGTTGTACGGATTTACGGCGGGTGGTTTTCAATATGTGGCCCACGCCTTAGCCCCACGCACATTCGTTTCCAGAATGTGCAAAAGTTTCACGGATTAGGGCGGGTCGTTTTCAAAATGTGGCTCTCGCCTTAGCGCAACGCACATTCGTTTTGAACATTTGCCAGTTTCGCTGATTTAGGGCGGTTCCTTTTCAAAGTGTGGCTCTCGCATCAGCGCCTTGCACATTCGTTTAAACAATTGCAAGAGCTTCGCGGATTGAGGGCGGTTCCTTTTCAAAATGTGGCTCTCGCCTTAGCGCCGCGCACATTCGTTCTAAATATTTGCAAGAGATCCATTGGTTCCCATGATCAACGTACCAGACATGGTGTTCTGGAAAGCGGGTGCAACAGTTATGTTGATTCGCGGTGTTGATATCCAGACATGGCGTTCTGGGACGGTTCCGGATCGTCAAGACACAGCAGTCTGGTTGATCCGTGGCGTTGGAATCGCGAGAACAATGTTTTGGCATGCTTCTCCTCCCCTCCTGCTCCTCCTGCTCCTCCACCCCCTCCTGCTCCTCCTGCTCCTCCACTCCCTCCTCCACCTCTCCTGCCACACTGGTCCCCCTCCTGCTCCTCCTCCCCCTCCTCCTCCTCCTCCGCCTCCTCCTCCTCAACTGGTTCGGCTCACGCTCGGATCGCAAGGCGTGGCCACCCCGTCGGCTCCGCGGGCCATGGGCGCCGGCGCTGCTCAGTTGCTGACGCGACGCCACCTGCGCTGGCGTGCCCGCGCTCGCGGCCGCGCCCGTCGTCGACGTGATATCGGGGGTTGCGGGCCTTGGGGCCCGAAATACCGCGTGCAATTGATTGATCGCCACAATGGACTCCATGGACGTGCTGTTCGCCTCCCGTGTGCCGGCCTGGGCTCTCGGCGAGGCGTGCGGCCACGGCTTGCATGCCGATGGTCTTCAATACTGCGTCGGAGGCGTCGAATTCTTCGCCGTGTCCGTGTAGTCTACATGGACGCGCCCGTCGTAAAGACGGCCCGCGTGCGGTAGTGTAGCGCGCGTTCGGAGGTAAGGTCTGGGGGGGGGAGGGGGGCAGGTGCATCCGAAGGCTCGTGTCTCTCGGACCTCCCCCGTGCCTGAAGGTCAAATAGTGGCCATGTTCAGAATCCATCATAATCCTCCTCCTCATCCTCCTCCTCGTCGTCCTCCTCCGCTCCATTCCCCACTCCGGCCCCGCCATCCGTTGGGTTCGTGTCACCTATCAATCACACCCTCACCCTGCGTCTTGCTCTTGAGGCCTCCGAGAAATGGTCGGAGTAGATGAGGTCGGAAATCGCGCCGCATCGCCGACGCATCGGCGTCACATCGGCGACGTCGGCATTCATAAAATCGGGATCCACATCGAGGCGAATCGCCGATGCATCGATGATGCGGCGCGATCCTTCGACCCCATCTACTCTGACCCCGTCTGGGACGCCAAGATTTCCCTTGCGCTCGCCGACGGCCCGCCTCAGACTTGGGCTCCTCCGCCCCTGGCCTCGGACTCGCCAGGGTTTTCTTCGCCTGGGCGCGCGCGCAGATTCGCCGGCCGCGCCGAGCAGGACGCCGCTGGGAGCATCCCACGCTCTCCATCATCAGCAGCAGCAGCATCATCATCATCATCATCACCACCACCACGACGACCACCACCACCACCACCACCACCATCATCATCATCATCAGCATCATCATCATCATCATCATCATCATGATCGTCATCATCATCCTCATCATCATCATCACAATCATCGTCATCACAATCAGCATCAGCATCAGCATCATCAGCATCATCTTCATCCGTATCATCATCCTCATTCTCATCATTATCATCAGCATCATCACCATCATCATAATCATAACCATATTAATCATCAGCAACATCATCAACATCATCATCAGCAGCAGCATAAGTATCAACATCATCATCAACAGCATCATCATCATCACAAGCAGCATCACCATCATTATCATCATCAGCAAAAGCAACATCATATTCAGCAGCAGCATGCTCATCGGCATCATCATAGTTATCATATGAATCAGCAACACCATCATGACCATGATTACGATCATGGTCATCATGAGCATCAGAACCATCACAATCATCATGAACATCATCATCAGCAGCACCAGCATCGTCACCATAATCAGCATCAACATCAGCATCATCATTGTCACTGGCATCGTCAGTGTCATCATCATCATCACCACCAGCATCGTCATCGTCATCACCATGCCATCTACATCAACACAGCCGCACCAGAAACGAACATCAATCAACAACACAGCAATCAACAAACACAGCAATCGCTTGATCGCCACTCGTCATCAATCGCATTCAAATCATCATTAGCATCACCATCAAAATCTCCATCATAGTCATCGCCATCGGCATCAACAACAACCATCATATTGAGACCTTCTTCGGCACGGTGCAGCCAACACAAAAGCAGATTTGGAGGCGGCTGGGGAATCTGAGCTGGGTGGGCTCCTTGTCTTCGATCGTACTCCCTCTTGGGGGTATATCGTCTCGACCTGCGCATGTAATTGGCGCAGCGCTTCAACCATGGGGAGGGGGGGAGTGAAGGGACAAGGGGGAGGGAGAAGAATGGAGCACGAGAGAAACTTGCAGGAGGAGGCTTCGGAACACCAGCAGAAACGGCAGAACCAACCTGGCGTGTCGGACGGGCGGACCCTAACGGAAAGGTCGGGTGTGCAGGCCCAGACGGCCAGGACGAGCGGGCGGGTCGCTGAAGCGTCAACCCATCATGAAGGAAGTTCCGAGCGATAACGCGATTCCAAAATAAATCGTTAGAACATCCAAAACGAGAGCTTGAGTTGTGAATCTTGGGGGCACGGCGCCGCAATACACTGCCAGGACTTACCAGAAGGACCTGAAAACGGTCCAAGAGCGATCCAAAAAGGCCGAAGATGGCCTCGAGACGGCCAAATAGGTCCCCAAGAGGCCTCTCAGGGTAGCCTCGACAAACAAACATCGCTTCATTCCCTTTCGGAAAACGTGAGATTTAGCTTTTCTCCCTTTTGCGTCCGAGACGGTAAGAGAGGCAACACATATCACCTTAAGACGGCCCAGGAAGCTCCCCAGAGAGCCCCGAGATACCCCCAGAGGCCCCTCAGAAGGCCCCTCAGATGCCCCAAGAAGCGCTGACAGGCCCTCAAGGAGCCCCCAAGAAGCCCCTGGAGACCATCAAGATGATCCCAAAAGTCCCCGAAGAAGCTCCAAGAAGCCTCCTAGCAGCCCCCGAGGGGCCCCCAGAGGTTCTCAAGAGGCCCCGAGAGGCACCAAGAGGCTCCGAAGCGGTTCCAAGAGGCCCGACGAAGCCCCCGAGAGGCTCCCAATAGGCCCCAGGAGGCCCAACAAACACCTCCCAGGCGTCCCTGAGAGACCTCGCGAGGACACCAAAGAGGCCTCTCGAAGAAGCATGTACACGAAGCCGTCGAGATGTTCTCTCCTCCTCCTCCTCCTCCTCCTCCTCCTCCTCCTCCCCCGAGCCCCCTGTCCTCCATCAGCAACAACATGTTGGCTCAAGCGGATGCATGGCCTCGCCCGCGCGCGCCCCCTCCTCGGCGAGGCGCGGCTGCGGAATGTCGGGGCCTAGAGGGGTTCCCTCGGCCCAGCTCGGCGCCTCCCTGGTCGAGGCCGCCGTCCGGGCCGCGGTCGCCGCCGGGGCGCCGCGGCGCACTGTCGCCGCCGTCGCGCGGTCGGCTATCTCCGCCACGCTTTTTGCGTGCGGGGACGCGCCGACGTCGGCGGCCGCGCGTGACGCTGCTGCTGCCCCTGATGCTCGCGCGCCTCCTGCTGCACCACCTGCCGCCTCCGCGGCCAAGGCGGAGCGGCCGAGGCGCAGACGCCGCCGCCTGGCGGAGCGGCGTGCCGCGGAGGCGCTCCCTGCTGCTGGCGCGGCGTTCGAGGGCGCCGCAGTCGTGACGGGTCCTGCTGCTGCTGCTGGAGCAAGCCCTCGGCCTGTTCGAGCCGCCGTGGAGGCCGCTGACGACAACGCGGTGTTCGAAGACGCCTGGGCCGACGGCCTGGTGCGGCCTTCGCCACCCGCTGCGGCGGAGCAGCCTGCTGCTGCTGCTGCCGCCTCGGGCGGGCCGCCGCCCTCGCCTGCTGCTGCCGCGGGCTCGCAGGTCGGGGGCGTCGTGGCCCCGACCTCGCCCCGTGCAGGACGACAACTGGGCCAACCAGCTCCCCGCGCGCCGCGCGGCGCCCGTCGTGGAGGCGGTGCGCCTTGCCGCGGCGGTTCCTGGTGGAGCTGCTCGTGCTGGGGCTGCCGCTGCGGCCCTTCCCGACGGCCGTCTCGCGGACGACGTGGAGGAAGAGGAGTGGCGGCGGGTGCTGCGCGCGCGGGCGGCGGCGATCATCCGAGGCGCAGGGTGATCGTCGTCCATTTTACTGCCCAGTGGTGTCCTCGACCCCTGTCGCACGGCCGTGGGATGATGTCTCCCCTGCGGTGAGTGTTGCTCAGGGGGCCGCCCGCCAACCTTTTCTGTACAGGTTGCGCGGCAGGCACGGGGGAGGAATGGCCCTCCCCGACCGCATGCCCTGCTGAGGCGCTGGACTGTTTTTCTCTTGCTCTGGCCACGGGGCGGTCGCCCGTCGTGTGGCCAGTGCCTCCTAGCCCGTGGAGTTGCTGGAGGTACTCTTTCGGTCGGTGAGGTCTCCCTCACTGCCAGCAGTGGTTTCCCAGCCGCCGCTGCTGTGCCGTTTTTTTTTCACGTAGGCTGTGCGGGCGTTGAGCTCAACAAAAAACTCCATCAGCAACAGTGGGGCAAAGTGGGCCGGCGGAATGAGCGAAGCGATTCCATACATTGTGAGGATCAGTTGTGAGGGAATACCAGGCGAGAGCGCGATTCCTGGTAAACTATGAAGGAGGCCCGCGAGAGAGCGCGAATGTCAAATAACTTTGAGGAAATATCAAGCAGGGCGCAATTTGTTGACCACAGACTCACAAACTCCGCCGAACACTCGAATTGAACATGTAAAGGTCAAAGATGCTATCAACCATATTATTGTGTAAAGTGAGAGGTCAACAGCAACAGCAGCAATGACAACAACAGCAACATCAACAGCAACAACAACACCAACACACATAACAGCAACAACAACAACCATCAATGTAAGGCCGTTCGCTCTGATCCGCGCGCGTGCCATTCAACACGTACGTACATCACAAACCCCTGATACCCGCCCTCTTCGTCTTCGATCGCACCCCCTTGGGACTATATATATATATATATGTGTGTGTGTGCTTCTTACCTGCAACGCGTATTCCATGCAGCCCCCACGGCAGGGGAAGAGAGCACGGATGGAAGGAAGGGACGAGGGGGAGGGAGGAGGATGGAGCAAGAGAGAGACAGGCGGGAAGATCGGGCGGGTAGACCCTGACGGGCGGGGGTCGGGAAGGCCGGCACAGGCGGCCAGGTCGATCAGGCGGGCTGCTGAAGCGTGCGTCCGACATGAATCGCGAGTCTCGGGCAATAGCGCGATTCCCAAGCAAATCGCGAGAAAGGCCAAAGCGAGAGCGTGATTCCTGAGTGTCGAGGGCGCGGCGTCTGAATAGAATGTGAGGAAGTCCCACGCCAGACTGCGACTTCTGCATACATTGTAAGGACGTCTCGCGCGAGACCGCGATCTGGTAATACATTGTGAGGATTATCAGGAGGCAGTCGTTGTTGTAGAAACTCGGGGACCAAAGGCCCAATTCAGAGACCCAAAAACTTCGTTGATAAAAACCAAGGTGCGAGCCCAGGGAAGAACACTTCAATTGAAACATACAATGTGCCCCAGAAAGGGGTGATTAACAATACTCATTCTTGAACAGTAAGGGCTTAACAACAGCAACAACAATATCAACATCCTCAGCAACACCACCACAACACCAACAACACCAACAACAGCACCAACAACAACATCAACAATAACACAAAAACCAACACAAACAACGACAACAACCATCATCTTAAGACTGTTCGCTCTTACCCGCTCGCGTGAGACTCATCAAGTATATCCCAAACCCTCGGTACCCTCCCTCTTCGTCTTCGATCGTACCAACTTGGGTACAAATCTTTCTTACCCGCGACGTGTATTCGTGCAGCCCCCACGGCACGGGAAGAGAAGACGAATGGAAGGCAGGGACGCGGGGGGGGAAGGAGGATGGAGTAGCAGGAAGGCGGGCACAGGCGGCCAGGTCGAACAGGCGGGTTGCTGAAGCGTGCGTCCTGCATGAATCGCGAGGAAGTCTCGAGCGGTAGTACGATTCCCAGATCATCCATAAGGAGATCCACACCGAGAGCGTGATTCCTGAGTGTCGATGGCGCGGCGTCTGAATAAATTGCGATGAAATCCCACGCGAGAGCACCACTTGGAAATAAACTGTGGGGACGTCTCAAGCGGGAGACGCTGCGGTTGTAACTCGGGGGCCAGGGGCCCAGTTTGGTGACACCTCACATTCCCTTTCAACATCAGGGTGCGAGCCCCGGGAGAAGCGCTTGGATTGATACATACAGTGGTTACTGGGCAGAGTTGATCAATGACTTTTTATTTAGAAATGAGGGATCAACAACAACACCACCAACAACACCAATCATATTAAGAGTCACCGCTCTTATCCGCGCACGTGCCACTCAACACGTATATCCTGAACCCTCGATACCCGCCCTCTTCGTATTCGATCATACCCTCTCTCTCACCTGCAACGTAAATTACATGCAGCCCCTACGGCAGGGGAAGAGAGGGCGGATGGAAGAAAGGGACAAGGGGGAGGGATAATGATGGAGCACGGGAGAGAGAGTAGCAAGAGGGGGGCTGGGAGCAGAAAACACGTGGCAACACCAGACTGGCGGATCGAGCGGGTGGACCCTGACAGGCATGTCGGGAAGGCGCGCAAAGGGCGGCCAGCTCGATGAGGCGGGTTGCTGAAGCGTGCGTCCTGCATGAATCGCGAGTAAGTCTTGAGCGAAGGCGCGATTCCCAAGTACATAGTGCGTAAGGCAAAAGCGAGAGCGAGATTCCTGAGTGTCGGGGGCGCGGCGTCTGAATACATTGCGAAGAAGTCCCACGCGAGAGAGCGACGTCTGCATGCATTTTCGGGGCGTCCCGCGCGAGACCGCGATTTGGTATTACATTGTGGGGAAGCCGTTGCTGCTGAAACTCGGGGGCCAAGGGCCCGATTCTGAGACCCAACACCCACATAAAAAAACAGGGTGCGAGCCCTGGGACGGACACTTCAATTGAAATATAAAATCTGCTCCAGAAGGGGGGATCCACAAACTATGATCCCTCAGTAGCGACAGTTTAACAACAACATCAGCAGCAACAAACACAACAACAATCATGTTAAGACTGTTCGCTCTTACTTGCTCGCGTGCCACTCAACACGTATATCCCAAGCCCTCGGTACCCGCGTTCTTTGTTTTCGATCGTGCCACTCTGAAGGCGTGTCTTCCTTACCTGCCGAGTGTAATCGGTGCAGCCCCTGAAACAGGAGAAGAGAGGACGGATGGACAGGGCGAAGGGAGAAGCATGGAGCACGGGATCAGCAGGACGGGGACTAGGAGCAGAAACCAACAGAAAACACGTGGCAAAATCAGACGGGCACATCTGGCGGGTAGACCCTAACGGGCGGGTCGGGGAGGCGGGCCCAAGCGGCCAGGTCGAGAAGGCGTGTTGCTGACGCGTGAGTGCTGCATGAAGTACTACATGAATCGCGAGGGGGGCTCGAGCGACAGCGCGATTCCAAAACACATCGTGAGAAAGGCCGAAGCGAGAGCGGGATTCTTGAGTGTCGAGGGCGCGGCGTCTGAATGAATTGCGAGGAAATCCCACGCGAGAGAGCGGTCCCTGTGAAAAGTGGGGGGGACGTCCCGCGCGAGAGCACGATTTCGAAATCACTTCTGAGGAGATATCATGCGGGAGCCGCTGTTGCTGCAAACCGGGGGGGCACAGACACAACTCTGAGACCGAAGACTTACCCTGATCAACAACAGGGTGCGAGCCCCACGAAGGGCATTTCACTTGGAAAATACTTACAATGTGCCCCGGACGGGGGTTTCAACCATGTGTCTTCTTCAGTCGTGCCGACTCAACTACAACAAGTACAGCATCAACAACAACAATACCAACAACACTATCAACAACCACAACAACATCAACAGCAGCAACACCAACAACAACAACACTCACAACAACGACAACAACAGCAACAACATAATCAACACCACCAACAACAGCAACAGCAACAACAACAAACAGCAGCAGTAACAACAGCAGCATCAATAACAACATAATCAGTAGCATCAACTCCAGCAACTGCAGCAACAACAACAGCAACATCAACAATAAGACCAACCACAACAACGACAACGACAATAACAAGTGCAGCAACAACACACATCAGCAATAACAACAGCAACAACAACGACAATAACAACATAACCAACAGCAACAACCACAATCATTATCTGGCGGTTCCTTCATATATCTGCTCGCGTGCCACTCAACACGCATAGCCCACACCCTCGATACCCGCCCGCTTCGTCCTCGATCGTACCCGCATTTGGGGAATATCTGTCTTACCTGCGACGTGTATTTCGAGCAGCCCTTAAGGCAGGGGAACAGAGGACGGATGGAAGGAGGGGACATCGGGGTGGGAGGAGGATGGACCACGAGAGAGTGTAGAAGGAGGGGGGCTAAGGGCAGAAACTGCGTGGCAGAACCAAACGGGCAGATCGGGCAATTAGACCCTGACGGGCGGATCGTGAAGACGGGCCCAGGCGGCCAAGTTGAACAGGCGGGTTGCTGAAGCGTGCATCCTGCATGAATCACGAGAAAGACTCCAGCGTTAGCGCGCTTCCCAAATAAACTGTGAGGAAATCAACAGCGAGAGCATGATTCCTGAGTGTCGAAGACGGGGCGTCTGAATAAATTGCGAGGACGGCCCACGCGAGAGCGCGAGTCCTGCACAAATTGTGCGGAAGTCCCGCGCGAGAGCGCCACTTGGGAATAAACTTGAAATCCCAAACCCGGATAGCAGTGCGCCAGAAAGGCGTGGAGCGGCCTGTCGAAGAACTCTGGGAGGACCTGGAGAGCGCTTCCGAAAGACCTTTTAGAAAAATTCAGGGCACGCATCTTGGGAAACGCTTAGAAAAAGGCCTGCCAGAACACGCTGCAAGGTCACAAAAGGTGCGCCGAGGTGTCCTGCCAGAAGCCCGAATGCACTCCGGGGCCACCCTGCGGCTCCTGCCTCTTAGTGCAAAACCCTCTTAGCTCTCAGAGAGCTCTCCGGGAAATATCAAGCGGGTAGACACGGGGCCAGGTGACAGCGCACTTTACTTCAAAAGGAAATGGTTACCGGAGGGGGCATCAACAGTAAATATGCTTCAGAAAATGACAGCTCAACCAAAATCATTCGTCAGTTATGCAATTAAAAACAACGCATGGGAATTCACGCGCCCACAGGAATTGGGCGTACGGTGATCGCCCTCCCTTCCTTACACGGGCACTCGCTTGCTACATCATGCTCGCTTTCCGTCGAGATACACTCATCGTTGTGGCTGGGCGCTTCGCGAATGGTCATCTGTTCGGTTGTATCGATGCTGGTTCTGTGACATGGGGGGGCGGATGCGTGGCCGCGGCCCTCTGACTCGCTCGAGCAACGTAATTTGACTCCCGTCTCTCTCCCCGTCCTCCCGATTCTCCTGCTCCTCCTCCTCCTCCCCTTCCCTGGTGGTGTCGGCGGTGCCTTTTCGCCGATCCACCTACTCTATCCCGACAAGCTTCGACCATGGGCGACGCTGGACCCACTGGCTGCTCGAGGCGCCAGAGTGCAGTTGCACAACGCGCCCAGAACAGAAGTACGGAAAAACTGGTGAAAATGGTTATGATTAAGTTTGTGAGTAGATCGGCCGCTTGCCAAAGTAATCACATGGACCCAAGGCCAGGCTATGACTGAAGACAAACAGGGTGTGGTCCCGCATCGGCCACCTCTGCCAGGGTGTGTGGTAGCGACGGTCTGGGTAGGCGCGAAGGTCGCTGCGGCCGTCTGCAGTCCCCCCTGAGGGCTGTTTGGCGGTGCCTAGGGGAAGAAGGGGGAGGGAGAAGGAAGAGGGGGGAAGAGGGATGTCCCAGTACCTGCGCGAACGTTCGTGCCGACTGCCGCTGACCTGCCCTCAGAGAAAGCGTTCCAAAACGACAGCGGTGCCGACCTACCGACGTCAGGGCCTGCCGCAGAGGCTCACCTGCCACCCGTGCCTCGTAGTTCGAAACTTGTCCTGCTGGGCGGATATGGTGGCGGGGAGATTGCTTCGAGAGGGCCCTAGAGGGCCCTCCAGCGCCTAGGGAAAGCAGCGAAGAACGAGGAGGAGGTAGGAGGGAAGGAGGAAGGGGACGAGGTGTCGGAATTAAGGGGAGCGGAGGCAAAGAGAGACGGATGTGTGAGGGGATTCTCCGCGCCACTGCTGAGGATCGCGCGTGCTACATACACTGTGGCATCCCAAGGCCGAGAGAGCAGATGGGAAGGGCAAGGAGGGATGCAACAGGCGCCTTCGTGGAAGCTCGCGACAGAAGTCTTCGAGCCAATGCTTCCGCGGCACTGCTCAAGCCAGGCCGATGCGTGTGTTCCCTGGCCCGAATCGGGGCGAACACGCTGGTCGAAGATTCTGGCCACGACCCCCGCACCCGAGGGCCAGCGGGAGCCCCGGTCTCCTCCTTCGAAGCGGTCTTCTTCCTGGCGGCCGCGGCCAGAGCGGCCCTGCGCATGGCCATCTCATCGTCAGGGTCGCTTCCTGCCGCATCCTGCGGAGGCGCGCGAGGCACGCCCGACGACATCTGTCGGCCACACACGCGAGAGTGACCCTGGGCAAGAGTGATAGTTGGTGCGCGACCTTCGGAGTGGGCGGGGGGGCCAGAACCCGAGCGCGGAGACCCCGAGAGCGCCCGCGCCGATGAGGACGGCACAGCCCACCCCCACCCCCAGCCAGGAGACCCCACCCCCGGCCTCGTGAAGGAAGGTTTCGAGGGATGAGAAGCACCCTTGCCCCCAGCCAGGAGCCCATTGGATCACCAGGCCGGGAGTGGGGGCCCTGGCTGGGGGCAGGAGAGCTCAGAATCGAATCGATAGTCGGGTCGGCAATCGAAATAAATCGGATCGGCGGAAATCGGCAGCCGAGTCGGGAGAAGTCGGATCGGCGGAAATCGGCAGACTAGTGAGGCCATCGAGAATTCCGAATCGGAATATGACGTCGGATTGAATCAAAATCCGAAACCATCGAAATCGAATCGAATACGAGGAATCGAAACGAGCCCTGTGGGGGTGGGAGTGGGCTGTGCGGCTCTCAACCAGAGGTCGCTTCGGCGAAAGGTCACTCCCATATGTGGCGGCGCGTACAACAGGGTAGGGGGAGGGTTGAAGGCTTCTTAGAAGGCGCTGGCATCGCATCTCTAGCTAAGGCACGCGCCTCCTGAGAAGCAGGGGTGCTTCTAAGAAGCCCTCCCCCCTCCCCCCACCCCCCTCTGCGCATGGCTGAAGCTGTGCTGTTCTCGACCAAAGGTCACTCTAGCGAAAGCTCGCTCTCACGCGTGGCGGACTCTGGCGCCCGCGAGCGCGCCGAAGATAGGGGCGAATAGCCCAGGGGGAAACAATCCACTTATCAAAAAACGCCGATGGTCCATTGCCATGTCTTCAGCGAGGCTCCTGGAGGGATACGTGTAGTGCCCGCCCCTGGGCGATTCGCCCCTATCGTCGCCCCCGAAAATGTGCCCGCACCAGACATCACTCCGACGAGAGGTCGCTCCCACGTGTGGCGCTCTCTCGCGCCCCCGCCCCTCAAGGGTGTCGCAAATTGGCGCGACATCGGGGGGCCGGTGGTGGGGGGGGGCGACGGCGCCGCGCCCTCCTGCGAGCACGCCCCGTTCCTGTGCGCCCATGCCGATCACACCGAGTGGAGGGGAGGGGGCAGGAGTAGGGGGCCCGGGGGTGGGGGCCGGGGCGCAGGTGCCGCCTCTCGGCACCCACCCAGAGGCGCTTCGGCGGCAACTCATGGGAGCCTACCACCCACTCTGGCTGGCTCTTGCGAATCGATGCTAACGGACGCTAATTGACGCTAAAATCGGATCTTCACCATCGACTATAACATGCTCCCGCATGCTCCCGAACTCTAAAAACGGAATTGCGAGACCACAGAAAGCTCCCGTGATTTGCTACTAAACGCCCGTATGTCCGCCTCCATTCTACGGCACGCTTCCGAACAGGCCAAACTGTCGTCTGTCGTGCCGCACTGTCGGAGAGCGCGGCGGAGGAGCGGCGGAGGAGTGGCGCTGAAACGCTGGCTCAGACACCGTATCCTGCCTAGGCAGAAGCGACTTGGCGACACAGGTTTGCGGGCACGGGACGAAAAGCAACCAAGAAAGCCAGAACTGCTGCGACTGATGTCCGTTCCCCACCGTCAGCCGCGACTCCTCCCGTTTCCTACCTCCAACTCCCTCGCCTTTTTTGTCCAATTTCCCCAAGCGCCGCGGTCATGAGGATATACTCCGCACTCCTCGGTCCCCGTGTGCTGCAACGCGGATTGCAGGTTCGGGGCGACCTCGTATATGCAGATGTTGCATGGTTGCTTCAAGACGATATCATTATACGATGGGCTAGTAGTCTAGAGCCATTAGTGCATACCCGATACTGGTTCGCCGCTAGTCAGCTCATAGCCGCAGCTACTTCTTCGGCATCCGAGTGCTATCACGCATCCATTCAAGATTGTGGCGTGATAACCAACAAGCGAATCACCACTACAACACATCGGCGAATTACAAATATAGCCCTTGAGGCACTATCAGGGCGTCACTACACCAAAAGGGCTGCCCACAATCGGTTCACGAAGTTCCGCTTATAGCCTCGGCCATCCTAGCATAGACGAGTCGTGTATTCATCAGGTATTCATCAGCTGTGGATCAGAATGCGCATAGTGTAGCCCGCCAGTGGAACTCAGAAGTCACTCAAGGGATAACCCTACCCGTCACACTTTACCGAAAGGTATCTGCGGTGGAAATCATCATCATCGTCGTGCAAATCTACCTCATCATCATTATCAGCTTCCTCATCATGACCGAAACTACCACCACCATATGCATCCTCCTCACCATCCTCATTATCATCATTAGCATCAGCATCATAATCACCATTGCCATCGACAGCATTATCAACATTATCAGCATCATCAGCAGCAGCGTCTTCAGCACTGACATCATCTTCGCCGCCGTCGCTGTTGACATTATCAGCATCACAATGATCACGATCATCATCATCAGCACCACCAGCACCCTTACCACAACCACCACCACCATCATCGTCGTCGCCCTCAGCATCGTGATCATCAGCACCAGCATCATCAGCAGCAGCATCACCATCAGCAGCATCAGCTGCCATCTTCACCATCATCACCATCAGCATCACCATCGTCATGAACCGTATCCTCGTCGTCATCAGCATCATCATGATCATCATCATCATAACCAGCATCATACCCAACAGCATGATCAGAATGGACATCGGTACGAGCATCAAAAGCGCCAACATTTGAGTCATCAGCATCATCAGCATCATCATTAACATCAGCATCATCAACAACAGTATCAGTAACATCATCAGCAGCATCAGCATCAACATCCTCGTAATCATAATCCTCATCGACATCATCATCAACACCACAATCACAATCATCACCATCTGCAACATAAACGGCATCATCTGCATGATCATCAGCATCAGCATCATCATAATCATCATACTCATCATAATCAGCAGCATCATCATCAGCATCAGCATCACCATCATCATCACAATTCGCATGATCGTCCTCCTCCCCATCATCATCCTCATCCTCATCATCCTCGTCAGCATCAGCATCAGCAGCAGCATCGCCATCGTGACCATCACAACCATCATCACCACCACCAGCATCATCATCATCGCCATCATCATCAGCAGCAGCATTAGCATTATTATCACCAGCAACAGCAGCATCTGCATCATCAGCATGATCAGCATCAACATCATCAACAGCACCAGCATCAACATCATCGTCATCATCATGTTCAACATCATCATCAACATCATCATCATCACCATCAGCATCATCATCAACTTCATCATCATCAACATCATCATCAACATCAACATCATCGTCATCATCATCATCATCATCATCATCATCCGTAGCCGGTTTTGCTGAAGCCAATGTGGCTCGAGCCAGTTCATTCCAGAATCTGTTTTCAATCGCGCGGATCTCGGGACGCACGGGATGGCGGCGCGAGTAGAGGGAGGAGCTCGGGGCTACGGGGGGCCGCCCGATCCGCCAATGTCGGGGAGGCCCAGCGCCCTTCGATTTGGCAGCGGCGATCGCAGTCTGCTTTGAACGCGCTCCGTGGCCGCGCGTCGCGAGTCCAGCCTGGCTCGTGGTGCGATCGCGAGGCAACCGCTCGGTCAGCGCTGCGTCTCGCCGTGGACGGGCGGCGCGTCCTCGGTAGCAGCCGCCAGCGGCGCAACGCTGCCCTGCACGCCAGGCGGGTCCCGGAGGGAGGCTTTGCCGGCGCCTCGCGGGCGGCCCACGTCTGGGAGAAGCTGTCATCTGGAAGCGGCGCTGCTGGCCCACGTCTGGGAGCGGCGCCAGGGACGCCAGACGGGCCAGGGGGTCGGGGCTCAGTTGAGCCGCCGCTGCCCCCCGCCGAGCAGCAGGGCGCACTGCTGGCCTCCCTGCCCGAGGCGATCGCGGTGCATGTAGTCGGCATGCTGGCCCTCCCCGATAGGCTGCAGCTGTGTCAGATGTCAGGCGGAGCCGGTTGGACTTTCGCGGAGAACCCCCTCCAGCTCGAGGTGGCGCTCGAGGAGGAGCTGCAGACCATGGAGCAGCTGCAGCGGCTTGCCGATGCTAGGCCGCTCAGGGTCGTTCCCTTCGGCGGCGAGGAGGTGCGCGAGTTCATCGTCTCCGACGCGGTCTCAGACCCCGATGCGCTGTCCGAGGACGAGGGCGCGTCCCACCTGGCCATGCTGACGGATGAGCTGCAACAGGCCGCGTGGGACTGCACCCGGTACAGGTCTCTGATCGCGAAGCAGGCTCAGGACATCCGCTCGCTGCAGGAAGGCTGGGCTGCCGCGGAGCACGCGCTGACGGCACAGCTCGCCTTGCTCAGGGAGCAGCTGCAGGTGTACGTCGCGCGGAACACGGGCGAGGCGGCCGACCTGGTGCCTGCGGCCGTGGGCGAGCACTACGACGACGCATCCGACGGCTCTCTCTCGCCCCTCGTGGTGGAGGATCGAGGCGGAGAGGACGCGGCGCCTGGCGTCCACGTTGACGAGATCGAGTGGAACGACCTGGACCTGCAGGCGATCATCAAGCAGCACTGTGCAACGGGGGGGAGGCTCAGAGTCCTCCGCGGCGCTGGTTCAGCAGTTGCAGGTGGCACCATCGTCCCTGCAGGACCAGACGGCGACGGGTTCGGCGGCGTCGGCGGCGGCCGAGCAGCTCCCCACGGAGGCGAGGGCAGCGGCACAGGCTTCCTGACTGCGGGCGAGCTTCTGGAGGCGGCGGTCGCCTCGCGGATGGCCCTCGCAGCGGCAAGCCTGCTCCTCGGGGTCCCGCTCGAGGCGCCTCAGGCCTTTCAAGCTGGTGTCGCGTTCAAGCGGGAAGGGGACCCTGCGGTGTAGGCGCAGCCCCTGGCGGGCTCCGCACACTCCTGGGTTCCCTTCCCGCCGCCTCTGCTCGTGGCGCCAGGCGGGTCCGAGGATCACGAATGCCTGCGACGAGCGTGTGTGCCCTCGGACGTGGGAGGAACCCCGTGGCGTAGGCTGTACCCAGCGGGGCTCGCCACACGCCAGGGTTCGCTCCCTCCCGCCCATCTTGGGCTCGCGTCGTCCTGTGCTGTGCCTTTGCTCGTGGCGCCAGGCGGGTCCGAGGATCAAAAATGCCTGTGACGAGCGAGCGTACCCGTGCTGCTGCCGCTCGCAAGGTTGCAAATTTAAGCTGCGTGCCAGCCTCGTTCAGGCTGAGTCGCCGTGACTGCTACGATGCCGCGACGCCCACTTGCTTCGGCTGAGGCGATCGGCGCCTTCTTGGCACTTGTATAGGTGAATCTGCGAGCGTGCCTAGGGCACGAGGCCGAGCATTGTCAGCGCAAGGCCAGAGGGAAATGAATTGTCCCGAGGGGCGGTATGAGGTGGGAGCTTCTGACCCCTTTAGACGCGTGAATCATCAGCATCAGCATCAGCATCATCATCAGCATCAACATCATCATCAGGATCATCACCCGCAACCACATCAACATCATCATACGCATCGCCACCATCAACCGTACCATTATCAACATCATCATCATCAGCATCAACATCATCATCATCAGCAGCATCATCATCATCGTCAGCATCATCATCGGCATCATCATCAACGTCATCAGTATCAGCATCACCATCACCCTATTATGTATGCACATAAACATAAGCATCACCTTCAGCATCATCAACTTCATTTTCTTGATATAATCATGATCGTCAACGTCACAAGCATCAGCATCAGCATCAGCGACAACATCAACTTCATCATCAGCATCACACACACCATCGTCATCACCACCAGCATCATCATCACAAACAGCAGCAACACCGACAACATTACCATCAGCACCAGCATCTTCTTCATCGTCATCAACATCCTCATCGTCATATGTAGCATCATCATCAGCATCATCATCGGCAGCAGCAGTCATCATCACCATAAGCAGCACCATCAACATGGGCATAATCAGCAGCATCAGCACCATCATAAGCAGCAGCATCAGCACCTGCACCACGAACGCCATCAGCAACATCACCATCATCATCACCACCATCACCATCACCATTACCATCATCACCACCACCACCATCATCATCATCAGTATCATCATCATCATCATCATCATCATCATCATCATCGTCATCTTCATCATCACCATCACCATCATCATCATCATCATAACCATCATCATCAAACTCACCATTATCAACATCAGCACCAGCATCATCATCAGCAGCATGATCACCACCATCATCGCCACCACCACCATCATCACCATCATTAGCATCAGTGACATCATCGCCAGCATCACCGCCATCACCACCATAATACCACCAACACTCTAGGCGTGAGTGTTTTAGGGAGTGTCCTGTTCCAATGTTCCTCTTCCCCCCCGGGAGGGTTTCCCTGCCCCCCACCCCCTCCTCCTGGGTTTGGAGGGGGGGACGCGAGGGATTAGTGCATACCAGATGGCCTCGGAGAGAAGGCCAACATTATTGAGTCGTCTAGGTGTTGGCTACAATTGGCCTCCTTAGGGAGGGACCGTAATAGAGTACGGCCCGTCCTTTCATCGGCCTCATCCAAGATGGCGCCAAGGTGGCCCTCAAGGCTCGCAAGAGAGCGCTAAGACGGCCCCAAGAGGTGCCCAGGGCACCCAAGAGCCCCTCAAGATTCCCCAAGAGGCTCCCAAGAGACCCTCAAAACGCCCCAAGAGGCCCCCCAGAGACACGCAAAGACGCCCCAAGAGGCCTCGGCGAGAAGGCCAAAATCATTGAGTTGTCTGAGGGGTTGGCCACATTTGGCCTCCTGGGGGAGGGACCTAGATTAAGGAGCCCCCCTCCTTTGATCGATCTCCTCCAAGATGGCTCCAAGATGGCCCCCGAGGCTCCCAAGGTGTCCCGAGACGGCCCCAAGAGGTGCCCAGGAGTCCCCAAGAGGCCCCCGAGAGTCCGACAAGATGCCCCAAAGAGGCTCCCCAGAGACACCCAAGACGCGTCAAGAGGCCCCTGGACCGCCACGAGGATCCCAAGAGGCCCCAAGAGGCATACAAGAAGCTCTCAGGAAACATCAGAAGAAACTCCGAGAGACATCTCAGAGGCCTCTGGCCTTTCTGCTCGCCCTCTTCCTCCTCCTCCTCCTCCTCCTCCTGCGCCTTATCTCCTCGCTCCCCCCTCCTCGTGTCTCCCTCCTCCCCCCTCCCCTCCTCCCCCTCCCCCTCCTGTTCGGGTTACTCCTCCATCCTCCCCCTCTTGGGGTATGACAGCTTCCCCAGTCCTGCATCCCAGTGCCACCACCACTGCAATTACCATCAGTAGCACATCTCATCCCTCTCATCCTCCTCCTGCCCAAGGCTCCTCGTCGCTGGGCATAGGCGATTCGCCAACTGGTGGGTGCCCGCGTGAGCCTGACACAAATTGAGAGGCAGGATGAATTGCGCGGTCCCAAGATGAAATGCTGACTGGCTGACTGATTAGCATCAGTACGATGGAGGCGAGAGGGAATGGGGTGAGATGAAAGATGAGAAAGACGAGCCACGTAAAGAAGTGGTTATGGGCCTGGGCGCGCGTTGACTCGCGACAGAACTGATTCTGGACTGGGCCCGGAGGCAGGCGAAACGAAAGAGAGAAAGAGAGAGAGAGAGAGAGAAAGAAAGAAACATGTAGATACAAAACATTGATCCCGTGAGAAAGCAGCATCACGCGCAAACGCAAACTAGCACGCTGCGCAGGGCAAGGCATTCTGACATCCTGCCCACACGGCGGCATGCCCCGCCCCCTCCAACGGGCCCAAAATGCCCCAACAACGTCTTCCACCAGCCCCGCACTGGTGTTGTCCCAATGTGCCATCCGCCTCTCCCCTTAACACACCGGAAGTATCACACACTCTGTGCTCTATATAACGTCTCACTGCTCGCGCTGTCAGCCTGCTCATCTCGCACGTCTACGCAGCCTGGAGAGGCACGTCTACCTTGCGATCTCGCACGATTGACGTGGGATTCACGGTCCACTGCAATTGGGGCATTAGGGTAACGAAAGTCACCAGCAATCCCTTGGAGTGTTCTTTTAGAAGGCGTGTGGCAGACGTCTCAAGTAACTGTATTCCTCCCCTCTGCAGATCTCACCAGGATCCCAATCAATATATCGAGTCCGTCCCCGGCGGGTGCCGTACCATTCCGAGCATTTCTCTGACCACCCAACAAATACACTAGGCTCTTGCTCCCAATGCCACGAGTTTACAATGGATGCGACCTTTGCTACGAGGGACATGCCACCTTCTCCTTGAATGCGAGAGCTGCTTTCTCCCAGGGCCACGTTTCGTTGTAAAGGATCGCCGCTCCCCGTACGAATATCCATAGCAAAAACGATGGGGTATCGCTCCCATCACATACTTGATGTCTGGGAGGATAAGCACGAAGTGCAGTTCGACGGTGAAATTGACGCATCATGAGGATGCTCAGAACGAAGAATTCCTCCTGCTTCTGGTCTTCTCTTCCTGATGCTCGTGTCTCTGCAGCTGCTGATGCTTTTACCGCTGCTGCCGCCGCAGCTGTTGATAGTGAGGCTGCTGATGATTGTGCTGGTGCCACTGCTGTTTCCCGTTCTCCTCCTTCTACTCCTCCTCCTCCCTCTCCTCCTCCTCCTCCTCCTCTCCTCCTCCTCCTCATCCTCCTCCTCCTACTCCTGCTCCTCATCCTGCTGGTCCTGATCATCTTGCTACACCGACTGCCTAATGATGCTAATGATCATGGTCCTGTATCAGACACTGGCGGTATTGCAACTGATCCTGCTCTGGACTCCTCGGAGCTGCTGCTGCTGCTGCTGCTGCTGCTCATCCTGCTCATCCTCCTCCTCCTCCTCGTTATGTTCCTCATCCTCCTCCTGTTCATCCTGCCGCTGCTCCTGCTGGTGCTGGTGATCGCTTTAGCGCTGTTTCTGATACTGCAGGTGCTCCTGCTACTGATGTGGTGTTGGCGCTGGCGATGGTAGCGTTCTAATGATGATGCTGCTGCTGCCGGTGCCAGTGCTGGCGCATGCGTTGATACGAGTGCTGCTGCTTGATAGGGATACGGATACGGATGCGGATCCCCTTGCGCGGTGCGACACCCCTGCGGGGCAGGGGAAAGCCGCGCAGTGGCGCGGAGGAGAGCGACCGCCTTCTTGATCCGCCACCCCGTCCTCCTTCTAAAAACACCTTACTAAAACACAGTATGAAACTATCTTGGTAAACCACACTCTTTAACCACATCCTTAATCACAGCAGTGTGTCTGACGGTGTGTTCAGTGAAGCTGCTTGAGTGCATGTTTACATATGGGAGAGAGCGAGATCCACCGCCGCTTTACTGTGGAAAATTGCCAACCTTTTCCTCCGGAACCCGGGGGTCTCCCCCCCCCCCCTCCGAAAATCCCCCCCCTGCCGGAACCCCTCCCCCCCCCCCCCCCCTCCCTCCCGGCAAAAACCCCCTCCCTCCCCTAAACCCCCCCCCCCCCCCCCCCCCCTCGAAAACCGGGGGGGGGTCACTACCGGTTCGAACCCCCCCACCCCCCCCCCCCCCCTCCGGATCCGGAAAACCGGGGGGGTCACTACCGGTTGGAACCCCCCCCCCCCCCCCTCGAAAACCGGAGGGGGATCACTACCGGTTCGACCCCCCCCCACGCACCGCCAGCAAACGACTCCCGGTCCCTACCACCGCTCGCATCACATCCCCCACTGTTGTTCCCAGCACCACTGTCCTCACCACCACTGTCCCCACTGGTTCCACCACCGTCCCTATTGTCCCCACCAATGCCCCCACCACTGTCGCACTGTCCCCACTGTTCCCACAACTGTTCCCACCACGGTTCCACTCTCCCCACTGTCTCCACGGACCCAACCACTGCCTATCCCCATTGTCCCCACTGTCCCACTGACTCCTCCGCTGTCCCACTGAGCTGTCCCACTGTTTCCACCACTGTCCCCACTGTCCCCACCACTGTCCCCACTGTACCTCTGTCCCATTGTCCCACCGCCGTCCTCGCCACCGCCTTTACCAGTGTCTCCACCACCATTGTACCCTCCACTGTCCCAGTGTTTCCACCTCATTCCCACTGTCCCCACACCACTGTCCCCACCACCACCGTTCCCACCACTGTCCACTGTCCCCCCTGTTCCCACCATTGTCCCCACCACTGTCCCCACCACTACCGTCCCCACCACTGTCCCATTGTCCCCCCACTGTCCCCACCACTGTCCCGCTGTCCCCTCACCACTGTCCCCACCAACACCGTCCCCACCACTGTCCGCACCCCCACTCGGTTTTCGAGGGGGGGGGGGTTCGAACCGGTAGTGACCCCCCCCCCTTTTCGGAGAGTGGGGGGGGGGGGGGGGGAGGGGTTCGAACAGGTAGTGACCCCCCCCGGTTTTCCGCCAGCAGCGGTAGAACACGCTCTTTCACATATGGCGATGTGAGCTGGTTCCAGATAGCATCGCGTATCACATGCCCATCGAAATCAAAGCGTCGTCCAAAACATATTTGCCCTTCTCCCCACCACTGCTCACACGGCGCATCACTCCGCATCACGCAACTCGACCGTCCTTGTACACCATCTGTGTACTGCCATTATTGCACTGTGTCCCGACCATTGCCATATTGTAACCAAGAGAGCGTCAACCCATGAATGTAAACCAAATTTGAGAGCAGCATCACGCGCAGCGTGTGCGGGGCCACACACACACACAGCCACACACGCTGAGCGTGATGCTGGTGTATGTAGTGCTGCTGCTGGGGCTGGTGCTGGTTATGGCGATGGTGCTTGATGCGTGTGCTGGTGATGGCGCTGGACTCGGGCTGGTGCCAATGACGCTGATGCTCCTGCTGCTGCCAGTGCTTCTGCTTCTGCATCTGATCCTGCTCATCCATCTCATCCTGCTCCTCGTCGTGCTCCTGCTACTCGTGTACCTTCCAACTCATAGTCAGACTCCATCTCTTAGTTGTCTTAAGTCCGTGGAAACACTGTGCACGAATTCGCGATATCAGAAGAAGACAACCACTCACCATCGCGAGGGTATTGAGCTTCACTCATCGCACCCATTCCTTCAGACAGTTTCTCAAAATTCAGAGGTCTGCAAAAGTTCGTGCCTCTTCCTCCTTGTTCTCGGAAATACTGTTCGCCACGATCACATGATCGGGACCGTGTGTGTGGTTCTAACACATGAGCGGTTCCCGTCGCGCCCTGAGCAGTTCCGCAAGTTGTCATGCGGTCCTGACTCCTGGATCAACGTTTCACCCTGCCCATCCATGGGCACGACTCACGAAGTGTCTTACGCCACTTCTCTCGTACTACTGGCTGCTAGGATCCGTCCTGAACGCTGCCAGGCCATTTCCTACCTGGGTTACGTCGTTGTGTGGATTTACGGCACCCCGGCATCGTTGCTCAAAACGCTGGCTCCGACGAGTGCAGCAGCTGCTGTGCAAGTTCTGACACACGTCGCCCACCTCCACACACCTCCCCTCCACACACCGTCCCCTGCGCACCCTCGCTGTCCCCTCCCTCCGCTCAGAACGGCACCACGGACCTTTCTGGGTACCAGTCTGACCAGTATTCCGAGCCGCGCCCAGGCATGGCGACGAGGGGGTAGGGCCTTGGAGGCGGCCGGCATCGTTCAGGAGGGGGGATAAAGCAAAATCCGCTCACCCGGGATCCGTCTGTCACGGTCCCGGGGCAGGAGAACGGCCCCTGGGGCTCACTGACGCAGAACCTCTAACCTGCCCGCCCTTCCTGCTGGCCAGAACCAGTGCTGGGCCACCACAGGCCCTCCAGACTCCAGACGGCTCCGAACCAGAGCGGCGTAGTCGTACTGCGCGCTCCCTTGGGAGTCGCACGTCTAAACAGAACAGATAACACAGACATATTGCAGCATGGACGCTTTTACTGAGGGGGCCAGGGATTCGTACACACACAATAAAAACAATAGACGCAGATCCCAGGAGTCCGAACATTGAAATATGCTTTGGATATTCGTCTTCCCCTCCACTTTGCATCTTTCCTTGGCGTGGACAGTTCTTTGTGTCTGTATGCTGTTTCCCCTCACACGCTGCCGGCCCGCCACGCCCGCCACAGCGCTCATGCTCCGAAACTTGTCAGTCTCCCTCCCCAAGGAAGCACCAGCTGGCCCCATCGGGCCCCCCAAGTAGTCCCAACTGGCCTCGACACGCCCCCCTATTAGTCTGGGGCTGTCTCAACACCCTGGCGCCGCCGCCTGCACCGCCCCTGTGGCGCTCCCCCGGCTTACTGCGATATGTATATGTATATATATATATATATACACCATGGAAGCTCAACGATTTTGGCCTCTCGGAAACCTGTTCTGAAGTTTTTTTGGGAACCTGTTGGGGCGTCTTGGGGGGTTCTTTGGCTGTCATGGGGCCATCTTGGACGTATCCGGGGCCTCTCGAGGCTTTCTTGGCCATTTTTGGGGCCCGACCGCCGTCCCCGACGGCGTTTTGGAGGCCTCCAGGAACTCTCCGGGAGGCTCGGCGAGCCCATGGGGAGTCGAGGGAGCTGGCCAGTGGCCTCTGCAGAGAGCGCCTGGGGGCCCGGCGCGCCCAGGGAGTCGAGGCTGCTGGCCGAATGTGCCGATCCCTGTAGCCTGGTGTATATATATATATATATATATATATATATATATATATTATATATACACCTATACGACCACCCTTCGGATCGATCTCCCTCGATCGATCTCACAATCGATCTCACTCGATCTCACTCAATCTATCTCACACTCGATCTCACTCGATCATCATCATCATCATCATCATCATCATCATCATCATCATCATCATCATCATCATCATCATCATCATCATCATCATCATCATCATCATCATCATCATCATCATCATCATCATCATCATCATCATCATCATCATCATCTCATCATCAACATCAACATCAACATCAACATCAACATCAACATCAACATCAACATCATCATCATCATCATCATCATCATCATCATCATCGTCATCATCATCATCATCATCATCATCATCATTGCGGGACACCGCGGGACACCGGCGGGACCCCGCGGGGCACCGCGGGACACCGCGGGACTCCGCGGGACACCGGCGGGACACCGCGGGCCACCGGCCGCCCGGAGGGGCGACATTTGGTCCGGCCGCGCCTCAACCACACGGGACACCAGCGGGACACCGCGGGCCACCGGCCGCCCGGAAGGGAGACATTTGGTCCGGCCGCGCCTCAGCCACAGGAGACTTTCTTTTCGCCCGCCCACGCAGCTTCGCCTCGCCCGCACGCACGGCATGCACGAACACGAAACCGAAATCGATTTCCCGGTAGGGGGGCTCTCCGTTCCACTTCGATCTCACCCCCTCACCTCCGATATATATATATATATATATATATTATATATATATATATATATATATATGTATATATACATATATAGGTATAAATATATATAAATATCCATATGTATATACGTATGGATGTATGTATATACATATATATATACGTATATACATATATACATATATATATAATTACACACGTATATATAACAAAAGTTTACGGACTCCGGCCGAGGGAAGGCCGAACACCGGCGAAGAACCCCGAAGGAAATTGAAGGGGGCGGGTTTTCCTACAAGGGTTGGAAGGCCTCTGGCCTCCTGGGAAATTTTCCAGGCCCGCTCGGGACACAGACGCGTCTGTTCAGAAGGCTGGAGGGTTTCTGGGAAGGCCCGCCGCCTTCTGAGAAGACCTGCCCCCTTCTGACTCTCCCCCCCGGGCGCGCCGCCGAGAAGAAAAGGGAACTCCCCATCCACGGAGCGCACCGATTCCCCACGGCGGCGGCGCCAGGTGCGTCCGCGGGCCGAGCCGTCGCAGCGGCGCGCTGGAGACGCACACACCCCAGCGCCTCGGCGGAGCGCCGCCGCGGCGCCGCGGCAGCGGCGGCAAGGCGACAGCGCATCACGAACGGAAAACAAGAGAAAGAGAGAGAGAGAGATAGAGATATCAAAGAAACAAACAAATAACAAAACAACCTGGCGGCGGACCACACCCTGTGCAGTCGTGGGCACAGTCGTTGTGTGCGCCGCGTTCGGTGGAGCTCCTGATGGGGTCACGAAGCGCGTGAAACGTGTGCCAAAACTGGCGATGGTGGCCGCGTGCGGGCGCTGGCATTTGGGTTTTCTGGTGGACTTCCTATGGGGGACACAAAGAGTGCAAAGGTGTGCCACAATTGGCGCGGTGGGTGCATGCGAGCGCTGGCATCTGGGCCATCGGTGGGCCCCCCCATGGGGCCACGAATATGCGAGGGGCATGCCAAAATGGGCGCGGCGGGCGCGTGCGAGCTCTGGCATGTGGGCTTTCAATGGAAACCCCCATGGGGCCATGATGCTTGTGAGCGCTGAGCAGAAATGGGCGCGTTGGGCGCAGGCGAGCGCTGGCATGCGGTCCTTCGGCGGGTTTTCCGATGGGGCCCAGCAGCGTGCGAGGGGTGTGCGAAAATGGGTGCGGCGGGCACACGCGAGCGCTGGCATGCGAGTCTTCAGCGGAACGCCCCATGGGGCAACGAAGCGTGCGAATGGCGCGCTCACGTGAGAAAGGTGGGCGCGCGCATTCGCTGGCAGGTGAAGTTCCCTACGAGGCCGCGAAGCGCGTGAAGGATACGCCCAAATGGGCGCGGCGGGCGCACGCGAGCTCTGGCAGTTGGGCCTTCGGCGGGGTTCCTTATGGGGCCACGAAACGCGCGAGGGGTGTGCTGTCGCGCGGCGGGCGCACGCGAGCGCTGGCATTTGGGCCTTCGAATGAGCTCCCTATGGGGCCACGAAACGTGTGAGAGCTGTGCCAAAATGTGCGCGGTGGGCGCATGCGAGCTCTGGAATTTGGCCTGCGGTGGAGCTCCCCATGGGGCCACGAAGCGTGCCAAGGTGCGCCGCACTGGGCGCGCGGGGCGCATGCCAGCGTGCCATCGCTGGCATCTGGGCCTTCGGTGGAGCTCCTTATGGGGCCACAGAACATGCGAGGGGCGCGCCAGTGCGAGAGGGGTGACGCGCGGACAGGAGGACTGGGAAAGGGGGGGGGGGGGGAGGAGGGGTTGCACCCGCCAGAAAAGGACGAACAGAAGGCAGGCGGACAGGAGAGGGACGGGACGGGGACAAAGAGTCAGGCGACGGCAGCGGCGGCGGCGGGGGAATGTCCCAGGTCCTTCCCTGGCGCGCCTGCAGCTGCAGGCGCTTCGAAGTGAAGCTGACGAGGCAATCGCCGGCGGCCCCCGGGCGACCTGGGCGAACAAACCTGCACTGTCGGACAGGCGGCGGGTTAACTGAAGAGCGGCGCGGACTCAACCGTGCTCAGGGACAACAAAAACTACAATAGAGGACAGCCGGGGAAACATTTGGAAGGGGGGGACCGGGGACCTACGCAAGACCGAGACCCCGAGACAGCTTCTGGACATTCGAGCTCCTCTTAGCTCCAACCCTCAGCCTGGCTCTGAAGAGGCTAAGGGCGCGCTCGGGGTAAAGCATTTACGAGTACTGGCGCGGCATACCTGAAACGTGTCATGCATCAAATCAGCGGCTAGGAACTGGGACGGCAAGCATTCACGAGATTCCGAGGAGAAGAGGTGAGGAAGGTGGCCAAGTCCGTCTCTCCATCGTCTCCAGGAAGCCAGGGCAGAACTTTGTTTGGCCGCTTCTCGCAGGACGGGACAAACTGCATAGCGCCCAAGGTCACCACCCCCATTCGCACCGCAAGGCAAACCACGCACTTGGGCTCCCTGACGACGCTGGCGGGTAATATTTCAACTGCTAAATAAGCTATCGAGGCACGCGGGCATCGCATAGCTGGGAACATATTTGGAGGCAACATTAATCCTGACCAAACTCAGAGCAATATCCCCAGGGGGCGCAGAGGGCAACAAATATTGGAGCCGCGGGGCCAAAAGCTCAGGGGTGGGGGCGAGGGTCATTCTAAGGTCCTGGTTAAGCATCTTTGCGATGGTGGCCTGCACTTGTTTCCGCTGGCAGGTGATCGGGCGGTGCGCCCTGAAAAACTCGCCATGCAGGTTCCAGCGCGCGGGCTCCGCCGCTGCGCAATGCAAGCTTCGTCACTCTCTGCGAAGCTGGCCAGATCTTGCCCCAGGACATGACACCGAATGCGATTGACAGCGGTTCGGAGCAGCGGGGCACGGGCGACGATATGGAGACGACGAGCCTGCACATAGTGCCCCAGCTCCTTCAACTGGAAGAGAGACTCTCTGGAAGGAAGCTGAATCGCGGGGAGATGGTCAACCTCTGGAGAGAATTCGTTCCGCAAGAGCAACCCACTTCGGCGGTTCCCACATCTGCGCATCGTGACTGATGGCAGGAAGGCCAAACATGTTATGAGCGACGGTGCCGCATGACAAGCCCCCTCCAAGCTGCTTGACCTGGAGGGCTCGTTTTTCCAGAACGCGTTCATCGCCTGCCTCCAAGACGCATGTGAGCCCCCGATGCCAATGTACATCCAAAGATTCTCACTGGTGGCCAGGGCCGCAAACTCGGGAACGTCGACCCCCAACCCCAGAAACTCGCGAACGACAGACACGCACCAGCAATGCGCCAAGCGCACGCAATAACGCTGAGGATACGTGGAAAAGGCGGCGAGGAAGTCCTGGCACGCGGCACCGATGTCATCCCCGAAAGTCTCCAAGACGATCGGGGTCCCCGAACACCTCAGCCTGATGCGTTCCAGGAATGGGCCGCTGAGGATACAAGAAATAAGGACCGACATCGGGCACCCTTGCTTGACGCTTCGTTCCGTTAGTACACAGATGGGCGCACACCCATGGATTGTAACATTCATTCTCCTAATGGAGTAGAAGGGGCGGATGGCGCGTCGAACGTGTCGAGGAAGGCTTAAACGCTGGAGCGCTACCCAGGTAAAGTCGTGGAGGGCACTGGGGAAGGCCGCTTAAATGTCGAAGAGGGCTGTGCCAAACTTCGGACTGATACCCGTCATCGCCATTCGCAACATCGCCGCATCGATCGAGAGCAGGTTGTCTATCAATTGACGGCCTTTAAGGACACCCTTGTGGCACTTCTCCGCAGTGTCCTCGACTGCCTTGTTGAAAGCGAAGCCAACGCAACTGGTGACAACCTTGGTGTCGGTGTTGCTCAACGCCAGCGGTCTCGCGCAGGCGGGCGCGCGGGCCTGGGGGCCGGCTCGGCCAGGGCACTCGTTCGGCAAAAAGGCGCAACGAGACGCGTCAAAGTCATCTGGCAACTGGCCTGTGCTCATCAGGCGCTCGCACAGACGGGGTAGAATGCCATGGCCAATGTCGCCGGCAACTTTCCACGCGGCGCATGGGACCCCATCGGGCCCTGGAGACGCGTCCTCGTTCCACCCCAAGGTGCCCTGGAATTTTTCGCTTCGGGAACGATCCAGGGATGCCGAGAATCATCTTGAGCAACATGCTACTCGGGGTTGGTGGGGACGGGGTCAATATCCTGACACGCAGCGTTAATGCCTGGAAGAGGAGCAGTGGCATACATGAGCACTTCCCCCCAAGGTTCGGCAAGTAGTTCGGCGCATTCATTACCGTCGTCGAGGTGCTGGCCACCAGGACTGGCGACCTGCATCGTGGTGATTCGACGACCAGCGGCTCTCCAAGCTCAGGACATTTGCCGCACTCGCTGGATAGCGGCATCGCACTTCTGGGCAGCAGCATCTGCGGCAGACACTACAACCTCTCTCTGGAGCGCAGCTTCACGCCGTTCGAAAAGCTCACGCATGCGAGCAGCAGGCTGCAGATCGAGAGCCGTCGATCCGTCCACGCGCATTACTCAGAGTCAAAAAGAGCCGCGAAACCCCCAAGGAACTACAACCACGAACAGCCTTCCGAGCCTCATGGAACCCCCCCGATCGCACAGCACGCATATGTCGAATGCGACATGCTATCTTCTCTCCCAAACTTTCGGCACCACGATTACACGTGCATTCGCGGACTTGGCGGGCCGCATAATGGACCATGCCTTTCACGGCGCACAACGGGTCGTCGAGTGCGCCACCTAACTCGTCTAAGACATGCAGGTCGGCAACCGCGGACGCAAAAACCTCGCGCTGCGCAACCCAGCTTGCAATCGGGGCCGGCCCAGAGGGAGACAGCGGACAAAGGGTGAGGAAGACGGGGGCGTGATCGGAGGGCTTCTGCAGGTCGGAGGCGGGCCGCGCGACGCCAGTCCTGGGGAAAGCGTCTAATAGGGCCTGAGTGGGGAGACTGCGATAAATACGATCCAGTCGGCCGCAAGACCACTGCGAGCCCCGACGCAACCGGCGCGCGCCACCGCCCTGCAGGATTTCACCCAGGGAGGGGAAGGTGGAGGAGAAGAGGGAGTCGAGGCGGCTGGCGGTAGGCCCATCTAGGCCAGACGACGCTTTCACCCGAGACACACCGATCTCTAAGAAGTTGACGCCCCCACGCCCGATCTGGTTGGCTTCCTGCGGATCTCCCAACGTGCGTTTCATCTTCGCGAAGATGCCGCGCAGCTCGTGGACGCTCCACTCTGGGTCCGCATGCGCATTCATGATCGACAGCGAGCAGCTCGAGCCTCTCAGGTGCAACGCGCAGATGCGGCCGGGGATGACGAGCTCAAGATCGACAACATCCCCTTCGGCAGGAAACTGGTTAGAGACAATAAGAAAGTCGCCGCCAGCTGACGGCGTGTCACACAACTCTCCAAACGCACGGTGCGATCGAATCCCACGTTGAATGTGCGGCACGTCTCCCTTCCCATCCGTGCGACCACTGAATCCCAAGGACCTGGAAGCGACGAAGCAGAGAATGAACGCGGTCAGTCTGACGTCGGAAGCTGGCTTCATTCGAATGAACCGAACCGAGAATCGCCTGGATATTCCACGGGCAGATACCAAGCTGGCGGTTGGGACGGCACGGAAAGTTGCGATTGGAAGAGGGGGGGGGTCTGAAGATCAGCTAGCAGAAAAAAAAAATACGCTATGCAATGGGCGGCGGCAGCAAGGCAGCAGGCGCGAGATCATTGCCCTCGCAAGCCTCCTCACGCGGACCGCAGGCATCACCCGCAGGATGCACTGGATCCCCCCTCCGCGATCGGCCCGTCGGACGAGGCTGGCCCCCCTCCAGCTCAGCGACGGCGTCAGCAGCTGCAGCGTGCACGCGGAATTGCCGTATATCCTAGCGCTCCAGCTGGGCGGCGGTGCAGGCGGCGTTGTAGATGCGCTCGATCTCGTCCGAATTGCAGTTCCACCGGTTGAGCTCTTCCTGGGCGGCGACGAACTCCCCGACGTGAGCAGGGCGCTTCACGATCTTCACGATGATATAGATGTCTCGTGGCGTGGCGATCATCACTTCACCTTTGAATCCGTTCACACCTAGCTTGCGCGCGTTGGTCCACCATGGGTGCGTCTTCAGGCGGTCCAAGATCGGCTGGTAGATATGACTGATCCGACGCTGGCGGTCGCGAGCGTCAATCGGCAGGTCTTGGCGAATGCGTAGCTGGTGAACGCGAACATCTCTTGGATCGCTCCATTGGAGCGACGCAGTATTCACATTCTGACGGGCAGCAGCCGGGGACCTGCACACCAGTTTGCAGTCCTGAGCGGCATTGTGGAAGATCGGCTCTACGCTCTGCAGCAGAATCTGGTTGGCGTTCAAGCGCTGCTGGTAGTGCGCCTCGCGCACCGTCTGGCGCACATGGCGCGGGAAGGTGCCCACGAACCGCGCGAGCGGGTTGGTCGGCACCTGGCCTCCTCCACGCGGTTGTGGCAAAGTGCTCGACCCCGTGCGTGTCGACGCAGAACTGGCACCACTCAATGGAGGCTCCTTCAACTCATTTAGATCTGTCTTGATGTTCTCCAGCTGGGCATCTATGGCGGCGGTAACAGCTTCAGTGACAATCTTCTGGCACCCTCGCTCGACCTCGGACAAACGGGTGTAGACGCTGTAAGGGTTGGCGTCGTAAGTCCGCAGGGCGGATCGGAAATCGTTACTCTAGCATCATGGACTGCTCCATCTTCGCGATGTTTGCATTCATGCCGCGAGCCTCTGTCATCATATCCCTCATCCAAGACGGCGGTCCTTGACTCTCACCACGGGCGCTCGCGTCGCTGCCACCTCTGTGGCTGCCACTGTCGCGCCTCTCATTTGGCGAACTGCTCCGAACACTGTGAGGACGGCGGTCATGCTCACGATCGGCCTCGCGCCTACGCTGAGGCGTTGTCGATGTCCTCCGTGACGGGCTGAGGCTGTACCCCGAGTCAGCACGAGACTTCTCCACACGGGTCTTGCGTGCAGAGCGGCCTATTGCGGCAACCACTGAAACGAAAGGGACGGCGGCAGTACAACTAAAAGAACTGCCAGCAGGCGGGCCGTGGTTGACCCTCGTGGGCTGAGGATCGTGACTGTGGAGATTCTCCAGCCGCCCCGTCGGCTCTGTCCAAGCTGGAAGCCCCGGGGCAAGGTTTCCAACCTGAACCAAAATGGCTACGGAAGGAGGAATAGGAGGAGGAGGACGACGAGGACGAGGAGGAGGAGGAAGAGGAGGAAAACAATGAGGAGAGGCAGGAGGAGAGGAAAAGAAAAGAGAGGAGATGAGGGACGCGGCGACCGCCTCTTCAAAACGAAGATCCAACACCACAGGATGGTTGGGAGCTATGGGCCACGAAACGTGTGAAAGGTGTGCCAGAATGGGCGAGGAACTGCCACGCAGACGCTGCCATTGGCGCCTTCGGCGGAGCTTCCCATGGGGCCACGAAGCGTGTTATGGGTGCGGTGTCGCTATGCGGTGGAACTTCCTATGGGGCCCCGAGACATGTGATGGGTGAAGAGAGCCACATACAAAACACCCACAAAAAACACCCTCCTAGGGGGGGTCGGTGGAAATCGCATGGGGCCGCGAAGCGAAAGCGGTGTGGAGAACCACATGTGAAACCCCTCCCGAATGTGTCGGTGGAGCTTTCTGTGAGGCCGAGAAACGTGTGAGGGGAAGATGGAGGAGGGAGCACGGAAGGAGGAGGAGAGGAAAGGAGAGGAGAGGCGAGGATAGGAGAGGAGAGGAGAGGAGAAGGGAGGAGAGGAGAGGAGGGGAGAGGACAGGAGAGAAGAGAAGAGAACGCGCAGGGTGCTGTCTCTTCGAAACGAGGCCCAAAACTACAGGACGCCTTCCCAAAAAAGGAAAAGAGGGAGAGAGCGAGAGAGAGAGGGGCGGAGGGAGAGAAAGAGCGAGGAAAAGAGAATGAACGAGAGAGAGAGAGAGAAATATTAATATATACGTGTTCCGACCAGGTTTGCGGGGGCACGGCCTAGGAGAGATTAAGTCTCAACGGGATGGTGGGACCTGTCACTGCAGCCGCGCCTTTGGAGAGCTTTCTGGGGCGCCGTGCCATTCGGCGCAGCCGACGTGCAAGCGGAATGCTTACCCCCCTACCGGGCCGTAGTCGTAAACGCGGGAGGGGAGGCCAGGAGCGTGCGGCGTGACAGAGAGAGGGGCAGGCAACCGTAGCCTCTGGCTCAACCGAGCCCAGCAGCAGAGGCACAAAGAAACCCAACCCCCATCCCCAACGAACCCACCACTGGGCACCGCTAAGCGGGCCCGGCGGGCGGGAACGGGAAAAACTATCTGCCCTCCACCTTCCTGTAAGGGCCAGCTAAAAGCAGCCGCGGCGGATAACGAAGATGGCAAACGAAAAAACCGCACCAACGCGCACCGCCAAGCGGGCGTGAGGGACGCGGTTCGGCGTTGTTGCTGCTGTTGCGCCCGCGCCCCCGTCCCGTGGCCCTGCGGCCGCGGCGGGAGGCAGTAGGAGCAAACGGGCAACTCCAGTGGGGAATCCGCACCCCGTCGTCGCAAGGAGCGGGGACGAGGACCTGCGCGCCCCGCCCGCGCCTCTGACGCCGCGCCTCGAGGACGCAATAGCAACAGATTGCGCTGCAGCTGGCGATTCGGCCGGCGCCGTGCGAGAATGGCGGGGGGCGAAGCATGTACCTTCACTGCTGGTGCTCGAAATCCTGTGGGACGAGCTGGGGGAACCAGACCCCGAGTCAGACCCCTTGTGACCAGCGGCAGGTGTTTTTTCGACCATGCCTTGGATCTGGCAGATCAGGCGTAATTACCTCGCCATAAAACACGTGACAAAAGTTCGAAAGAACCATGCCACGGCCGACCTCAAAGAGGCGGCACCGCGGCGCACGGTTGAAAACTTGTGCGAGCTGCCAGCGACGAGAGCACAACGCACCGGCAAAAGCTCGCGCCAGCGCGCAGAGCAGCAGGGCGACCAAGAGAGCCTGGACGCGCACGAGCACGAGACGGAGCTGAAGGCCTGTCTGCATCTCGTGGAGGCAGTGCGCCAACTCAGCCGGCGCTGCGCCCGCATGGATGCTTGCGGACTTCCGCTTGGGGACCAACGCAGGCTACTGACCGAGCTGCTAAGGCGCAAAGTGCCAGTGACGAGCACGGTCAGGCAGCACTCCCGGCAGGTCCAGCGATTCATGACGTGGCCGAATCGCGCGGCCGCCTGGTTGCATCCGTGACTGAAATCGACGTCAAGGTGTATCTGAACGAGCAAAACGAGCGGGGACACTCTGTGCCGGGCGCTGTGTTTTCGGCGCTCCGCTGGTTTGACAATGCAATCAAGATGGGGTGGCCGCTGCAGGACGAGCTGATCTTGACCGCCGTGACAGGAGCGCACGGAGCGGCAGCCGAGAGTGCAGGCGGAACCGTTCACGCAGCTGGTAATGGAAAGACTCCATGACCTTTTCTGGCGCGCACACGGAGCAGATAACAGTATGTTACCTCTGCCTCGCCAGCGCGGTGCTGCGCTGGGGGGGCCTCCACAGATCGTGGAACCTCGGACTCACGCGGGATGCGATCTACGGCACGTCGTACCGCATGAAGCGGGAAATGAAACCGACCTCCTGGGCGGCGTTGCGGCACGACGCTGGCGGCCGCGACTGGGGTGGGGCATGGCACGAGCTGACCAGCCCCCTGACTCCAGAAAGCGACCCAAGCCAACAAACGGAAGTGGTTTGGCCGGCGGTGGATCACCCGGGGGAGGACAGACTTGAAATAGCTGCCCCCTTGCGGAAAGGCTCCTACCACAACTGCCTGCGCTCCCTGCAGGTGGTCCTCCGCATGGCAGGAGTGCAAAACACACCGTTGGGGTACACTCTCCACTCGCCGCGCTTTTACATGCCAGCTGTGGTCCAGAAGATCGGCGGCACCAGGGAGCAAGTGGCAGCTGCCGGCCACTGGGCCGGACGGGAGCCAGGTCCCTTTGCAGTACGACCAGGCCAGGTGCTGCTCCGAGCTGCTGGTGAAGGCACAAGTTTTGCAAGCGCTCCGGAGCGGGTTCCAGCCGGCCGGAAGCTTCGAGGTGCCTCAATACGGGGGCCGCGTGAAGTGCACCCATCGCACGGACATGAGGCCGGGGGCAGCCAGGTGGACCGCAGAGCGGACCAACCACCCGTCTGACTGTATCCA
Source organism: Prorocentrum cordatum (assembly GCA_963575745.1). Classification (NCBI taxonomy): domain Eukaryota; class Dinophyceae; order Prorocentrales; family Prorocentraceae; genus Prorocentrum; species Prorocentrum cordatum. The sequence goes on along the minus strand of CAUYUJ010015566.1, from coordinate 127,456 downwards.
TCTGGGGCACCTGACAGATGAGCAGCTAATAAGGAGGATTGGGGAGGTGGGGAGAGCAAGAAACCGACACTCGAAACTGTTTTCCCGGCCGGGGACACGACGTGTCAAGACCCGCAAGCGTGGGTCAACACCACCACACATGAGCCTTATAGAAAAACGAAGGGTGAGAGAGAGAGAGAGAGACAAGGAGGGAGAGGCAGAGGGAATGAGAGAGAGAGAGGGAGAGGCAAAGAGAAGGGGAGAAAGAAACAGAGAGGGAGCCGAGGAACACGGAGGGCAAAAATAAAAACGAGTACTGGGGAATCAAGAATAGGGAACAACACACATGAGAGGGGAATAAGAATGCTAGGTAACTGCTCCAACGGCTAGACTTCAACTCTTATCACAATTTGAAGCCCAGGGCTTCTCTGACACGCCATGGCCGCCATCAGCAATCGATGTTTGACTACTCCAGGAGGCCATGGCGGCTGCGGGTCGAAACATGCTTGCAATGTGTCCAGGCCTATGTAATCCGACTGCGTGACCGAGGCTACTGTGATTGCTGTTTGCTCGGACCGTGCTAGCAAGACAATTGGTCGACTGTGCCAGGGTAGCGCGCAAGGTAATTCACACCATCCCCTTTGGCGCGACGATGTGAAGCAGTTCCTTGTCTGTGGAGTTGGTGGACCCTGCAATGCCTCGAGAACGGAGACGGCCAAGGCAAGTGTGGTCAAGCGAGGTACTGCAGCGCGCCAGGAACGTACGCGCAAAGAACAGCATCGCGGCAATACAGCCGAACACACCGTGCGAGACACGCGGTTGTTTCTGTCACTTATTTGGACGCCTGAAATGGGCACGGGAAAAGTGGGTGCGATGTCTAAGAACAAACATTGTCCAAAATCGATAGCGGTCGCTGTTGGGAAGGCGGCCTTCTGCCTCAACCCGACGACGTCCGCGGCGACACTGACAACGAGCTCTGTCCAGACTGCACAAAAAATGCGGTCGGGCGTACCCACTCTGTCCGTACCGACTTCGATCGTACCGGGCTTATCCAGTAACCGTTCGGAATGCAGAGCTTGCTCCTGGTCCACTCTGGCAGAACGCGATGGCGGCTACGGCCCGATGTGTTCCGACAGGTTCCTCGGGTGAGCGGCCTCTGCTCGAGAGATCCTTGGTTGGCCCAAAAGAAGGTCCAGCTGAAGGGGGGTGGTGCACTAGGCATGGGGCAATTGTATTGAACATGTTCTGCGACAGAGAATGGTGTTGCATGTATTGCATCGAATGTGTTGAACGGGAAAGTCCAGCAACACATTTGCGCACCGGAATGTATTGCACGCACCAAATATTTTGCAACCCCACAAATCTATTGCACCAGATATACACCACACCCTCTCACCTGCACCCCCTTTTGGGTCAAGCAGAAGATCTCGGACAATTCCCTCGAGAACTCGCCCCTCATGGCGCTGCCTTACACTTCACGGCCGAGTCTTGACCCCCATTTCGAATCATCACTTACCCAGACCCCCCCACGACCCAACCCAACCAGGTGGTCCCAAACCCCCTTCCAAAAGTTCGGGACGGGGGGTGTGCGGGGTCTATCGTGTTTTCTCAAATGTTCCGGAACGTCTCTTTGATGGAAATTGACAAGCCCAACGACTACTTCGGGTTAGGTTGGGGTGGCTTTGCGGGCAGACGCTGACGAGACGGGATAAGGGCGAACGCTCAGCATATCCTGGCAGTGCACTCAAGAACACGGAGTGCGCTTGCCGCTGCGCTTTGGGCTGCGTGATTCGCTCTCAAATGCAGTATCCCGATTACCGTTCAGAATTCAGGACACCGCTGGGCCCCCTGTCTGGGAAATCGGGAGGCCGCCGACCCCTCGACTACTTCTGATATTTCTTGGGGATGCGATCCCCGCTCGACGCTCCTTCGTCACAGTCACATTGGTAACTGATCATGTTGTTTTGTTATGAGACACTTGGACAACGTGTCGGATGTGCATTACGTGCGCGCATTTAGAGTCACCGCGCATAGTTCCTCGAGGTTTCTCGGCGCGCCACACGGACGACACGGGCATTCGTCCCGCTTGTTGTTCGCACACGACTGCCGGCGCTGGCGCGAGCAGGGTGACGATTCAGGCGGCCCCCGTAACATGTCCTGGGGGTGACCAGGCAGCAGGCAAGGACGACGAAGGACCAGAGAGCCAGAAACGGGAGGCGACAGGGAGGAGAGAGGACCGAGAGGGAGTGGAGGGAGGGGAGGGGCACAGAGGCGAGGGGAAGGAGGGGCAGGGGGCGGAGGAGAGGAGAACGACAAGGACGGGAAGGAGGGAAGGTACACGAAACGGAAGGGAGGGAGTGGAGGGGAGGTGGAAAATTGATGGCGAAAGGAAGGGGAGAGGACGTCTCGGCTCCCAGGTACCCTGCCGAGCAAGACTGAGCCACGCTTTTGGCCGAACCACGGCCTTTACGGGCCTGGCCCTCCTGACTGATCCACCAAGGGGCCGAACACAATTTTAAGGACCCGCTGTTAAAACGACGCTGGCAATAGCGGGCGCGATCGTGACGACAATGGCGAACTTCGGAACGAGAGCAGTGATAGTCATGCTGACGGCAACAGTGGCCATGGCGGCAATACCAACATGGACGACGGCGCGCGTGGATAACAAGAGTGGTGACGGCGGCAATGATGGCCAGTGCGGAACACGACGCTGACGATTGCGACGTTGATAACACTGCCGCTGAATGTGGGTGTGACGAGAATGATCATCGCGATTTGATAATATGGGTGATAATGAAGTGGTGATCGTGGCGATGAGGGTCGTCCCCCAAGCGCAAGTGATGGCAATACGCCAAGGTGATGGTGATAATGACCATGAAATCGATGCGGCGATAGTAATGGTGGCGCCCCTGGTGGCGGGGACGCAAACGGACGGCAAAAATTTGGCCTTGGGCGGGACTCCCTATTAGACCACTGGGCGTGTGAAGGGTGCGCCGAAACGGGTGGCGGGAACGCACGCGGGCGGCACAAACTGGGCTTTGGGTGGAACTCTATATGGGGCCACGAAGCGCGCGAAGGGTGCGTCGACATGGGTGGCGGAAGCGTATGCGGGCGTCCTCATTTGGGCCGTGGGTGGAACTCCCCAGGTCGCCACGGAACGCGTGATGGGTGTGCCGAAATGAGTGGCGGGGGGGGGCATGCGGGCGGCACCGTGTGGGCCTCGGGTGGAACTCCCTATGGGGGGCACGACACCTGTGAGTGGCATGCCGACATGGGTGGCGGGGACATGCGGGCGGCATCATCTGGGCCGTGGGTGGAAGTCCCCATGGGGCCACAAAGCGTGCGAGGCGAGTGCCAGAATGAATGGCAGAGGCGCACGCGGGCGCCACCATGTGGGCCTTGTGTGCAACTCTTTATGGAATCGCGAACCGTGTGATGGGCATGCGGACGCGGGCAGCGGGGACCCAAGTGGGCGCCACCATTTGCGCCGTGGGTGGAGCTCCCGCTGGGGCCACGAAACGTGTGAAGGGCGTTGCAAAATCGGTGCCAGGGACGCACCCGGGCTACGCCACTTCGGCCTTGGGCGGGGCCCCCCCATGGGGCCACGAAGCGTGATGGGCGCGCCGAAATGCGACGACGCAGACGAAAAGGTCGAAGCAGGACTTCGATCAAAACCTCACGGCGAAGGGGCCGCCGAAGAAGAACGCGACGACCAGGAAAAGGATGCAGACGCGGAGCGCGGAAGCGGCGACCGAAGAGGCGGAGAGGACGCGGTTGGAATAAACGATGATGGGCTTCTGAGCGTCAAACAGTGTGGCCGCCAATCGCCTGGCTGGGCGTCGGCAGCCTAGGCGTCAGCTCACCTGGTCGATGGCCGTGAGCTGGTTGCAACGCGTTGAGGCATGTGCCGGTAGCCCCTCACACCGGCGCTTCAACTTGCGCGCTGCGCCAACGGCCTGCGCGGCACAGCGACCGCCGCATCGGCGGTGGCGTAGCCTGGCCCCGCCCAAATTGACATCGTTGCCGATGTCAGCGAAGGCGCCGAGGATCTGATTCTCGGGATCATCGCCTGGTTGGGGTCCAGGCACCCGCCCCTCAACTTTGGGCGCCACGCTGAGAGCCATCTCGGCGCGCCCGTCGGCCAATAGCTCACATCTATGCGGCGCTTCGTGGAAGTAGACGTTCGCGCGTTCGCGCGCCACGCGGCTTGGTGCGCGTGTTCTGACGGGGCCGGGCCGTAGCGCCGCCAGCGACGATGATGCGCTGGGAGTCGCGCCGCGCGATCTGCAGCGGCACTGCTTTAAAACTTCGCAGGGAATAACTTGGCGACTCTGCGCGCGCCCGAAGACGACTGCGGCAGCGCGCGCGCCCAAGTGGCGTGGAATGTCCAGGTCTGCCCCACTGTTAAATTGACCACATTCAGGCATGTCCATGTCTCGCGGGACCTGCCGACGTCGACGTACGGCGCGAACAACCGACTCAGATAAGGAAGAGGAGGAAAAGGTGAGACCGCGCTGCCTGAGCAGCTGCGCCGTAGCAGGGAAGACCCTGCCCTGGGAGGCATGGCGGACGCAGGCGGCCCTGGGCGTTCCCCGACCGGGGCGAGCCCAGGGCGCTCTCCCCCCCCCCCGCACCACCTCTCTCACTGCTGTCGGCGCGTTGCAGGAGCAAACAAGGATGGCCTGCTGCTGCTGGGCGGCGGGGCACCGCCTCCTGCAAGTTGTCTACTCTCTGTTTGTAATAGTTAGCTTCATTGGCAAGTGAGTGCCGGGCGGGGAAGCTTCTGGCGCTGGCAGAGCGGGCCCCGCTGAGAGAACATGGCAGGCCGCCGGCTGGAATCGCTGCTCACGACGCGCAGCCGAGCCCCCACCCCGCCTTCGCTGCGACCGATGGGTCGCGGGGGCGAAGGTCCCCGCTCGGACTCGGCGCACTCGGCCCCGCTGGAATGCTTGGCGGGGGTGGGGGCTGAAGCTGCCGCTGCGTCGGCAGCGCCTTCGCGCGCGGCGTCCACCCCTGGATGCTCTTGCTGTGGTTCGTGCACATGGGGCGCCGCTGCGCGCCGCTGCTGAGCGGCTGCCGCTAGCTGTCGAGACCGCTCTGGTCCACCACCCCCGCCTCGTCACAGCCCCAGCCAGGGTCGCTCTCCGCCCACCTGGCGCAGTGGCCTTCGGGGTCGTCGGTTCGTCGTTGTGCTCGATGGCGTCGTCGCACTTCTCGCTGGTGCACTGCGGCGTCTCGCGGCGGGTCTCCAGGCGGCGCTGCGTGGTTCCGGAGACATGGTCGCATGGTCCGCTGCCGCGGTCGGCAGGGTTCTGGATCGCCACCCTCTCCGTCGCCGTCGCCGCCTCCTGCGCCGCAGCGGTGGGCCGGGCCGCCGCGGCCGCTGCCGCCCAGACTGTCGGGCTGCGCTGCTGCGCCAGGCCGACTGGGCGCAGTTCTCGACAATAGCTCCAACTGGCCCTGCGCGCAGGGGCCAGGAAGAGGCTCGGCAGTCCTCGTCGGTCCAGATTCTGGCCCGTAACGTCCTGGTTCGGTCCTGGTTCGGCTTCTGCCCTTGACTCCTGTGGCCCCGTAGTGGATGTCCCCTTGGTGGCCCTGGATTGCCCCCTCTGGCGGGGGTCGGCGAGCGCCGATGTCGGCCCGCAGTCTTCGCATTGGTGGGTTCCATACGTAAGGGGGGTCCATTCGTACTCGTGCATTTCCTGCTGTCGCGAGGTCAAGCTTACAAAAGCTTGTCTGCCTAGTCCTGCACCTGGGGCCGATGCGCCCAGCGGCGATGAAAGTCGCGGTGCGGGGCTGTGGTTAGACCGTAGAATGTGAGAGCAGGTTGGCATATAGCGTGGCAAGCCATATCTTTTTGTTGTCCGATGGCCTGATAACATTGCCTCGAACGCTGCTCCCGATAGTGGGTAGCCATGCGTAATATTCTCATCATGTGGCCACCAAATCGCGACACGTTTTCCGTCATATCGTAAATCGATCGAGGTCGCTGCTGATCTGCACCTCTAAGTTGTTCCTCTCTGGTGCACGGCGGCGCTTGGTCCAATCGCTGGATGGTCTTGGCCCCGTTGGTCCTGGGGAAGCGCTCGCGGGGCCGCGACTGCTGGCGGCTGAGGGGTGCTGGGTATCTATTTGCTGGCTCGCCGTCTCGCTGTCCGCGGCGCCTGCCGAGCAGGGCCTCGACGACCCACTCCAAGGCCGTCATCGGGCCTCCTGAGCGGCTCTTCTCGGCGACCAGGAGCACGAACGCCAGCCCCGAAGCCTGCTTGAACACGCCCCCTCTGAAGCCTAGGACCCTCTCGCACCGGGCCCGGCCCAGGTTCTGCTCGCATAGTGCCGCCCTGAACGGCGGCGACGTATCGATTGCGCGCGTGACCTTGACCCTGCGCTGCTCCATCTCCATCTCCTCCTCCGACGGCACGGGCGCCTCCGTCACGAACGTCAGCCCCCATGGTTGGTCCAGCTGCTTCGTGGACTCCGTGAGGGTGTTCACCGCGTGCTGCGTCGGCTGGTCGTCGTCCTGCACCATGGTCCTGACCGCCTCCACTATGCCTTCCGCGAAAGCCGCTGCGCCGTGGCCGCGAGGAGGTCCGTGCCCGTGGCCCTTGCCCTTGGCCTTCACCTTCCTGCCGTACTCGCGGCCTGTCTCCATGGGGGACTGGATCCACTCTTCCGCTGGGGGGGCCAGACAAAACTCGCTGGTGAGGTGGGGGAAGTTGCGAATCTCTGGTGAGTTCTGCAGGGCCAGCAGCTGTAATGCATGCATGATGTCTCGTAGGTCTGCTTGCGCCCCCTCCTCTCCCACCTTAGCCTCCACCCCCTCCTAGGGGTCCGCGACCTCGTCCTCCTCCTCGGGCTCCTGGTGGGGTCGCATGGCTGCCGCTGTCCTCGCAGATGTTGGCCTGCTTCTGTGGTCGTAAATCCTCTGGTCCTGGCGGCGGTGGGCGCTTGACTCGCCACTCCATCGTCTCGGCTTTGGCGATTGACGCTGTGTGCAGCTCCGCCTTTCCCGCTCTGATCTGGTCTTGGCCAGCGAGGTGTTCTCGTATGTGCGCCTGGTACTCGTCCAGTGTTTGAGCCCAACGGGTACATATTCTACATGTTAATGTCCTGGGGTCTTTCCTTGGGTGGGCCCGTTTGGACGTGTCCTGTTGGCATATCCCGTGCTTGTGGGCCGACATCGTGGCATGGTTGATCGTTGGTCTACAAACGTACTCTTACACCACGGACACTGGTTGTTGACTAGTTTTGCTGCAACAGCGGGTGTGTTGTTGTGTAGTTCCCGTCGGTGCAGGGGGGGCGGGGGAGGAGGCGGAGGAGGAGCAACATAGGGGGCCGCGGGGCGTTGTCTGCTCAACACAAAGACCCGGTGCCAAAGGATAGCGCGGAAAAAAACAATCACACGCTTTAATTAAAACGTGACTGTGTGCATACCTGGACTTTTATGGTTATGTGAACGAAGATCATAGAAAATTGACGTGACAGAACAAACAACTGAATGGATCCCCCTTCGAATATATATATATATATATATATGAGCCCGTGATGGTTACACCATATGTTCTGGAAAAGTAATAATAATCCGGAGTTAAACAAGAATTCAGCTTCTTGTGTATTACATACACAATACAAGCCCGACCAGCTGATGCCTTGAAATTCAATGATATGTGTATTATGAAGTCAATTGCGGGGTCGATAGTTGGAGCAATGGCTGGATCGATCGTGAGATCGATACTGGGGACGATAGTGCGTTCGATAGTGACATGGACTCGCCGTCGCCAGGCCGTCCATGCATTTGTCGATGTCGTACGTGTTTTTGGTTCGACCCGGTGGTCGAGGATGTTCCTCGATGGTCCTCGCTAAGAAAACACACACACACACACACACACACACACGCGTCCGAGCGATGACAAGTGGATGGTGAGACCGACAGTGGGATCGATAATAAGGCCGATCGTATGGTCGATCTGGAAGTCTGATAGTGAAGTCGATTCACTGAGATCGGTCTGTAGTCTGTAGAGATATCGAGTGATTCATGGGGACTGATTCACTGAGACCGATTCACTGAATCGATTCAGTGAACCCGATAATTAGATCGATGGTGAGATCGCTCGGGCGATCTATAGAGAGATCGAATGTGGCATCGGTAATGAGATCAACTGTGGGATCGGTAGTGCGATCGATAGAAAGGCAAATAATGAGATCGATGGCGGGCCCAATCCTTACGGAATCGACCAAGAACCAGCAAACCGGGAACCCCGCCTCCCACCGAAATCAGCCCGAAACAAGCAACCAAGAACCCAGGAACTCCAAAACATCGGGAACCAGGGAACCAGGCCGCCCACAGTAATCGGTCAGACACTCTCGCCAACTCTCAAGCGTATATATATATTTATATATATGTGTGTGTATATATATATGTGTACGCTATCGTACACATCTGGTAGAAAAATTACACCAGAGAAAATTCAATTCAGAAGATGGCTTCAACATTCATGCTTTGGATACTGCAATCGACTGTGAGATCGATAGTGGGATCGTTCGTGAGGACGATAGTATGTGGTCGGTCGCGGGACCGATAGTGATGTCGATTCAGTGAGATCGATATTGAGATTGATCGTGAGATCGCTGGTGCGACCTTTAGTAAAATCGATTGTGAGATCGATTGTGAAATCGATTGTGAGATCGATAATGAGATCGATATGGAGGTGCGACATGAGGTCGATGGTGAAACCGATCGATAAAGAAATCGACCAGGGACCCAAGAATCCAGAAATCCAGGAACTCCGCCGCCTGGAACCAACAACCAAGAACCCGGGATCCGGGACCGGAAACCTGTGAAACCGGTGGCCTACCGAAATCGGTCGCCAACTTTCGCCAAATCCTTCAAGATCCACTAGGACCCCTTCAGTACAAGCACTGAGTGGGGACAAACATTGAGTATATTGAAAAGCAGCAACTCAGAACTGTCCCAGAACTTTCCCAGGACTTGTCTGGCACTTTATAACAATCAAAAATCGGTTTAACCCTTTCCCTTGGGCCCCTCCACGAGACAAACTTCATTAATGTTCCGTTTGTTTTCGCAGATTTCGACGTTTTCGCCTGTTCGGCTTCCCGACGCTCCAAGTCGGCCCGAGAAACCCCCAAGATCGTACGACAACGGGCCAAGAGGCCCCCAAGAAAACCCCCAGGAAGTTCCAAGAGGCCCCCAAGAGGCTCCCGAACAAAAACCGAAGTGACTCACAGGAGACTCCAAAACTGCACCCCTAAGACCCTCGAGAGCGCTCCGAAGAGACACCAAGAGACATCTTTAAAAACTCTAGCCCACGTCAGCGTCGTCGTAAACGGCGTCGCCGCCGCCGCTGTCATCGTCGTCGTCGTCGTCGTCGTCGTCGTCTCCAATTTAGGTTCGGCGGCACCAGCCGTAATTAAGGCCTTGGCAATGCTAGACATCTTTCCTTGGACTCCTCCGGGAGGTCCATCCTGACCCGCTTTTCGTCGTGGCCGTCCCCCTTCAGGATCGGCGGCACCGGCCGTAAGACCTTCGCAATCTGTCCCTGGACCACTCCCAGGGTTCTGCCCTGACACGACTTTCTTGGCGGACCTGGCCGTGGCGACGAGAAACCTCAGAAAGCCCAGAGAAGCACAGAGAAGGCCAGGGAGGGCCGCCGCTGGCCCGAAGGGCCCACCTCCGATCCTGAGCGTCGCCCAGCCCTTGGCGAGGAGGGGCGCCCGGGGCGCCAGCAAGGCCCGAACCTCGACCTCGAACCTCGCAGCTCAACAGCGAGAACCGCTGTCGGTTTCGTCCTCGTCCTCGGAGGGGCAAGTATAGACGGGTGCTGGCTCAGGGAAGAAACTTCGAGCGAAAATCGGCGATACGCCCGGCAGCGTATCCGTACGCTCCGTGCAGGGTGGGCTATCGGGCCCCCGTCGGCGAGCGATGTGCGGTTGGGGATCGATGCATCTCCCCTACTATTGCCGCGTGGCTTTTGTGTCATCACTCAGCTCTCCGGCGGCCGCTGGGGACAATTCTGGCAGCCCCGGACCGCTCTGGACGAGGCGCAGCTGATGGAGACCACCCCAGGCCTCGGAAACGTTGGGCAAACGTATGAAAACCACCTTCGAAGACTTCCGAACACCTCCTCAGGCGTTCCCCCTGAGATCCTCTCGGCTATACGCAAGAGTGATCATGGTTGGATTCGCGACGCTAACGGGCGTTATGGGGGAGGCGAAGGGGGGGCAGAACGTAACGCCCCCCCCCCGCCGTGCGGGTCTGGCACCACAGACTGTGGTGCCGGACTCATTGCTGCAGCAGTGTCGAGGACGCTCTGGGGAGAGGTACAAAAACACCCTCCTAGGTCCTAGGCAAAAGTGACCTTTGGAGCGCGAATTGCGGGGCCGCGGGGAGGCCAAACCAGAGCGCACAGGCCGCCGACATCGCATCCGCGTCACGTTGGTTCGTTTGAGGCCCCAGTGTGCCCGCACCAACGGTCACTCCGGCGAGGGGTCATTCTTACGCATGGCCGACTAGTACGGTTTCGGGTTGCGCACAGACAGCCCCCCCCCAGGTAGTCACAGCTGGCCTCAACGGACCACCCAATGAGTCCAGGGCGGTCTCGACACCCTGGCGCCGCCTTCAGCGGTGCCCCTCGGGCGCTCCGCGCCCCAGGGTTGCGGTGTTGAGACCGCCGCGGACTACTCGGGGGGCCTGTTGAGGCCAGCTGTGACTACTCGGGGGGCAAGTTGAGGCCATCTGGGACTACCTGGGGGGGGCTGTCTGTGCGCAACCCGAAGCCCCACGTACGGCCGACCCTTGGAAAGAAGAGAACGGCCGTCCCAGCCGCGGGGGCCCAGCCTCGGGCCTGTGGAGGACTCCACATCGAGCCGCATCGCCGATGCATCGGCGATGCAGAGCGACCCTCCGAACCCATCTGCTCGGACCCCATCTGTCGAGTAGGAGATCGACTACAGAATTGATTTACCTCAAGATGTTTTTTTCGCCGAACCTACAAGCACACAGAGACGTAGACCTACGAGAACATCGATGCGTCTGTCATAGACTCGACGAAGACATCGCTGTTGGGGGTCAACCCATTTGTGCAGTCGCTCTCCTACTCGAATCTCGGCGAGGGGGGAGGCCGAAGTGTGGCCCACCCTTGGCAAGACGGGCAGGCTGGGGCCACCCCAGTGGCGCGGGGCGCCGCCTCGGACCCCTGGAGGGCTCCAGGGAGCGCTCGGAGCGCTGGGCGCGGTCTGCCCCGGCGGGTCGAGCCGGACGGCTACGAGGGGGCGGGGGCTGCGCGAGCGGCCGCGCTCCGGCCCTGCCTGGGAGGGAGGTGGATGAGAAGGGGGGGAGGAGGAGGCGGAGGAGGAGGACGAGGAGGACGAGAAGGAGGAGGAGGAGGAGGAGGAGGAGGAGGAGGAGGAGGAAGAGAAGGCATAGGAGGAAGAGGAGGACGAGGGAGAGAAGAAGGAGGAGGAGGAGGAGGAGAAGGAAGCAAGAGGAGGAAGAGGAGGGGAGGGAGGGGAAGAAGAGGAGAAAGAGGAGGAGGAGGAGGAGGAAGGAGGAAAAGGAGAAAGAGGAGGAGGAGGAGGAGGGGAGGAAGAGCCGAAAGAGGAGGAGGGAAGGGATGATGAGGAGGAGAAAGAGGAGGAAGAGGAAGAGGAGGAAGCGGAGGAGGGGAGGGAGGGGAGGAAGGGGAGGAGGAGGGGGAGGAGGGGGAGGAGGGGAGGAGGAGGAGGAGGAGGAGGGGAGGCGGAGGAGGAGGAGAAGAGGAGGAGTAGGAGGGACGGGAGGAAGCGGAGAACGAGGAGGCGGAGGAGGAGAAGGAATAGGAGAGAGAGGAGGGGAGGAAGAGGAGGAAGAGGAGGACGAGGAGAAGAAGGAAGGCAGAGGAGAAAGAGGAGGAGGAGGGGAGGGAGGGGAGGAAGGGGGCGAAGGAGGAGGAGAAGGAGGAAGAGGAGAAGGAGGTGGGGAAAGAGGAGGAGGAGAAGGCGGAAGAGGAGGAGGAGGAGGAAGGTGAGGAAGCGGAGGAGGGGAGGGAGGGGAGGGAGGGGAGGAGGATGAGGAGAAGGAAGAAGAGGATGAGGGAGAGGAGACGGACGAGGAGGAAGAGGAGGACGAGGAAGAGGAGGAAGAGAAGTCAGAGGAGGAAGAGGAAGAGGAGGAGGAAGAAAAGGAAGGTAGAGGAGGAAGAGGAGGAGGAGGAGGAGGAGGAAGAGGAAGAGGAGAAAGAGGAGAAAGAGGAACAGGGAAAAGGGAAGGGGGAGGAGGAGGAAGAGGAGGAAGCGGAGGAGGGGAGGGGGGGGGGGAGGCAGAGGAGGAGGAGGAGGAGGAGGAGGAGCAGGAGGAGGAGGTGGAGGAGGAGGAGCAGCAGCAGCATGGAGGAGGAGGAGAAGAGAAGGGAGGAGGCGGAAGAGGAGGAGGAGGACGAGAAGGAGGAGGAGGGAGAGGGGGGAGGACAAGCTAGGTGGGCTCGTGTCATATCTGACGTTCTACCCCTCCCTCCCATCCCTCACCATGGCGTATATATCTTCTCTATTCGCATGGCATGACATTACATGGCATCGCATGGTGATGAAGATCAGCGCGTAGCATGACATGGCATGGCGTGGCGACGCCCCAAAATAGGGGGGGGCTCCTGCGGCCCAAACAATCCACGAATCGACACCGAATGTGGAATCACTTCCGATGTTTTTTTCGTGAAAGCATGTTCTAGATTTTGGGGCCTATTTGGAAGGACCGAAACCATGCCGTGGCACTGCAATGGAAATGATGAGGCCAGCGCTGCAGCGGGAGCACGACTCGGAAAGAACGAAAGCGCGGCAATGAGGCCAGCGCTGCAGCGGGAGCACGATTCGGAGGACGCGGAGCCTGACATAGCATGGCGTGGCGACGCCCCCAAGTGGGGGGGGGCTTCTGCGACCCCAAACAATCCACGAATCGGCATCGAATGTGGAATCAGTCCGATGTTTGGTTCGACAAGCCATACTCTAGAAGTTGGAACCTATGTGGAAGGACCGAAAACCATGCCGTGGCATGGCGCTGGAAATAATGACGCCAACGCTGCAGCGGGAGCACGATTCGGAACGAGCGGAAGCGCGGAAATGAGGCCAGCACTGCAGTGGGAGCACGATTCGGGCCAGCGCCTCAGCGGAAACAGCATTTTGAAAAAAAACGATCAGAAACTCGCGTTCCAGGAACCCCGTGTAAAAAACAGTACGCGGAGGGGGCGGCCATTTCCCGGACGTCATCAGGGTAAAGAGGAGAGTGGTACTCAGATTGTGTAATTGAGGAGGAGGAGGAGGAGGAGGGGAGGGAGAAGGAGGAGGAGGAGGGAGGGCGAGGAGGGGGAGGGGGAGCGGAGGAGGAGGAAGATAGGATAGGACAGGACGGCACCTGGGGTCAGTCCGAGGTGGAAGGGCATCACGCACGCCCGTGGGGGGGGGGTGCACCATCAGGTGAGGGATCTGCGTAGCCACCGAGGAGGGGCATGATCTCGCCGCTCGCGAGGTGGTGGAGGACGAAGGAGGAGCGAGGAGGAGCAGGAGGGAGGAGGGAGAAAGGAGGAGGGAGAGGGAGACCAGAGTAAACCCAGGATACGTTTGCAATACTACAGCACACCCTCCGATCCAGAGTTCCATCCATACAAGTCCATACAGGCCTCCGAGAAACGCCCCCTTGGAAGACGAGAACCCTATGGGGCAATAATGCATGCGCAAAGCCCGCTTTGAAAAATGACTGTCGCGCAAACTTCGAGCAGAAGATACGGAAGTCAATCATGTAGGACCAGAAATGTTGAAAAAAAGTCCAAGTGTACGTACTGCGCAAGGATATTCGCACTGTCGCCAGAAAAGAAAAGTGTTGAAGCGAGCGCCCCACGCTGAAACCCAGCCGCACTTTAGTCGTGCACGTTGTACCTGTAGTCTTGCTTCGGGCTGTTGGATTCGAGCATGCCTCAAGCAAGAGCCACAACTTGAAACCCGAACGCCCTCCAACCCTGTAGGTGTTCAAAACTGTACGGACGAATGTGCATGGCGCTCAGGCGAGAGCCCCACAATGAAAGGAAGCCGCCCCCACCCCTATAAATGTTACAAGCGTTTGCAACGAAAGCGCGCGGCACGAACACAAGACCTTCATTTTGAAACTGATCCCCGCTCCATCCGTGTAGCTCCTGCAAACTTGTGCAACAAATGTGCGCGGTGCGAGAACGACAGCCCCAATTCGGAAAGGACCCGCCCCCCATTCGTGTAACTGTCGCATAGTCCTACATTCGGGATGATGACAAGTGTTGAGGAACGCCCCCCATAGCCTTACCGATAAGTCTGGGGGTGCCGCAGGGAGGAGTGTGCATGGCGAGAAAACTAACACTTGTAAAAAGAGACAGGGGGTGATAAAGAATGCGGGGGTGAGGGAGAGAGAGATAGGGGAATGACAACAAAACAAATGGCCAAGCGAAAGGCCCAACCACCGTCGCTGTATGCACCGCATTCGGAGGAGCCCCCTATAGGGCCACGACACGTGTGAGGGGTGTGCCAACATTTGTCTGGCGGGCGCATGCGAAAGCAGCCGCTGGGGCTGCCGGTGGAACTCCCAATGAAGCCACGAAACGCGTGAGAGGTGTGCCGAAATAGGTGCGGTGGGCACTTGCGAACGCAGCCATTGGGGCCATCGGTGGAGCTCGCTATGGTGCCGCGAAACGTGTGAGGGTTGTGCCGAATTGGGTGTGCGTGGCGCATGCGGGCGGTGGCACTGGGGCCGTCTGTGGAGCTCCCTGTGGGGCCACGACAGAGGAGGTGTATGCCCAAATGGGTGCGTGTGGCGCATGCGGGCGGTGGCGCTGGGGCCTTCGGTGGAGCTCCCTCTGGGGCCACGAAACGTGTGAGAGGTGTGCCGAAATGGGTGTGCGTGACGCATGCGAGCGGTGGCACTGGGACCTTCGGTGGAGCTCCCTAAGAGACCCCGAATCGTGTGAGGGGTGTGCCGAAATGAGTTGTGCGTGACGTATGCGGGCGGTGGCGCTGGGGCCTTCGGTGGAGATCCCTATGGGACCACGAAACGTGTGAGGGTTGTGCCGAATTGGGTGTGCGTGGCGCGTGCGGGCGGTGGCACTGGGGCCTCCGGTGGAGATCCCTACGGGGCCACGAAACGTGAGAGAGCTGTGCCGAAATGGGTGCGTGACGCATGCGGGCGGTGGCACTGGGGCCTTCGGTAGAGCTCCCTATGGGCCACGAAATGCTCTACTGGGTGGATGAGAGGCAGGGAGGGGGGAGGAGGGGGAAGGGGAGGAAGGAGGCGGGAGCAGAACGCAGGGACCGTCTCTTCAAAACGAGGACCCAGCACCACAGGATGCTTTGGTAAGAACAGGAATATGATAATATGTACATACTTATATGTATAAAATATATACAAGTGGCACGTGTGTTCCCAGGCTCATACAAAAACTGAAGGGGCGTTCGAAGCAGGAAGGAAATGCAACAGCGAAGTCGCACTCGACCGCAAGTAGGGTTGCCACACCTTGCGATGTGTGTACCAGGGCCCACCAGGAAGCCTCAGGAGGCCCGACTTGGATACCAGAAGAGGCTCCAGGAGGCCCCAGGATTGCGAGTGCTGTGTGTGTTTGTGTGTTTGTGTGTGTTTGTGTGTGTTTGTGTGTGTGTGTGTGTTTTTGTGTGTGTGTGTGATGTGTGCTCTGTGTTGTGCGTATTGTTTGTGCGTTGTAGGTGTTGTGCGTGTTATGTTTGTCTAGCGTGTGATGTGTTGGGCGTGATTTGTGTCTCTGTGTGTGCATGTAGTTCTGAGGCCCCAGGAGGCCCCAGGAGGCCCCAGGCGGCCTCAGGATGCCCCGGGAGACCCCAGGAGGCTTCAGGAGGCCCCAAGAGGCTCCAGGAGGCCGCAGGAGGCCCCAGGAAGCCCCAGGAGGTTTCAGGAGACCCCCGGGAGGCTCCGAGGCGGGGTCCGGAGTACCAGAAGGTTCAGACAGCCCCAGGAGGCCCCAGGAGGTTCCAGGAGGCCCCCAGGAGGCTCCCAGGCGGGGTCTGGGGTACCTGAGGGTACGTCGGGGCTCGATGTTTGGAGAATGTTTCAGGCAAAACCGCCATTCTCTGAAAATCGGTGTCAACATTCTTGAAAGTACCACGTGCTTTTGAAGGTTATATGTTCAAATGTTGAAGTTCCCATGTGTTTTTGGACCCTGACGTCACGATCTGCGTGAGGGGTGCCACTGATGTTCAGAATTTCGAGGATGTCCCGAACGAAACGGCCAGACCAATCGCGGACGCAGCGCCCCGCGTACGCATTAATCGCCTCTGAGCTCTACTCCCTCGGAGAGGTGCGTATGAGTGTATATATATATATATATATATATGTGAAGAGAGAGAGAGAGAGAGAGAGGGAGAGAGAGAGAGAGAGCGAGAGAGAAACGGAAGACAATAAGAAGAGAATGAAGAGGGAGGAGGACAGGGAGAGCAGCGGGAGAGCCAAGGGTCTGATGGATGGGAGCACACGGAGTTAAAGAGGAAGGTCGACAGAGATGAGCTGCCGCAGCGAGAGCGAGACCCTAACCAGCAACCATAGCGGCTGCGACAATGATGGCGGTTCTTGCTGGCCCAGAAGGACTCTAGACAGTAGCAGGAACAAGACAACCCAGGACCAGGCGCTCTATATCGTACTGCAGGAGGGGCGCGAAGGCACCAACATTCTAAGACACTGCCGAAGCCCGCTCACGCCGTGCGGATCGGGACAGCAACAGGAACGCTGGTGGCAACAGAGGCGACAGGAGTGACAACTGCGACCAGGGCGGCGACGGTATCAACGACGGCGATGACGGCGAGCACGGCGACTGCGAATAATCCTGGCAATTTCTTGGCATAGTTTCCTGTGGACATCCATCCCTGTCTGGTGATGTTTCCCGTTATGCCACAAAACGAATTGACACGGCGAATTGCGATGGCAAAGTTATTCAAGACGGGTGCGTGCTGAGTGTGATACGCATCTTCGTCTGGCATCTACTAGATTCCGCGATCAATTCTGAGCATGTCCGAGTCAAACTTTCAAGTGGCATATTCCTCGACACTGCCCTCCTGCTCTGATCTCCAGGGCATCCTTCTCTCCCCCCCCCCACACACACATCACTCCGTTCGTGGCCGCCCTCCGACGCCATATACTAGTATCCTCATCCTCCGCACCCCCTCCCCCTAGGACTCTCTCTCTCTCTCTCTCTCCCTCTCTCACAGCGAACTGACGCTGCTATGGCATACCTCCTCCTCCTCCTTCTCCTCCTCCTCATCCTCAGTATCACCATCACCAACAACGTCAGCATCGCCATCATCGTCATCATCGACATCATCGTTAGCATCATCATCGTCATCATCAGCATCATCAGCATCATCATCATCATCATCATCATCATCATCATCATCATCATCATCATCATCATCATCATCATCGTCATCATCATCGTCGTCGTCGTCCTCGTCCTGCTTCCCCTCTTCCTCTTTCTCCTCCTTACCAGCGGCACTTCTCAGACACCGAAGGTTACTCCGCAGAGGGCCAGTCCATCACCGCATATTGCCTAGCCGTCAGCACAGATGTCCGGTGTTTCGTTGAGGGAGTGTCGAAGATCGGCGGCCTTGTCGACAAGCACTTCCATGCCTGAGCTTGGGAACCTTGTCTCGGCGGGCTTCGAGGCCCGTGCTGCCGCCGCCGCTGACAGCCCTCCTCCTCCTCCGCGTCCTCGGTTGAGTCCTCCCCTTTCTAGTCCTCGTTACTCCTCTCCGGACTTGAATGACCATGTGGCGTACGCTTCTCGAGTTTGAGTTGCTGGGCCTTTTTCCCTGGGCTGGTGCCATGGGTTGACCCGTCCTGTTCATGTTCTAAACTTTCGTCTGGGGCCGTTCGCTGTGCACCGTGGTCCAGCGAGGACAACTCGGGGCTCCCGGCCCCTACAGGGGGCATTACGTCATTAGCTTTATAGCGCACGGTAGATCGCACGAACTTTGCTCTGCCTGCTTCGCTGTGTTGTCCCACTGGCTGGAGGCACTCGATCCGATACCGCTTCGCCGCCGCCGCCTCCTCCTCGTCATCATCATCGTCATCATCATCATCATCATCATCATCATCATCATCATCATCAGCATCATCAGCATCGTCATCAGCATCATCATCATCAACAACAACATCGTCATCCTCATCATCATGCACATCATCAGCAGCAGCAGCATCACCACCACCATCATCATCATCATCATCATCACCATCATCATCACCATCAACATCGGCTGCTTCCGCCTCACGATTACACAACTGGCTATCGCGTCGCTCATCCAATATATGATCGCAGGAGCTGCTGATGGGAAAATCGTCGGACCCGCGAAGCCATATTGTGCACCGACATCCACGAAAACCCGGGAGAATAGTGTGCAACATGGATCCTCCCGAGACCCTTCCCCCGTGACCAAAATGGTAAATCGCGCAGCCCTAAGCGCACCGCGTTTGACCCGGCCCAATGGCGCATACTGGCTGTCACCGCAATCGGGGTCCAGATTCCCGCGCAGGGTTCTGGTTGAAGTCGACGCCTGTGGTGTTCTCGTCTCAAGCGGTGGCGCTAGTGCCGTACAACTCGCGGTGCGTTGCGCACGTTCCCCAGGAGTGCGAAAAAACAGTGGTGAATTAGAGTTGCCGACCTTTGCTTGAATCTCCAACATTATCCTCCTCCTCCTCCTCCTCCTCCTCATCCTCCTCCCCCTCATCGCTCCCCTCCTCTCTTTGTTCCCCGTCCGTTTCTCGTTCTCCCCTTCCTCCAGCAGCATCCTCCCCGTCCTGCCACCTGGGGCCCCTCCTAAGCCTCATCCTCCTCGCCGCGAGCGCTCAGCACCTGCTGCTCCTGCATGGCCTCCTCGAGTTCCTGGCGCATGTCGCTGGCAAACGGTACGCGGCATGGGGAGGAGGGGAATTCGGAGGATTCGCCCGTCGACTCACTGAGGGAACACTGAACACCAACCTCTGATCGTGCAGGCCCTTCCAAAAAGGGGCAGGGGGAAGGGCAGGGGTTCGATGGATGTGTGCTCGCCCGTCGACTCGCTGAAAGGAAAAACTGGCTACTGACCGCTGGACGCGCAAGCCATTCCCAGAGGCACAGGGGGAAGTGCTTGGATTCGCTCAACAGCACGATCGATGGCGGCCTGCCGAAAGCGAAAACGACTCGATGTCGGCCGACTCATTGCCACTAGCGGCGCTGAGATGTGAACGCCGACATCGGGGTCGCCGCCGCGTCGACACCCACAAGACGGGCCGTCAGAATTCAATGGGTTCACACTGGTATGCAAGTTATTGGTCCAAAGGGCCAACGCCTCGGCCCCATCCTTCTTAACATGATAGTGAAACGCCGTCACCACCAACAACACCAGCATCGCCAGCACCAGTCGCATCGCCGTCGTCATCATAATCCTGGTCCGAGCTCGCCGTGATCGACATCAGCATCGCCATCATCATCGTCATCTTTATCATCATCGTCATCATCATCATCATCCTCTTGACCAGCAACGTCAGCACCAACATCACCATCACCACCGCCAGCATCACCAGCAACAGCAGCATCATCATTGTCATCAACCTCCCCCGCACCAGTGCCGCCCACACCTTCGCACGGGCTTCTCCAACATCATCAGCAACACCATCAACACCACCATCGCAATCAATGCCATCATAACCACAATCATAACCACAATCACGCTCACAATCGTCATCATCATGAGCACCAGCCCGTCATCACCAGTAGCATCATCGTCACCTTATTTCATCATTAGCAGCAACAGGATCACCATCATCAGGAACAACAACAGCAGAAGCATCACAACGCCCACCATCGTCATCAAAACCATCACCACCTAAATCTCCATCACCATGCGTGTTCCTACTCCTCCTCATCATTCGTGCTCTTTCATCCTCCACATCTGTCTTCTCGTCCTGTCAAACGGACGAAGCCTTTTCTATCCTCGGTCGTACTCGGGTTGCAATCCTAAACATGGCTGTCTTCTCCTCGGCACTCTCTTTCGGGGTCGCTCTGCGCCCTGGGGACGGTGATGTCAACCCTTTCGGTCATTCGAAAAAAGGCCCCGCGAGTTCAAATGGCAATGGTAAATGGTTTATGTCTGCATATGTGCATCCTGCTACTGCGGCTTGCTACACGGAGGGATGGCCAAACCCTACGCGGTAGCCGAAACAGCCTCTCAAATCCCTCCGAAAACACATGTACGGAACGCAATTCATGGCGAGGGAAAGAATGGAATCACCGATCCTGCTCTCACCTTCGTTGCATACCGCAATCGCAGCAACACAAAATATATGAGAGAGCGCGCCCACAGGGCCCGAGCAAAGAGGAGGGGGGCTAGGCTTAAGCTACCCCCCCCCTCCCTTGAGCCGCCCTTGTTGGAAACACCCCCCCCCTCCCCCTCTTTGTTTTGCAAGGGGAGGGGGGGCTTACAGCTACCCCCCCCCTCCCCCCTTGGGCACTCCCCGGAAGCTCGCCCCCCCCCTCCCCCCCTTTCCAAGGGGGGAGGGGTGCTTAAGCTACCCCCCCCTCCCTTGGCGCCGCCCTGCTGGAATCTACCCCCCCCCTCCCCCCCCGTTCGTGCAAAGGGGGGGGGTGCTTGGAAGCTACCCCCCCCCCAACCCCCCCCTACCCCCCTTTCCAAAGGGAGGGGGGGGCTTAAGCTACCCCCCCCTCCCGTGGAGCCGCCCTGCTGGAAGCTCCCTCCCCCTGCCCCCCTTTGTGCCAAGGGGGGGGGGGGCTTGGAAGCCCCCCCTGCCCCCCTTCCCCCCTTTGGCCGCCCAGCCCCCGGAGCCTCCGCCCTCCCTTTCGCCGACGATCCAAAATGAACAATCCATGATCGAGGATGGACGATCGACGATCAACGATCGACGATCGAAAATCCCAATCGAATCGCTTGCAATCGATTGTACTCCATTCCACTGCAATCCCCCTCCCCGCCTCCCTCCGCTCCCTCCACTCCCTCCCCATTTTTTTCACGGCAAATGAACTCTTCTCTCTCTCCCCTCCGCAGAGTCAGTCCGCCAGTGCAGCGCAGCGCAAGGGAGTGAAACAAGGCACGATCGCTTTCAGCGATGGGCCCGGCGCGCCGGCTGAGCAGCGTCAAAGGAGGAAGAGGAGGAGGAGGAGGAGGAGGAGGAGGAGGTTCACACGACCTCTAGGTCTGCCAGTGGTGGTGCGGGCTCGAGCCGCACTTCTGGCAGGTCCGCCACGTCCCGCAAAACCGCCCGAGCTACGGCCGACTGCAGGCTGATCCCCAGAAGGTCCCACCAACGGTGTAAAAGACTGTAGGTCGTGCCCTGGCGGACCCTCCCATGCAAGCCCCGGGAGCGCTCACGAGCAAGTTGTGGTACAATCTGCATGCTTTGGGCCCCCCATCGGCCAAAGACTTCCGAGCCCAGGCATAGTAATGATCCCAAACCACTTTCCCATACTTCGTGGTAATCTTCATTGTTTCTGCGCTCTGCTCGCTCTAGTAATGCTCCCCCGCGATTGCTCGTCCCAGATCTGGGTTGCCCATTCCGTGAAATAGGGCTGACGATCGTCGCATCACCAAATAGCGGGAGCCCCCGATGAACATTCAGCCCTGGAATGACCAAATCAAGCCGCCGAAGGTCTTCGGGAGGTACTGGGATGTTAGTGCGCACGAGTAGCCGCTCGACATTCCTATCTGGAACGCTCCCTCCCGCTTCCTGGAATATCTGCCGCCATGCCGCTATCATTTCTTTATGTCGTGAAAATGTGCGTCCTTCCGTCGCAACTGCCAGCCGAGCATGCCCGTGCGGATCTGGCCCATCGATCATACATGCCACGCCCAGCCGTCGTCGCACAGCGCATTGTAGCAGATCGTTTGCAATAGTTAGCCCCTGTGTAGTTGGACATACGAGGAGCCAAATCAACGCAAACGCACCCATGCACGAATGTAAACGGGCCTTTCCAGTGGATACAGCATTCCGCCGCGCCCCCGCAGGTGCCAAGTCTTGCTGTAGTTTTGCATGAGCTGCACGTTCGAGCGGTGCAGACGCATGGCATTGCCATCCGTGTCGATGTTCTCCGAGGGACACTTCGTTAGATTGGATTTCGGGCGGACGTGCTCCCGAGGCTAAGGCAGCCCACGTAGGGCGATCCTTCCACCCCGAAGCTTCACTTAGCCGGCCTCCGTGTTCAGCACTTCGTAGACACAGCGGGCCCACCATTGTCTCATCAGGTGCCGTGGCGTGGAGCATAGTAAGTCGATGCAGTATTTGATTCCCCATTTCCGGAAATCTTTGGATAAATTCCGGCATCACGTCTGCCCAGCTTCCCCAGTACGCCGCCGCGCTCGTGCGGACTGCGCTCCGTAGCCCCATCCCGGCCAGCCTCAAAGGCAGAGTTGTTTGTAATACCATAGTGTGGTAACGTATCCCATGTAACCTCACGTCCCATGCCATTTCTGATGGAATAGCGAATATGGACCGGAATGTCGTTAAGATATCTGCGTCGTGGGTTTCTGCCAGTGGGCGGACCAACTCGGGTGGTGTGGTACGTAAGATATGGTTGAGCCTGGGCACAGCACAATAGTACAATAGTAACCAAGCCACTTGCAGATCGGAGAGCTTCGTAATGTAGGTAAGCAGCTTCGTCCGTTCTGCAGTTAGCTTAGCACCAAAGCTAGTGATGTATTCAGGGCTACCAAATGGGGCTCCTAGCACGCGAATGCCCCTCTCTTCCAGTGGTTTGTCGGACCGCCAAGCGTCTGGAGCCTCAGCAGCAAGCGCTTCTGGACATGCACTGGCCGTGTGCCCCCACACTGCCAGCTTCCCCACGTTGACATCAATACAACATGTTCGCAACAACTCCTCCTTGACATCATGGAGTATAGGTGTAATCTCGTCTGGGTCGCACACCACATAAATGTCGTCCAAATATGCAAAGATCTCTGCCCCTGGTGGGAGATGATCGCGAATCCGGCATAATGCAGCATGCAATGCCAGACAGAATAATGCTGGCATGAGTGCATCCCCTTGTCCCCCTCCGTCTCCTTGCAAAATAGTGCGCGCATGTCCATTGTCATCCCGCCACAGAAATTGAGATTGGATGCCGTACCATTGTCTGACGAAGGGTAACAAGCCATGCAACGATTGGTCGCCCATTAGTTGTTCGAACATCCGGGCTCTACTGACATGATCGAACGCTCCGACCCCATCGATGCTCATAATAACCTTGCGTGGGTAAGCCTCCGCAAAATACCGCAGGTAGCGAACAGCTGCGTCCGTGCCGCTGGCATTGCATAGTCCGAAATTTAGCGGCCAAACAGCAGCTTGAAGACTCTGGCCGTATTGTCTTGCAAGCGTCTTCGCCACCAATCGGCGAAATGTATCTCCAGCTGAGATTCCCCTGACCCGATTGTTGGGTTTGGTGAGAGCTGTGAGGGGCGACAAGTGTAGAGCATCACGGATAATATTCGGAATTTGTGCTTGAGCCAGCCGTTCCGCTACGTCACAAAGGGCCTCGAAAGCAGCATCGTCTTCAAGACAGATTTTGTAGTGTTCGTATCGTGCTCCCCAGAGTCCTGCTGATAATCCGCGCCGCGTCTGCCGGAGGACGTCTCCGAACAAGTCTCTGTCCAAAGTGAGTGGCGATGATGGTTGGAAATCTCGGAAGCCATCCGGGAAAGGTATTGTCGGAATTTATGGTCGTAGTTGTGGGTTTTTGAGTTCACCAAGCGTTGCGTCGTTTCCGGGTGCCAAGCCCGAGGACGACAGCACACGCGCCGCGTGGCTCAATTCCCCAATTTTCGCGAGTTTTTGTGCTTGTTGGAGTTTTAGTGCTTCTGAGTCTTGAGTGGGTTTCTTGGCTGTACGTCGTGTCGTCGTACTGCGTGCTGAAGCCAATAGTCTGTCCCAACGCCCAGCGTCAAACCATGCAATGCGTTGTCGTAGTTCTCTCTCCCCAGCTTCTCCACCCCGACTCGCATGGTGTAGTAAGAGCCGGGGCAAGAGGATAAATAAGGTCCATGTTGTGGTAGGGGAGGGACCATCGGAATTATCTGTTATATAAGACATATCCACCGCCACCAAAACTTCTGTTAAGATGCGCAGTTACTGTGCCCGTATGCACCACGGAATTTTCTGCATGGTCCGCATTGGTGTACGTATCTCAACTGCGAGGTCAATGACCGATATGTGTGCCCATCCCACTACCAATGGTGCAACTCCTGCGGGTCGATGCCGTCGTCTTTCACGGGGAAGATCGAGAGGGGGCGCATGTCCTGGTAAGTTGCCAGCGGGTCGAGGTGGTAGAAGTCGGTGCGACGGCGTGCGATGAGCAATCCGATCATGTAGCGCATGCGAAAGATAGAATCTGATCTCCGGGAGTCTGAATAGAGCGATACACCCACCTACAAACGCCGATCCGAATCCACCCACCGTAGGCTCGTGCGTTGTAGCCCGATCCATTATGTGTTCTGGCATCTCTTTTGTCATGTATCCTCCCACATCCCTCCCCGTCATATCGAAACCTTCGTTTCGCAACCATTCGTGAACACCGTTGTAGTCGTTAATGCCCATAACCCTTAGCGCTCCACGGAGTGCAATAAACATATCTCGGATTGCCGTTGGAGTGAGTATCCCATTTGGTGTAGCAAGGTTAGGGCCATATCGAGTGATAGTCCGCCCAAGCCAGTCCAATATAGGGTGGGTTTCGTCGTCTCCCGCAGCTGCCCGGATGATCGGTAATAGCGCAAAGGACCATTGTTGCTGACGACATAGATCCACGACCGCACCTTCATCATCTGCCCCTGGCGCAACCCTGTCAAGTAGCCGCAGTAGTCTGTTCACAAATGACCAAGCTTGTTGTTGAGGCACTAGGTGGGGATATTCGGGGAGCTGTCCAGGCTGGCTGGGTTGATCTGCGGAAGGGACAAGAAGAGGAGGCGGTGCGCGGGGCAGCTGGAGATGTAGAGCCGTACCCTCGGATTCCGGAACAAGATCACCACTGCAGCTTTAAACGCGGTGTCGAATCGTGCGGCAGCTGGTTGCAAGTGAATGTATTTGTCCCATATGTGTTGTTCCATGTTCCTAGGAATACTCTCTCCAATTATTAACCCCGTCACATCGAATCCTTCGGCTTGTAACCAAGCAAGAAGCTGTTCTGGGCCGTGTATCCCCAAAGCTTGGAACGCTTCGTACAAAGCGTCGTAGGCTTCCCGGAGACGGGCCGCATTGAAATTTTCCGAACACGTCATGTCCCTGAACGCACCTCCAGAAAACAACAATAAATGTTCAATCCAATCCAATATTGCACGTGTTGCGTCCTCTGCGACGGCGGACCAGATGATAGGCACCATAGCTGTAGACCAGTGGTGTCGTCGACATTGAGATAAAACCGCATTTGCATCTGCACATCCGTTGGGCAATCCGCCCAACAATTGTACAATTTCCGATGCAAATTGGCGGGAATCCCCAGTAGGCATCAGATCAGGATATTGATCCGCAAGTGGAGAGGTGTTTCCATTACGGATTCCTGCAATCTGAATCCCGTCGTCGTCGTTATCGCCGTCAATGTCGCTCATACCTCCCATGTCGCAAGGTAAAGTACCATCGGATTGGCATGCGTCGGTATGACCTCTTGGACTGCTAGGTGGCGTAGGCCAACCTGTAACCGGAGTCGGAGGTCTCCGAGGTCCAAGACCCAATGCATCCAGAGCGCGCCCGAGTTGGGATGGCACTTCTCCAACGTCGCTTGCCAGTGGTCCATTTTGCTGCGCATGTTGTGGTGGGCCCAATGCTGTAGGAAGAGCTGGTGGTTGGGGTGGCAGTGCGTGGGTTTGGGCATCGTGTGCATGGGAGGGTAGAAGCTCGTCACTTCTTGTCGGATCGTCGGGCGGGGGTAGTCCAGGTGGAAGGGTGGGCATCGGTTGAAGCACGTCAGGGGGTTCTTCGGTGGGACTCGGAAGGTCTGGGATGGCGGGCTCTTCAGGGGGCAACGGGTGCGGGGAGCGGTCACCGCGTCGTGGAGGCGGAGGTCTTGCGGAGGAAGGGGGAGTGACAGATTCGCTCTGGGGATCGACCCGTGGAGGCTCTGGGGCGGGGGTCTGAGCAGGTCCGGCCTGCGCTGGGAGCCCGCCTGATGGTTGAGGTGGCTCAGAAGGCTCACCAGTCTGATTAGGACCATCGGGCTCCCTCGGGGCTGGCGCGGTCCTGGGAGGAGGCTCTTAGTCAGCTCTGCCTGGTGACAATGGTTCAACCTCTGGGTGCTCGCTTGGAGGAGCGCTCGGGTCAGGGGCGGAAATACTGGGGGCGGGTATGGGAATAGGGTGGACAAATGGGCAAGGAGTTACGTTGGGGAGGTGGGGAGGGGGAGGCGGACCGTGTAGCCCGGTAGGTGGTGGTGGTTGCAATTGATGTCGTAGTGGCTCCCGTGCTCGATGAGGTACCGGATGTGGAGTGAGCTTATCTCCAAGCGCATGCCTCTGGTCTGCCGGTCCGAGCCCCGAGAGTTGCAGCGCCTTGTCGAGCCCGGGCGGTCCTGGGTTCGAAGCTTCTCCGATACGTTGTCCAGCAAGTGGTGTTAGGCGGTACAATAATATGTGATATTGTAGTGTGTAAATGTCGTGTGCACCATGCCGAACCGCCATTGCAAATATTAATACTGCAGTGTATGGTCGTTTACGCAGGCGTCGAAGATTAAGTTGATCTTGTAAATTGTACCATGCGTAATCGAACCAAACCGAAGCCAATATATTATGGAAGGTTATTCGCACAAACTTTCGGTTGTATATCGTCAGAATTGTTGCTGCTGCAAGTGGTGTAATCGGATTTGGTGCCGGAGTCGTTGCAGAGATTTCCATCCCATCAATCGTGTTATTGGAGTCGTTACGGTGCCCATTATCGTTAAAATCGTCGCGCCGCCCATGATCCGCAAAATTGTCGGTGCTTGTGTGGGTGCCGTTGGTCGTGCTGGCGTAGGTGGACTCGTCGATGGTATCGTAGGGGCAATCGTGGGCATCGGTGTTGTTAATGTGGATGCCGGCGCCATCGGAATTATCGTCGATGTTGGAGCAACCGCCGGTATTTGCACTCCCGTTGGCGCCGTCGTCAACCTTCCTTGGCCTCAGGTGGAACAGACGCCTTCTGGTCAGTGGGGTCGGAGGGCGGATGGGTCGGGGAGCGGAAGTATTCTATAGTATTGTTTCCAATATTGTTCAAATGATTCAGGAATTGTCCCCAATGACCCCCAAATATCCATCGTGGCCTCCTTATCTGCCTTGTCAGGCCCGTCTTTCTTGTTACTTTTCTTCGCATGCGAATTGACGTTGGTATTTTCAAGATGAGGATGGCGACGACGTTTGTTAAGCTTGGCGTGCCACGGACAACCCGTCGGAGCTGCCGCAAGCGTTGTTGTCGTAGGCGGTGTGGTCGAAGTCGGTGTTGTTATCGATACGGTCATCGGTATTGTTGAAGTCGCAGACGGTGTTGCCATAGGCGTAGTGGTTGTTGCCGTAATCGGTAATGCTGCGGCTGTCTGTTGTCGTAGTCGGTGTTGTCGTAGCCGGTGGGCGCCGCCGTCGGAGCCGTTTGCGGACCGGCTGCCGGGCCTGCCGCCGTGAGAGCAATGATGGGGGATGCTTCGGGGGCAAGCGTCGGAGCCCTTGGGGCTGCCTCCGCAGCCGCTGTCGCAACCACCGTCGGAGCCGCTGTCGGATATGCTGAAGCTGCCGTAGGCGCCGCCGTCGGAGCCGCAGTCGGAGATGCCGTGGGCGCCGCCGTCGGAGCCCTCGGGGCTGCCGTGGGAACCTCTGGCAGAGCTGCCGCCGGAATTGTTGACAGCATGGCCGTAAATAAAAATACTGATGCAATCATTGACGCCCCCGGCGGAACCACAACCGGTGGTATTGGTGTGGGTGGCGCATGCCGGGCACTGTGCCCACCACCAAGCTAGTAAGGAGCAAATCCCCTCCCCAACCTCTGCCCTTCTCCGGGAAACCCAGCTGGAACCCGCGGTTCTAGACCAACAAGCCTGCGGAGGAATTCGTGCTCCGATACCCCCGCTTTCTGGGCCATGTCGGTTAGCGCTGGCGCCCCCCGCCGCTCGATGTGATGAATGACTTCGAGCTTCGCGGCATCTTCCTGATTCACCTGCGGCTGGAGGGCCGGCGGCATGGGGGCCAGGCCCGGGGGGTACCGTATGTGATCCAAAGGGCACGGATGCATTCCATGCTTTGGCCATCTGGAACACCCCAGGCATGCCATGATCCCGATTGTCAGTAGTACCCCCGTCATCAACCCGACCACCAACCATCCCCACGATATTGAGATATGCGCGAACCCCGGCGTTGTGGAGTACTGTGGGTTCTCGCCGTTGCACACCGCAGCAGCGTGTATGGCTGCCAGATGGCATTGGCGCGGAAGCCCTGCAAGGTACACCGTCGTCGCTGTGGATGCGTAACTGATCCAGCCGCCCGTCCCCTGCACTACGGAGGAGCCCCATCCCCACAATGAGGAGCGGACGGAACCCCAATCCACCGCAGCGAACGCCCCAGTGGCCATCACCCCCAGCCATTCCATCTGTCTGCTGATCGTCCGTCACACGCGTGGTCGCGAACAAGAAGAGAAGAAGATCGAATGATATGTGTAGGAAGTGAATGAGAATAGGATGGGTAGATGTAGCAGGTAAGTGGAAAAGGGAAGTAGGTTGTGGGAACTCTCCTGCACTTTTCGTTCCATCTCCTCCCTCCCCTCCCTCTCCTCCCCTCCCTCCCTTCCGTCCTGTCCCTCCCCTGCAATCCAATCGATTGAATCGATTGCAATTCAACCGATTGCCATCCAATCGATTGCAATCCAATGGATTGCATTCGAATCGTTTACAATCCAATGGATTGCAATCGATTGCAACGCAAGTGTATCATTCAACTCGTCCCGTGCCAACGCCCGGGAACGAAACATTACCCTGGCGACGTACCCAACCCCTGCGCAAACGCGGGGCGCAAATAGTTTGGGACACTTTATAAGGGGGGCGATGACGGAGCGAGGGTTACATATGCCTGCAGACGGAATTCGGAAGACTCGCAGGACACTGGCTTCAGGACAAGGACTAGATAAAGCTGATTTGTTGCAATCCCTGAGCAACCCTAGCCACTTCGAAATCGGGGATCTCATATCGCAGCCCCCCAGGGATGGCGAGGTCTAATTTGGGTCCGCCCGTGGCGTCACTGTGCTGGCCCCCCCAGCAGGCCTCGAAAGTGGCGACGGTTTCACAGATCGCAGCCCCCCAGGGATGGCGAGGTCTAATGCTGGGCCCCCCAGCAGGCCTCCCCCCAGCAGGCCTCAGATCGCAGCCCCCCTGGCGTCTAACGTCACTGTGCTTCGAAACAGTTTCACAGATCGCAGCCCCCCAGGGATGGCGAGGTCTAATTTGGGTCCGCCCGTGGCGTCACTGTGCTGGGCCCCCCAGCAGGCCTCGAAAGTGGCGACAGTTTCACAGATCGCAGCCCCCCAGGGTGGCGAGGTCACTGTGCTGTGCCCCCCCAGCAGGCCTCGAAAGTGGCGACAGTTTCACAGATCGCAGCCCCCCGCAGGCAAGACAGGAGGAGGCAAGAGGGAGACGGGACGGGAAGGAGGAAGTGGAGACCACACTGCTCTATTCAAAACGAATACCCAACCAAGGAACAGTTGGGGAAAATACCATTCCCCCCGAAAGTTGCACGAAGTGTAATTCGGAGAACGTCAGCCCGTCGGGTTTGGCAGTGTTCGTGTAAGACGGCGGCCAGCTGGGGGAGGAGGCGAAGGATGGGGGAGGCGGAGGGGGAGGAGGTAGAGGAGGAGGAGGAGGAGGAGGAGGAGGAGGAGGGAGGAGGAGGAGGAGGAGGAGGAGGGAGGGAGGAGGGGGAGGAGGAGGAGAGGAGGAGGAGGAGGAGGAGGAGGAGGAGGAGAAGGAGGCGGAATAATCAGGAGAGGGAGGGAAGGGGGAGGAAGGAGGAAAAACAGAGGAGGAGGAGGAGGAGGAGGAGGAGGAGGAGGAGGGGGAAGAGTGGGAGGAAGAGGAGGAGGAGGAGGAGGAGGAGGAGGAGGAGGAGGAGGAGGAAGAGGAGGACGAGGAGGAGATGGAGGAGGAGGAGGAGAAGGAGGAAAAGGAGGAGGAGAGGGAGGAGGAGGAGGAGAGGAGGAGGAGGAGGAGGAGGACGGGGAAACGGAGGAGGAGGGAGGGAGGAGGAGGAGGAGGAGGAGGAGCGGAGGGAGAGGAGGAGGAGGAGGATGAGGAGGGAAAAATGGAGGAGGAGGAAGAGAAAACCGAGGAGGAGAAGGAGGAGGAGGAACGGAACAGAAGGACCCGCGGGGAAGTACGATGATGATGATGATGATGACGACGAAGCTGACTATGAGGAGGATGCGGAGGACGAGGAAGAGGAGGAGGCAAAAGGAAAAAGAGGAGGAGGGAGAGGGGCGGGAATACATGGAGGCGAAAGCGAGGGCGATAGCTCAGGGAGCTGGGCGGTCAAAGGGGGGAAAGGGGGGGGGGAGAGCTTCAAGCCCCCCCCCCCTTTTTGCACCAAGGGAAGGAGGGGGGGGGGAGCTTCCAAAGCCCCCCTCCCCTTTCAAAGGGGGGGGGGGCTCACCCCAGCTCCACTAAAAGGAGGGAGGGGGGTAGCTTGGAAGCCCCCCCCCTTTCCGGCCACGAAAAGGGAGGGGGGGGTAGCTTCCGAAGCCCCCCCCCTTTCAAAGGGGGGGGGTGGCTCACCCCCGCTCAATTTCAGAGAGGGAGGGGGGGGTAGCTTGGAAGCCCCCGCCCTTTCCGAACCATGAAAAGGGGGGGAGGGGGGGGGGCTTCCGAAGCCCCCCCCCCCCTTTAGCAAGGAAGGGGGGAGGGGGGTAGCTTCAAGCTGGGGCCCCCCTTGTAGTCTATCGGGCCCCACGCGCGCGCTCTATCAAATATACAATGCCCTGGCTCGAGAGAAAGCTGCGCCAACTCGCGTCGCCAGCTGGATATCCACTAAGAGAAGGAGCTTCGTTGAAAGAAACAAGATAAGCAAAACAATACGAAACTGGAACAGGATGCAAATCAAGATTTGCCGGGGCGCTTTTACGCATCGCGAGGGTTTGGTGCACCCCACGCAGCTCACGCGAAAACTCCCAGCGTCTGTGGAAACCCGGCACCAAGTGCAGATATCGCCCCTGAGTTCCGTCTGGCAAGACAACTGGATTGAACCACGCTGGGCCCTGCACGCCAGAATCCCACTTGATGGCCCTCAGCTTGCTCTTTTTCTCCTTTCCCAAAAATCGCCGCATTTGTTATTCTCCTCGCGCCCCCTGAAACAAGCCTCAGAATTCATCCTCTTCGTCGCGGCCACGTAAACCACGTGCCACGAATACGCAGAACACAACAACGCCCATCATGATGAACAGCGCCGGCAAGAACATGCCGAACGGATTCGCGACCGCGCCCTTCGGACTGCGGCTCCACGCGGACTCCACCGAGGCATCGGTAGACATGTCATTGTAGATCGTCACCTGGCTGGCTTCTGATGTGCTCAGAGATGCCATGGCAGCCATCGACGCCGTGGTCGCCTTGGGTCTGGATGTCGCGGATCTCCTGGCCTCCTCCTGTCGGTCCTTGGCAGTCTTCTTCTCTGTGATCTGGAACGACCCTTGGAAAATTCAGCTGATCGCTCTGGCCCTCGAACGAACGGCTCGCAATTGTCGGGCTACCAGGGGCTGTCAGCTAGGTGAAACCGCCATCGAAAAAACTGGCCATCGAAAAACTGGCGCTCCGAGCTGACCCAGTATTAGCCCGTCGCGCTGGTAGTCATGTACTCCTTCAGCACGCGCACCTCGATGCTCGCCCGCTGGCCATCGAAGTTGCGCGCGCGGCGTCTCTGGGCAGCGCGGCAAAGCGCCTTCTCGCGTCCACCGCGAAAGCGCCCCTACCCAGAATCGCCGCGGCCCCTCTCAGCACGGGGCCCCTCGCCGGGTCGAACATCAGGCCGCAGCGCGCCCTCGCGTGCTCGAGCGCGCCCGCCCCGCCGGCTGCGGCCTAAGCCCCGCTCGCCAATGAAGATCTGCTCACCTGCTTGGTAGCTCTCAAAGAGCGCCAATTAATCATCGCGCACTTGACGGTCTTGCCGCTCAGCGCGCTCTTGGTCGCCGCAAGGATGAAGCATCCCCCCTGCGAGCTTAGATCTCGACGAACTGCCGGCGCGGCGCCCGTCATGCACGCGGGCGCCACCTCGCTGGGGTCGCCGCATATCGCAGGGAAGGCCCGGCACGCGTCGCCATTTCCCCTGCCGAATCGGAGCGTCTTGTTAGCGTCCGCACAATGGTGTCCTCGCTGACGGCGCCCCGTCCGAGGCCGACGCCGCGCTGCAAGCGGGGCGTCGCCAAGTTGCTGGGCCGCGCCGAGCTCCCAATGAAAACTCTTTCCTTTCGGCGCTCGCCGTCGTCGATGGCCAACATGCGATCGGTCGCCCGGTTCTTCGTTGCACTGAGCGGCTTGGGCGACTTGATGCAGGCTCCGCAATCCACATGGCAATCGCCGATGGCTGTCTCGCTGCGCTGCTTGCCGCAGAACTCCACAGAGGCGTCGCCTACCATGTCCAGCGCGCCCGCGGCCGTGCCCCCCCCCCCCCCCCCCCCCCCGCGTCCCGGAATAGGATACCTTCTTGAGATTCGCGACTCTCGAGGCGAAGCACGCCCCGGCTTCTGGCGACTGCCGCCATCTGGGAAATCCTCCACGCGCAGTTTGGCGGCCCCATCGAGCTCCGAGGCCCTCGCTTGCCCGCGCGGTAGCTCGCAGAGAGGGGCGGGATCGGCGGGCGAGCTGCGAAGCCGCATCCGATCAAGCGGTCGGCGGCCCCTTTCTCACCGGAGCCTTGGCGGGCCGCTCAGGCCGCGCATGCTCCTGGGCAGCTTCGCCCTGGCACCCGGCTGGCAGCCGAGCGCATCCTGCGCGCCTCGGCCGGCAGGAGCTCCGACGCCGCGGCCCGATCGCACCCCCTGGAGAAACGGCGCTGACGTCGGCGGCGAAGAGGTTCAACCATGCACGCGAGCGAACAGCATTGCGAACGTCCTGCACGATACGGTCATGGTCGGCGAAGATTTGCCCATCTCCCCTGCACTTGCTCCTGGGTCGCAAAAGCCCGGAATAATAAAACGCGCCTCTGCCTGGGCGCTGCCGCCGGCGTTCCGCGCCCGCGTCTGCAGGGGGCGCGCCCGATTTTTCCGGTTGGGATCCGCCACCTCGTTCGAGCCCTGTTCCCAGTCTTGTTTGCCGACGACGCCCTGTAGATCCGAGCGCTTCGCCTCCGCGAACTCTGCAGCGCTCCCGGCGCCCATATTCTCGCCCTCGTTGGTCTATGTTTTATTGGTCCTGGTCGGTGGCATTGTCGACGTCGAAAGGCTGTGAACGCACGCGGCGGCGCCATTTCTGCGGCGTCCGAGCTCCTCCTCATTTCTCCGAACCTCGCTGCCAAATGGGCCGCTGGTCGAACTGGGGCTGCGGGCTTTGCTGGGGCCTCCATCGCGGCTCGCTGCTTCTGTAGGTCAGGGTCGTCGCTGCCTGAGATTGCTCGGCCCCCCACAGCGGGCGCAAGCTCAGGCTCGCGGCTGGCGGGCATCGGCTCTGCCAGGGGCTCCGATCCCTGGGAGACACCTGAATGAACATGCCTTCCGCGGCCTGTTCCAGCGCAGGTGCTTAGACAGCTCCGGCTGCAAGGCCTGGGCCGGGTCTTCCCGTTGGCGGGCCCTCATCGGCGGGCCTAGGCAGCTGGCCGAGAAAGAACTGCACGAGACCTCCACGTCGCAAATCCTGCAGGACGGCTTGGGCCTGCAGCAAGTTCGCCGGTCGCGCGGGCTCGCCGCCCCGCCCCGCCAGGGTCTGACGTGGCCCAGGCCTCCAGCGCTACGCGCCCCCACCGCGCGCGATCCGACGCATATTGGGCTGCCCTCTCTCCGAGCCTTCGCGTGGAACCGCCGCTGCGGACCCCCATCCTGCGTGACATCTGGAGTCGGCGAGCTCCTCGATCGCGCCAGTAGTAGCACTCCTCGCCGACGTTCACGACGTCGCAGGCGTCGCGCCTCCTGCAAGGAAAGCCTGCGCAGACTCTCCGTCGAGCCCGCCTCGATGAACGCCGCAGCTGCTGCCGAAGTCTGGCCTAATTGCTGACATGGCTGAACGCCGCAGCGTCAGCCTTCCAGCTGCTGAACGCCGCGGCGATGCTTCTTTTCTTTTTTATACACGACGAATATGCCTCCTAGGAATGCTGGGACCATCGCACACGCCGTCGCCTTGCCGGACGCGCCGCTGCCAAATCGGACCAAAAAACCTGTGGCACGGGAAGAACTTCATGTGACGGGATTGCCCCTGGCGGCCAGCTGCTTGCAGTGACACTTGATCGTCTTCGGGTCCAGCAGCAGCGCTGGTCGCCCCACTGCCACGCATGGCCTCCGATGGGTCGAGTCCGCTTGGGTTGTGGATGCATCCCGTCTCGTTCCTCACCATTCGCGCCTCTGCCTCGTCACCTCCGATGCGCAGTCTCTTCTGGCTCTGGTGCGGGCAGTCCTTGGCGAAATGACCTCGACCTCCACATCGGAGGCAAATCGTCTCTTCGGTGGCCCGCGGTGGCGGATGCGGAAGCTGGGCCCGGGGTCCGCACCCAGCCTTGCCGCACCCCTTGGGTGCCGTCTTGCCTCCGCCTTCAGATGGGCCGCGCGCCGCTCCTCGTCCTTGTAGTGAAACTTCTCGAAGGACGATGGGCGCCGTGCTACGCTGTGGTGGCGGCACCATGGCGACCACCAAGTAGAACCTTCGAACCCATCACATGTCCTTCCATTTCTGCGTTGTGTCCGTACACGCTGCCACGATCTCGTTATATTTGTACACAAATGTACGCCTGGTGCGGCATGGGGCTGTTGATCGCTACGGCGTCGCTGTAGTAGGCCGCCTCTGCGTGCGTCGAAAATCAACCCTCGGAGGTTCCCTACATGATCCTCACCGCCGTTGTCGTAGTAAGTGTGCTCGTCCTCGTCAACATCGTAAGCGTCCTCTTGGTACCCGGCGTGTTCCTCGTCGTCGTCCACGTCGTAGCCTATAGCTCCTGAACTCGCCTGGTGGTTCGAAATCGAACCCAGGCCGAATGTGTTCTTCATGTCGCTCTCGACCTTGGTCATCGGGAGGTCGTATCCAACTTGATTCATGATGGGCTTCATTCCTTGTCCAACTCAAATTTTGACAACAAGAACCCACCAAGCACTGTCTCAAAAACCACACGATGTCCGAAACATCGTCGAATAGTCAATCAAGGTTCGTTGTGGGCATGCGGGCTGCCTTGAAGAAGGAATTATTGAAATCCGTCGGGGGTTCAGTGGTCTGATCATACTTGTCTGCCATGTCGCCAGGCACGAAAATGGTTTGCCAGCCCTTCCTCCTGTCCATATATGTTATCGGGCAATCCTCGGCAGTTCCCACGCTCGACCCAACAAGTCTTGTGTAATATCGAGCCCTACTCTTCCCTCATGCTCGCGTCCTCGAGCTCTCGCGGCGTAAATCTCCACCTTCTTCCGAAACGTCTCGTAGCCATCGGCCGATCCGTCGAACACTGCGGCTCCGCCGATGAATGCTGCCGAAGTCTGGCCAACGTCGTCTTGTCGTGCTGCTGCGGCTGTTCCTAAACCACCAGGCGGTCCCATGGGTGATGCTGAAGATTGTCCGTCTGTCCGTGGAGCAACTGCTCCGCTACCAATGTCAATCGGTCGAAGCTCTATCAGTCCTCGATCGCACTCGGCTTGAAGTCCGAAATCTGGCCGAATTCTTCTCGACATTCTCCCTCGGAATCGTTCTACGCGCGGGCTCGTAGCTCTATCGGTCAATCGAGAGGCCTCTCGAGCTCATATGACAATCCGGATGCAACAGGTCTGCACATGTGCATCACACTACTGCTGCGGGCTACACGGGGGCAGGGAAGAATCTAACACGTCAGCCAGAACAGCCTCTGAAACACCTCCGGAAACACATTGTATGGGGTGCAACTCGCACCTCCTCCGCCTCCTCCTCCTGCTCCCCCTCTTCCTCCTCCTGCTTCTCCCCCTCTACTCCCACGCCTTGATCATCCTGCGCTGCTCGTTCGACCTGCGCGGCGGCCCGCGCAGGAAGCGGTCCCCACGGAGAGGGCGCGGCGACTTTCGACGAGGGGCGCGAGGGGAAGGGAGAGGGAGAGGGGCACAAGGAAGCGAGAGTGGAGAGAGGGGGAGGGGGAGGGGAATGGAGAGGAAGGGAGAGGCAGGGGCAAGGGGACCTGCGCAGACACTACCTGATGATGGAGCCAACAACGAACCCCTCGGAGCTGAGACTCACCCGGGCAGAGCGTGGGGTGGGTTCGAGGATTGGGAGAGAGGCGGAGAGGGGAGGGGGGAGGGCGTGGGGAGCAGGGTGAAACGGCAGCGCAAGCATCGGCGGGCTTAGGACGGACGGAGGGAGGAAGATGCAAGAAAAAGTGGGCCTAGGCAGCAAGGGGGGAGAAGGAGGAGGACATCATGAACGACGAGCGGGACGCAGTCGAGGCAGTGGGAAGATGGGAGCGAGGGGGGGAGGCCTGTTGGAGAGATCGCGCGCCTCGGACTCCGCCTTCTCGATACGCACCTCGATTCTCCCGCACCCAGACGGCTACGACCGTCCTGATCCCGATATCCCCTCTCTCCGCGCACTGCTTACCCATCTCATCCGCCTTATCCTCCTAATCGTCCGTGTGGCCGCGCCTCCAGCACCGTGCGGGGTGCAACACGAGTCCCCGATTGTCCGTCATACTGACATGTTGGACTATAGTGGAGGGGAATCCTGGAGGCCAGGGTTCCCCACTTGCCGAACTCTTCTGAACGCCTTTGCAGGCTCCCAGGGCATCATCCGTGACTTGGGTCCGAAGCTGGGGACGATGTCCTGGAACCTGGGCCTCCGACACAGCCCAGCATGGGCCCAGGAGCCCGTCTTGGGGCAGACTTGGGGATCGTGTAGGCCGTCCTGGGGGGCCCTGGGAGCCGCTTCAGGATCCCAAGATCGCCCTGACACGGCCCACGTGCTCAAGAGGGGCGCAACGGGCCAGACGGCCTCAAGAGAGACCAGAAAGGGTCCCGCAAACTGACCCGAGGAACACGATTGGGAGTTCGCACCGTCCCCCCACCCGAAGGACGACACCAAGACCCCCAACATGACCCATGTCGCCGACACCAATCCCTGCCTTTGTCGCTAAAGCCAATCAGATGCCAAGAAACGTGAGCGATACAACCAAAGAGGAGCCCACCATGGCACACACAACCCCACGACAGCACAAGAGAGCACCAGACAGCACCAAGATGATCCACGAGGTCCCGACCACAACTCTCAAAGGACCCACGTGGCCTCCAAGATGGCCCCAGGCGCCCAACAGGGCCCCAACAGGACGCCCATTGTTTTGCTGTGGCGGTCTGATCTTCTCCACTTCGAAGACGCTCGGCTCAAGATAGCTCCAAAAAGGCAGCGAAATGTCAAACAAATCCCCAATGGATCCCGAGGTAGCCCCCAACATTGCCTGCAGACAGCCCACGACAGCCCCAAGAGGTCCCCTGGCTCCAGATGAGCCAAGGAGGGCCCATGAGAGCCCCAAGACAGCCCACGAGGGCCCCAGGGCGGCCCCAAGATGCACCCAAGACCAAGAGACCCCCAAGACAACCTGAGAGGGCAGCCCCATGATAACCCAAGTGCCCAAAAGGCCCGAAGAGGGTCCCCAGATACATCCAAGACTGCCCCATAAAAGGACGGCCCAAGAGAAAGGTCGCAGAGAAGGCCACCGAGACATTTAAGACCAGCCCGCGGGGCCTAAGGAGGCAACACGATGCCGTTTGAGAGACCCTCGAAAAGGTTCTCGCTGCGGCCACAGAGAGCGGCGATGAACCACCAGGGGCGACGTCGATAGCTTAGTAGGTGTGGTAGTAGTGATGAGGTTAATAGCATATTGAATAGTAAGATCAGAAACCCCACGCTCAAGAAAGGGAAACCACACAGGCGCCTGTGTCAGTGCCTCGATGAGCAAAATGCAGTATCCAGTGAAATAAAAACGACGTTCGCAGCAGAAGGATAGTTAGGAACACCGATGGCGCTTGAAAAGAAAGCCCACCACCGAGAAGCTCTCTCATTGTGGACGTTCTGCCCTCATCCTCTCGCTCTTCTCACCGCTTGCCTCGTCCCTCCCCGCCTCCCCAGCACATCAACCAACAGGCCCTATCTGCCGACCCCCACTCGCAAAGGATGCCCGCATCCATGGCCACGGGAAAGGACTGCCCCAAGGAAGCACCCCAACAGCAGGAGGATAGTGGGAAGGGGGCAGCAGGGGAAGAACAGGGGCGGGGGAGATGGGAGGAAAAGAGTGGAGGAGCAAAAACAGTACCAATGACACGCAGCCATGCGGAACCCATCAGCGCGCCACTGCAGAAGAAGCATCATGCTTTCGGACATTATCGACAGAGCAACACGCCGGCTGGCTACCAACGGCGGCGTGTCATTGCTGCCTTTCTACTCCTTCCTGGTGGAACGCAGAACGGCATAAACATTATTTCTCCGAGGTCCGCGCGGGCTCCGCTCGCAATGGAGGAGGGTCCAGCGCCGATCCAACAAATCCGTGCGCGGCGAGAAAAAATGCCTGTGCCATTTCTTGTTTCCCGGCAGAAGCGAGGGAAGGAAGTGGTATCGCTACCTTGTCCTGCGCTTGGAGGGGGCGCGAGCGAGAGACACCACTCTCGAGCGGGCACAAGCGGTCCGCGCCAACACCGCGGCGGCAGCGCGCCCTGGCACGCTGCAACTGGAAGCAGGCGGCTTCTCCCCGCGGAAGCGTCGGCCGACAGCGAGACGCTCGTAAGGAAAGAAGACTGGGAGGCGGAGGAGCCCCCCCTCATCTCCCCAGATCCCCGACGATACGTCTTTTGCAATCCGGGCGCGTTTTCTCCGTGTCGGCCTCTTGGGCCCGCGATCGGGCCCCAGCCGTGGATCCAGGACACAAAACTATCCCCGAGGAGTGCTGGGACACATGGAAGGAGAGGGGCGCCGAAGGAGCTTCCCGCCATTTCCTGCCGATGCCTCTGGTTCCCTGTATGTCGGGCCGGCTAGGTACATGGAGAAAGAACGCGATACGGCGGCACGCCGACTATAGCCGCGTTTGATTGGAGAGGGCACGCAAGAAGACAAGAGACTCTTCCGATAGCAGCGTGGCCCCGAAACCAGGGCACCCTTGCCGGAGGGATGCAGAAGACATGAGACGCGGCGCACAAAAGACAAGGGCGCCTTTGATTTGGCAGGGTCGACTACTAATCAAACTCGACTGTAGCGCCGGCTGGGAGGTGCACATCGAAGGGGGACGCAGGCAGATTTGTTCGCAGTCAGCACTGCAGCCACAGCGGGGCGTCCGAGCACGCCGATGAGTTCCGAGTCGGAGACCGCTTCGCGACAGGCCACGCCCGAAGATGCCGATAAAGTCTGAATCAAAAGAGTCACACGGGGAACTTTAGGCAACTCTGGGAGGTCTTCGTCAGAACGACAACGGGCTAGAAGCACGATTAGAGGGCCCTTGGCCCGGATAAGGCCAGGTTAAGTCTGTTAAGCCTGGGACGCAGCCAGATTACACGGGATTGAGCCTAGGACGCAGCTTGGGATGTACCAGCGCCGATTCAGAATTTGAACTTCCCAAGGATTGCACCCTAGGAAGCCGTCACAAAAAGGAACGCCTTTTCACAATCCGCGGGCCGCGACGACCCACACATGCCATACAACCATACCACGCATGGCGACGAGTTTGAGGTCGTCTGTCGGAGCGACGTGCCAACTCCTGATCGCAAGTCAGCTGAAGCAGCTTTCGCTGTGAAAAATTCCACCCCTGCTTGCATCCCCTGCTGAGCAGCCTTGGCATCGTTGTGCCTCAACTTTTCCTCGTTCAACTTCTGTTCGAACTGCTCCTGTCGGCGAGGCTGCGGCGCAAACACATTACGGAGAGGCGTCGGCTGGCCCTGCGTTTCGGGTGCCCCAGCGTGTCTGGAATAACTCGCGGCGACGACGACTGCAGAGACGAGGCCACACAATGGATGCCGAGGCACTGATCAGCGCCGTGACCTGCCCATGACCCTGCGGAAAAGGAGCGATGCGAGGAGCTGCGGACCCAAGACTCAATACCCTAGACGCGGCGACGCCCGCGCGGGGGGGTCAGATTCCAGAAGAAAGACGATACGACGGAGGAGACGGCGACGACGACGATACTTTACAGCCCTGACCGCCGAGCAGTGTGGCCAGGATCAGGAGTGAAAGAGCAATCTCCCTTGCCCTTGCCATTGTCCTTGCCCTCGAAGTGGCAAGGCTGGAAGCAGGCAGGGGAACAGGAGGGTTTTTTAACCCTGAAAATTTGGACGCCGGGACGCTCCCCCGCCGACCACGCTGGTAGAATGTCGGCGGACCGAGACCCATTCAGAGCCGATCTTCTGCTGGACCACTGGTTGCAAGCGCTGAGAAATGTAGGCAGGATCCGATCAAGAATCCTCCAAGTAAATTGAAGGGGCCACGATGATTCACACCCCCATTGAATTCCCCGATTTCGGCCGTGTGATAGGCTGGCCTTCTCCGCACGCAGCTCCGACAACTGCACCTCCAAAGCGCGGGTGGCGTCGTTATCCTGCGCAGGAGCAACGGGTAGGGTGCAGGAGTGGAACAAGTCAGCAGTGCAAGACTTGATAACGAAATTATCCGGGCGAAGGGACCAACCATATGAAGCTGCGGGCACCCCTAGGCAAGTGAGAAGAAGCAGAAGGGACGAATGAGAGGTGCCCCGAATCGGGTAAGGGTACGCCATGCGGGCCCTACCTCTGGGACCTTCGGGGGACTTTTGTATGGGGACATGAAACGTGCGAGGGGTGTTACGAATCGAGAGCGGGTATGCAATGCAGGCCCTGCTGCTGGGGCCTTCGGTAGGGCTCCCTACGGGGCCACGAAACGTGTGCTGGGCGTCCCGAATCGGGCGCGGGTACGCCATGCGTGCCCAGCCGCTGGGGCCTTCGGTGGAGCTCCCTATGGGGCCACGAAACATGTAAGAGGTGTGCCGAATCGGACGCGGGTACGCCATGCGTGCCCAGCCGCTGGGTCATTCGGTGGAGCTACCTACGGGGCAACGAAACATGTGAGCGCTGCGCCGAATCGAATACGGGTTCGTCATGCGGGCCCTGTCGCTGTGGCCTTCCGTGAAGCTCCCTACGGGGTCACGAAACGTGTGAACGGTGCGCCGAATCGGGTGCAGGTACGGCATGCGGGCCCTGCTGCTGGGGCCTTCCATAGAGCCCCCGTATGGGGCCACGAAACGTGTAAGAGGTGTGCGGAATCGGCTGCGGGTACGCCATGTGGGCCCTGCCCCTTGGGCCTTCAGTGGAGCTCCCTATGGGGCCACGACAAATGTGCTGGGCGTCCCGAATCGGGAGATTGTACGCCAGGCGGGCCCTGCCGCTGGGGCCTTCGGTGGAGCTCTCTACGTGGCCACGAAACGTGTGAGGGGTGTGCTGAATCAAGTGCGGGTACGCCAGGCGGGCCCTGCCGCTGGTCCCTTCAGTGGAGCTCCCAACATGGGGCCACGAAACGTGTGAGGGGTGCGCCGAAACGGGAGGGTACATACGCCATGCGGGGCAAGCCGCTAGGGCCTTCGGTGGAGCTCCCAATATGACGCCACGAAACGTGTGAGGGGTGTGCCGCATCGGATGCGGGTACGCCATGCGGGCCCTGCCGCTGGGGCCTTCAGTGCAGCTCCCAATGGGGCCTCGAGACGTGTGAGAGGTATGCCGGATCCGGTGCGGGTGCGACATGCGAGCCCTGCCGCTGGGGCCTCCGCTGGAGCTCCGTACGGCGTCTGAAACGTGTGAGGAGTGTGTGTGAGTGTGTGAGGGGGGTGATAGTAATGACGATGATGTTGATGATGATGAGGCTGATGATGATGGTGATGATGATGGTGGTGATGACGATGATGAAGACGACGACGACGACGATGATGATGATGATGCGGATGCTGCTGATGATGCTGATGATGACAATGATGGGGTGGTGGTGACGATAATGGTGGTGATGGTGCTAATGATTATGATACTGACGATGCTTATAGTAATGATAATGATGCCGATGATGGTGCTGATGATGATGGTGCTGATGATAATGATGGTGACGGAACTGATGACCATACTGCGAATGGTGATGGTGATACTGATAATGGTGATGATGATGGTGGTGAGGATGATGATGGTGAGGCTGGTGGTGATGATGGTGATGCTTATGGGTATGATGACACTGATGATGCTGATGATGATGGTGATGCCGATGGTGACACTGCTGATGATCATGATGATGATGATGATGATGGTGCTGGTGGTGGTGAGTCTGGTACTGACGATAATGGTGATGATGCTAAACATGATGATGATGATGATTATGATGATGGTGGTGATGAGGATAATGATGATGGTGATGATGCCGATGATGATGATGCTGACGATGATGATGATCATGCGATTATGATGGTGATGATGATGATGATGATGATGATGATGATGATGATTCTGGTGATGATGATGATGATGATGAGGATGATGATGCTGATGGCGATGCCGAAGATGAGGGCAGACGCAAGGAGGGGGAGAAGGTAGGATGGGGAGGAGGAGGAGGAGGAGGAGACGCTGGGACTGTCTCGTCAGAACCAGGGCCCAATCCCACAGGATGATTGGGGGGAAAAAACTCCGACTACCGAAGACCGCCCTGCAGATCCACTCACTCTGAAAAATGATGACAGCGGTGAGAATGAGAATATCACTTGACCTTCCAAAGGCCAGTCTAGAGTGGTTCAGCTTGTTTCCGGCGCCACCCTCCAAATGGCGCGGAAAGATCTCCCGCTTCCTTACAATGTCACCCGCGAGGCCGAGCACCGTGCAGACCGTTCGAACGCAATCATGATTAGGTGTTAAGCCCCCAAGCCTGTGACACAGCATCGCGGGCCACCATGGAAGAATGAATACGCCTAAGGCGCCCAACAAGCTGAGCTCACAGTCGCCTATGATGATGCCGAACAAACGTTGAGAATCATGAAGCTGATGGGCTGACATATTATATACACATGTGTACACTAAAATCCACGGCGCGCGATTGACCTGGATGCAAAAAAATTGGAAACGGACTACGTACGGGCCATGTGGCAGAAGTAAACAGAACCATGAAGAAAGGAATCTGGTTAAGTAGAATGACTTTCGCCCCGCCACCGACAAAGAGGAGCGAACGCAGGAAGGCGCACAGCGTATACTGGGCTATGGGCATGAACCAATACCTGCTGCCCACGAACTGTATGCACTCCCCTGCCTCAGATTTCAAAGTCCCACACTTGGTCTACTACCAC
This sequence comes from Prorocentrum cordatum, assembly GCA_963575745.1. NCBI lineage: Eukaryota > Dinophyceae > Prorocentrales > Prorocentraceae > Prorocentrum > Prorocentrum cordatum. The sequence goes on along the minus strand of CAUYUJ010015566.1, from coordinate 84,031 downwards.
CCCCTTAAAGATGCCAGCGTTGGTCGTGGTCGATGGAGTCGCGCTCCGTTTCACGGACCTCTGGCGTCGAGTCCCAGGCAATCCCGCTGCGCTCGAACCACACATGCGACTCGCGAGACACGAACTGGGTCCTTGAAGTGCGAAACACTCCATACCTTGATCTCCAAACGAGAACACGCTCCCCCACCTCCCCTTCGCGCTGGTTTGCGAGGCCTTTTCGCGAAGGCACAATAATTTATGACAGACAAGCTTCCTCGAAGATATCCCGCCTCCGTGCCGTAGGCACCCAGCGGAGTGTTCTCAGGTCCCTTCGACGAATTCTCTGAAACAAGCATTGCAACGAAAGGCTTCCAGGGCCCGGGCCCTGAACTCACATATGCTCCTGGGCATCTCGCGTGACTTGTTGGGCTTGTGGCGTGACGTTCGGGGGTTGACGCGTGAATGTTGCAGAGGCATCGGCAGCGTTGTTTGGGATACGCATGTCCCACATGCACGAAGAGGGTGGTCCATTGGGGTCCATCCCGAGTCCCTCGTGGAAGCCTCTGGGCCTGTGTTGGGAGCCCTCGGGCCTGGCCGAAGAAGCCGGCATTGCATAAATCCCGTACCAGTTGAACACACTTCGCACATTCCCCCTCCCTGCTTGGAGAGCATCCCAAAAAAGCCCTACAGGCTCCCAAGATACCCCAAACACAATCCAAGAACTCCCAAGAGGGGCCCAAGAGAGGCCCACAAGGCCCCCACGACGGCCCAAAAAAGGACCCAAGAAGGGGAACCGTAACTGGCATCTGGAGCCCTCCACCACGAGATGCCCACAAGAGCACCCCGGAGACGCCTACAAGAGGCCCACGAGGCCATAAAGCAGCCCCTCAGACGCCCGACGAGGCCTCCAACAGGCCCCCGAGGAGCCCCCCAAGAGACCCAAGAAACATCCAAGAGGCGTCTTGTCCACGACCATGGTATGGTGGCGAGATTAGCCGAAGGCCGCGCTATTTAGTTGCACAGATCCCACCAGCTCTCGGCGAATACACCGACGTTCAATATTAAGAAAACCAAGAAATAAGACATGTTACGGCTGAACTGGGGCCTCGAAAAATTAAGAAAGTAGCAACTGAATTCGCCCGCAGCTTCCTACGACGGCCCAGCCACTCCAGGCTTGGGGCGAACAAGAAAGCCGACGGACAAGCGAAACCAAACGAAAATAAACAGCACCAGCCAGGGAAGAGGCAGCCGATGGGCCGAGCAGACGTGGGGCGATCGACGGGCCAGGCGAGATCACAGGAACCGACGGGCAAGCGAAAACAAGCCCGAGCAACGAAAATCTGCCAGGGAAGAGGCAACCATCATGCGTTGCGCGGCAATTGAGCAAGAAACCGATCGCAGAAGAAATTGCCAGCACCTGCAATGCCCAACCACGCCGCGTCATCAGAAACCAGCAGGGGCTGCAACGAAACAACAACCTTTTTATTGACCGCCGTCGGTGTGTTTGATTCAACAATTAAGTTATGCGAAACCCTTTTTTCTCTACTCGGGGAGGGGCTTACCCCTCCCCCTCCCTCGCCTAAGCAAAGGGATCCACACCCTCTTCGCGACTTGTTGCCTCCCAGCTGGCACGGCAACCAAGCGAGCCGATCGCCCTGGCGAGGCTCACACGGCTCGGCCGGCGCATCGCCCATGTGCTCCGTGATGGTCCCCAGTGTTCTCTTGAGGGCGGCCTCCTGGACCATTTTGTACGTGAGTGCCTACGCGGCTAAACCGATGTCAACGGCTCCGGCGTCCCTTCATACGGCAGAGCTCATGAATGAGTATCTGTGGCAGCACAGGATTGGATGAACGTTTTTGGGCTTGAGCCAGAGAGGGTAACAGTACACCAAGCACACACTGCAACTCGGTAGGACGATCAAGGTAATGATCTCAAATGCTAAACCTAATACGTAAAATCTGGAGATCAGTCACACCCGTCTGACTTCTCCTAGGTTTAGCACCCTCTTGGGCTCAACTAAATGCAACTATCCGTTCCTGTGTTGGAACGGCCCCCTTCTCTACTTGAACGGAGAGGGGATAGCAAATAGCGGCAACTGCACGCGAGAAAATTATCACTGAAAGAGCGGAGATGGCAAGGGCAAAATGCACGTAGATGATTCAGCTGAGAAAAGGGAGGAGGGGGGAGGAGAACCGACACCACCACCACCACCACCAGCTGAGCTTCCCGACAGGAACTGGATCCACGTGGGCTGTGACTCTCGGGCAAGTTCCTCTCTCGAAGCTGCCTGCGAACGACTCTTGAGCTGCGGCTCGGAGCGGCGTCTCGCCACCTCTGAACTCTCGTCGACCAAAATCAGGCGACCATGGGACATTAAATCGAACAAAGCGGCGTTGCACTTTGTGACGTCCTCCTTAGTCAGAGCGTCCACTGGCATCCGCCCGTGCGGGATCCAACGAACATGGCCACGCGCACGCTCCAGAGACTCACAGATAATGGCGAGGTCAATAGCCGTGCGCCTGTCCCGCGCGCACGCATTGCCTTCCTTCTGCATTGTATCATAGATCGACTTGGCGTCGACCACATGCACCTGCTTCTCATGAGATCCGAGAGAGCAGTCCCGTCGCAGCACAGTCGTAAACGGTCCAGAGGCTCGGCGACAATCGGGAGTGTCCACGTCGTGGAAGACTACATCTCGATACATGATCTGTAAAAACTCTACTTCTGCAACTGCTGCGGATAGGGCCTGCGTCTCACCAGCCAGAGTGGATGGCACTTTTCGTCTTAGCTTGGACGACCTCCAGCCCAGAATCGAAGCCCGGACTGCCCGGTTGTCCAGCACAGATCGATCGGCCGCCAGGACCATCCAGGCCCCCTGTGTGGGATCGACCGGCAGCCCGCGCTCGTCATCCAGGCCGTCGGTGGAACCAATGCCACCGGCGTCCGAGAAAGACAAAAAGGCCATCCTGTCTGGATCGAGTCGCCACACAGTGAGTTCCCTGGAAGCCGTAGAGCGTAGATGGCGAGCCAACTTGTTGGCCGTGATCACATCCCCGGTCCTGGCCTGGTTCAGCTTGCTGGCCAGGATGCTGGCTACACCTGCGGCTTCAGGTCGGACCTCGCGGCCCAACCAATTAAACTTGTACACGAGCGACCGCAGTGCCTTGAACTCATGAGGCTCCAGGGGGGAATCCTTGCGAGCCAGACGCCCCTTGGACATGGACAGAGGGCGGATCTCTTCTAAAATGTACTTTTCCATGTCGATCACGGCCTTGTCTGGGGCAACGGTGATTCTTCGGCCAGCAGAATCCACCGCGCCGGCCTGGCAATCCCGATATTTCCCAAACTTGAACCTGGACTCCAGAACCCTCCTGAGCCAGTCCCGGGAGGCCTGGTCTGCACTCCCGATGAAGAAGTCATCTACTTCCAGCAGCATCATGTTGGCGATGCGCCCCTTGCCATCGTAGCGCATCCACCAGCAGGGCTCCAGCAGGGACCTCACAAACCCATGGGCCTCCAAATACTTGACGACGGTACGCCTCCAGGCCATAGGAGCATCGTCCAAACCGTAGACATTGACCAAAAGTCGGATCAGGGACCCGGGTTCCAGCACGATCCCTTCACAGGGCTCTACGTAGATCTCGCCCTGTGCTCGATGCATTCTGTCTGACTGACAGAAAGCATTCTTGACATCGGCGATATCACATAGAAGACCCAGGTTCATGGCTAGCTGGATAAACATCATAATCGACGATGTCTGAGGAGTGGGGGCATAAACCTCGAGGGCTCCTGAGTCTGGGTCCTTATGCCCATGGACGCACCACCTCGACTTGGCGTCGGGGGCGGCGAAGGTGCCCTCTTGGGGCTTCCAGCGGCGGACCATCCGGCTCGAGATGATACGGTCTGGCTGTTCGCGGCGGATGACTCGTGCCTTGCTTGGAGCCACCACCTCTACAGCACCTGTCGCCTTCATGGCTTCCCACTCCTTGGCGTCAGACGCATCGAACTTGGCCCGATCGGCAGGGGATAAACTCTTCAGCGATACCTCACCGCCCCGGCTGGCGGCGAAAGCGCCGCCGTCTTGTGCCTCGGCTCTCGTCGGCTCCTGCTGCTCGGCCGGGACGGTGGCAACGCCGTCATCCCTGGGCACCACCCAAAACACTCCTTCGGAAAGACTCTCGCCCCTCGTGGGAGAGCGTGACCGGGCACGAACCCGTCCGGCCTCGATTTCTTGGACCCTGTCGGCCACTGACACGCGCGGCTCGGAGCCGGACGTGATTCTGGTCCCGGACCCCAAACCTGGAGACGGAGACGGAGCGGGGAGGCCCGGGGGAGGGGAGAGAGGAGGCTCACCACTACCACTGGAGACCTGAGGGGCGGACGGAGACGACGACGACGGGTCGGCTGACTCCAGCTTCGCCCGCTTGAACTCCGGTGGCGAGCTGGAGGCTCGGGCTGCCTCGGCCCGTGCGCGGATACACCAAGGCGTGTCCTCCGGCTGAGACAAAACCCTTCGGGGCCGGGGCGCTGAGCCCGCCGTGGCCTGAGGAGGCTCAGCAGCAGGTGAGGGAGGGGAGACAGTGAGAGGTGGAGCAACAGGCGGATGAGGGGAGGGCGAAGGGACAGAAGCTTCAGTAGGGGGACCAGGGTGCCCCTCCTCTCTTCCTGGCGTCACCTCTCTGGACAAATCTCCCGTCGATGGCTCGCTCTCGGCAATCGATGGAAGCCTGGTGCGGATGCTGCCGGCCTGGGCGATGTCCGAACCTGCTTGAGACTCTCGCCCCATCTCGGACCCGGCCCGAGCTCCCCTGGAGACGGCCGCCCGAATCGCACCCGAGGGGGGCCCTGGGACCGAGGGACCCTCCCGACGGACAGGGGCCTCTGGCCCGCCCGGCTCGGGGCCCGAAGGGCCCGCAACACGAGGGGCCGAATCCTCTTCTCGGCCCAAGGGTCGGTCCCAAGCGTCCTCTGGCGGGGCCCCTTCTCGTCGGACATCCACGGCCGAGGCACGACGAGTCCTGGCCTGCTGCAGTAACTCCTGCCACCTGGGATCCTGGGAGAGCTGCAGCCCGTACTCCTCGTCCGAGCTCGCCAGGCGTATCTGCTCTGGTGAGCACTTCCAAAGGCGCGCTCGGACGGCCACCCAGACGGTCCCGGCTTCGTGGAGGACCACGACACCTGGACCAGTCCAGCCGTCCCGGCGTCGTCCTAGAGAATCGGCTCGAGAGGAGGTGCGAGACATGTGCCTCCACACGAATACCCACTGGCCAGGGGAGAAGGTCCTGGTCGTCGCGGTCCTGGCCCGGGAGGCTCGACTCACCTGGTCTCGAGAGGTCACGTCGATGGCGAGGCGACGTGCAGCGTCTCGAATCCTCTGGGATCTAGCAAACTCGGCACCTGCCTCATCCTGCTCCATGGGTGAGCGCACCACGTCCTGCCATCCTGGGAGCCCTCGGCTGTCGTCGGACAGCAGGTCGTGGGGAAGCCTAGGATTTCCCCCGAAAACCAGCTGGAGCGGCGAGAACCCTCCTCGATGCAAGAACCTGCTTTTGTGGGCAACCAGTTCCGACACCAGCTCGTCGAGCTCGTCCAGCGTGGCGGGGAGAGCCGAACCCGACTCGATCTCGGCCTTGAGCCGGTCCTTAACCCAGCCCCCGTGACGCTCGACGCGGCCGTTCTGCCAGGGGGAGTCCGCGTCACAGACGTGATGATAGACACCCCACTGCTCGGTTCCTCTCGCAAACCTCCCAGCAAACTCCGAGCCCCCGTCCGAGATAAGATAGTGCGGGGCCCCGAACGGTCGAATCCAGGCCAGGACAAAGGTTCGCCACATGGTTGCTGCCCGAGCGTCGACCACCCTGGCGCACACCTGGAGGTTAGAACCGTGATCAACCATGTTCAGAAAGCCGTGGGAGCCCCCCTGGAAGTCAACCCAGAAAAGATCCACTCCCACGATGTGGTTAAAACGGAAAGTCCTGGGGAGAGCCACGCGGCGATGAGTGCCGCTTCTCGACCTCTCGGCACATTCTGAACATCTGAAATGGTGGCGCACCCAGGTGAGGACGTGTCTCTTGACTCCGCCCGCTCTGAGGACTCGCAGGAACTTCCGATTCTCCGGATGTCCCATATTTACATGAAGCTTAAATGCCAGGCGCTTCTCCTCCTCGGAGGGCTCTGGCTCTGGGATGGCCTTCCTCTCACGTGGGGCTGGTCTGGTTTCTGGCTCGTCGAGTCCCTCTTCGTCGCTTACTTCCGATCCGACCTCCGCATCGCCCAGATCATCCTCTGGGAAAACGTCTTCCGCCAGCTCCGCCCAGGTGGAAGGCCCTCGGCTGCCCCCCCCACTCCACTGCTCGGACACGGCTCTGGCAACCTTCCTGACTAGAGCGGGGGGATACTTGCCGGCCTTGGTAGTGACGTGGCCTCCCTCAAGCAACGCATGCTGGTGCCCCCCGGTACACAGGTGACCATCGAGGTCCCGAAGCACCCTGGGGTGGTTGGAGAGGAGGCCGGTTGGTTTCTTGTTGGGCCCCCTCTTATCTACTTGAAGGCCAAACGCACACATGTCAATGCGCAGCCGCCTGACTCCCTCGAGCCCTCGCACGAACTGCACGGCACGCGTGTCCCAAGAGGAGGCATATAGGGGATGCTCGAAGATGAAGTACCGCCCCTTACTATGTTGGAAGAGGGCTATCTCCATGCACAGGGTCAGATCGCGTAGGCCGGCTGTCACCGATCTCTGCCACGCGATCGGGTCGACCCGGTGACGATTTAAACGATTGATCGCAGAGAACACTCGACATTCCGAGCACAGCCATATGGTCTCGGGTTGTTCTTCCCTGATGTGCCTCCAGAGGCGTCGGACCTCTGACTTCTTGGACGCGTCCCACCCGGTCTTGAGATCCCAGCTGGGGTCCGAGGCCACTGGGGCCCCACGCTTGGCCACCTCGGGGGCCATGCGGGGCGGGGAGAAAACTTCCATGAAGGCCGTCTTGGCCCGACGCCCTCGGTCGAGAGGCCCCTCGGTGGCAAGGGTCTCGCCTAGCTGCTCGCAGGCCCTACGCTCGAGAGCCTCTCGGGCCCTCTTGCTACACGCAACCTCATGGTCATCGTTGTGACGGTCCCCGTCGGTCCACTGGGCTCCTTGTTCCAGGGTCTCTGGAGGCCTTCGAGTCCTAGGAGCCTGAGGGGACCTGACGTGAGGAGGAGGAGGAGGAGCAAAACTCTGCGTCTCAGTCGCTGCGCTCTTGGCGCCAGAAGTCGTGCAGGCAGCCTGGGGTCTCGCGCAACCACACTGCACAAAGCACGATGACAGCTCTAAAATGCTGGCCTGAGACAGAGTGGAAGAACTCAGTAGAGCTCCCCCTGGTTGCTGACCAGCTCCCACTCCTGCTCCTGATCGATCGCGACCTCCGGGATCGGTGGCAGGGGCCACCAGTTGTTCGGGTCGGGCGTCGTCGTGGCAAGCGTCGCGTTGTACTCCTCGCCGTGTCCGCCGTTGTCGCTCGGCGGCATCGTGGTAGAAGGCTGTGCTCCACCATCTTGGAAATTCGAGCCGTCGTGAGGCCCGAGTCCGCCACTGCCTGACGAGCCTCCTTCTCCTCTGGGCTCGATGGGCCCTGGCGGACCCGGCGCCCAGGGCTCGGCCGGGGCCTGACCACCATGTAGTTGCTGAATTCCGTGTACGTGAAGTAGTCCAGACACGCCCTGGCCTACCTGCATGACGATGTATCCCAGCTGACCCATGCTCTGCTCGAGGTTGAGCATCCTGGACTCCATCGTGTCGAGCTTCTCGCCGAAGTCCTCGAGCGACACCAGGTGGCCCTGGATTCCCATGAGGATCTGGTGGATCTGCATGAGGCCCTCCTGGACCTGAGTCGGCGCGCTCTGGGAGTCGGTCGCCACCTGAATCATGCGGTCCAGTACTTCCTGAACCCGTCCGAAAGCACGGATCCCCTCTGGTATCTCCTGCAGCTGCCACTGTAGGCTCTGTAGCAGCGTGCCCAGGGAGTTCACCGTGGTTAGGGCGGCTCCGCCCTCTCGGAAACCCGGGCTCTCCTGCAGGATGTTGACCGCGCGCCGGGCTGATGCCGCCGCCGACCGCGCTGCCTCGGCAGCTGACTGCGGTGGGTCCTGGCCCGCTGCCGTCCCCCGGCCTCGGGGGATCCACACCAACCGTGTCTGGCACCGGGTGCACCTCGAGCCTGACCCGTGCTGGTTCCCGTAGTATCGGATGCACGATTCTGGATGCTCGCACTCGTTGACTGGTCCGGGAGGCGGCTTCGCTGGGACCGACGGCTCGGGAGTCGACGCCAGCTGCGTAGGTGGCGGCTTGGGCGGTGGCTTGCTTGCCGCGGGCCCCGTCAGGGGAGGCGGCGCCGTAGTGCCCCGCATGTACATCGTTCCTGGAGGAGGAGGCTTCACCGGTGGCGGGGTCGATGCCACTGGAGTGTTGATTGCTGCCTGCTGAACTGCTGGAGGCACGGCTGCTGCCGCCGCTGCCGCTGCCGCCTGGGAGTTGGACGAGCGATCGACCACCATGGGATACGGGCCAGTGTATCCTGGAGGTGGCTCCGGAGGCAGGGGCGGCTGAGGCCCTGGCTGGCCCGCTGCCTGACCACTCCCTGAGGACGAGGCGCCTCCAGTGGGTGGCCCACGGTCTGCCTGATCCGCCTCTGCCTGGGCCTGCGCCTGCCTCGCCGCCGCCTCCAGAGCGTCGCTCTCGGCCGCCGCGGCGGCCATCTCCTCCGCCGAGGGCTCGTCCCAAACGTAGCCGTCTGAGTCGGGTTCTCCAGGAGCCCTCTCCCCGTTGAGGCGGGACTGGCGTGCTCGTAGAAACGCCTGAGTGGCGTCCCACGCTCCCTGGTTTCCCTTGCTCGACGCCCCGTATTCCCCCTTCTTCTTTCCTCCGAGCACGGGATGCACAGCCAGCCACGCCAGGAGCAGCCCTCCGAGGACCATCGAGTCTGAACAGGCGCTGTTGCTGGGCCGCAAGAAACTCGTGAACTGGGAAAGCTAACACCAGCAAGGCTAGACTTGAGCCGAGGTGGACTACGGAGAAGACAACTGCCGCCACTGTTACCACGGAGACAGTCAGTTCAGTCCGTCCTCTTGGGCTCTCGGGAACCCTTCCTCTCGAAGACCTCCTCGGCCTCTGCACCTTAGCTTGACTACCGGATCCTAAGACCTGACTCGGGCCCTGCTGAGCCAACGACTGCAGGAGCTCCCTCGATTGGTCGTCCTGGTGCTCCGATTGGACGTTGACCCGATTCCTGGAGTGGACGATCGAACTGGTGCTCTGAGTCCTGGGCCTGGATGTTCTCCGAGTCCTGGTCCTGGCCCTTGAGCTCCCCCTCGTGACCCGCAGCAGCAGCATGAGCAGCAAGACGATGGTGATGAGGATAGGGATGTAGCCAGTCACCACCCCAGTGTCCGACATCTCTGGGAACTGTCCTGCAGCAGTCTGAAACGAGTCAGCACGCAAAAAGGGATACCTCTTGATCGCGGCTGCTGGTGCCACTGCCTCTTGGTCGAGAGGCCCCACGATCTCCACGAGGCGATGACCTGAACTGAGACGGTAAAGGGGCACCTTCTGACTGAGGCGCCCAAGTTGCATGCTGTTCCTGGGCAAATCAATGACGGCCTCGAGAAACTCCAGAAGATTCACGCTGATAATATGCGGAACGTTGTCCGCCAGCACTGTAGTCTCTATGATGCCGAACGTCTGACCTAAGCACAACGGAAAGAGAATAACATTGATCACGCGCGCGGCTCCACCGACGCCGTGTGCCGCCTTGAGCGGGCGGTCGCCCTGAGGTATCTCGACGTACCTCAACCCAAGCTCCGCCAGGGCTCGAGACTCTCGGTTGAGTGCTCCGACTCCCACGAGGTCACTGCCGGCACCTGGGTCGACGAGCCCCTGGGTGGCGGACGTGGTGAGGAGAACCGCGCTCGACTCGATCTCCAGCTGCGCCTGCTCCCAGGCTGGGAGGCTGCCCGTGCCCGTCTCTACCGTCGCCACGAACTCGGAGCCGCCGACCTCGCCGACGATGCCCGAGAACATGCACGCGGATGCTCCTCGGCCGTGATCCTTCACAGCTCGGCGATCCCTGGGTCCATCCTTCTCCGGGCACTCCCGATGCCAGTGGCCCTTCTGCTTGCAGATGCCGCGGCGGGTCACCTTGATCAGCTGCTCCTTCGTGAGGCGCCGCCGATCGAACCCACGACCACCTCGACCGCGTCCGCCTCGGCCGCCAGCGCCGTCCCCACGGCCTCCGCCGCGTCCTGGACGACCTGCTGGATGTGCCCGAGGAGGCCTGGGCGCCCGGGAGTCGGGCCGAAAGTGCCCCCTGTCCTGACGAGCAGCACGCTTCAGCTCCTTGTTCTGATTCCAGGTCCTGGTGTTCTTGGCCTCGAGCGTCGCAAGCACCTCGTCCACCTGATCTTCGGACACGTCGAGATCGTCGAGCTCGGCCAGCAGAGCCTCGATGTCTTCCTCGTCCGAGGCCTCCTCCTCATCGTCATCATCGTAGAAGGTCTCCTCGTCCTCTGCCGGGAAGTCGCCGGTACCCTCTGACCGAACCTGCGACCACGGGGGAGGAGGAGAGAGGAGGGGAGACTGAACACCAGGCGACGTCTCGCTAGCGCCTAGGCCCTCAGAAGCCGTCGTGTCGGCCAGCATTGCCCCGGCGCCTCGCCCTGGAAGCAGGCGCTCGGTGCCGCCGGAGTCCATCTGCTTGAGCGCCCACGAGACGTTCTCGTAGTCCAGCTTCCCGAGGGTGAGCGTCCTCAGGTTCTGGAGGCCCTGGGCGGACAGGCAAGCGCCTTCCTCCAGGAGCAGGCCCTTCAGCTTGGGCGACATCCATAGATCGTGTCCTTCCGCCTCTTGCAGTTGAGCATCGCGGCGGATGACAAACTGGATCAGCGACTCCTTCGCCTCGCGGTTGGCCTCGAAGAAGGCTCGACGACCCGCGCGGCGAAGGTCATCTCCTTCACGCTCGCCCGCCATGGTGTCCATGCGGCCGAGCATGGTGTCGATCCACCCGTCGTCGGTCAGACGATGCTCCTGTATGTCCTCGAACTTGGCCTGGAAGGCCCAGTCGAACAGACGAAGGAACTTCTCGGAGCGACGCCAGACGGGTACGTCGGTGTTCGCATTCCAACGTCTGAGCGACTTCTTCCATGCTCTGAAATGCGCCCATCCCGGCCACGCCGGTGGGTCTGAGTAGTCTCCCTTGGACCAGGCGCCGCCTCCTCCTGCCCAGCTGCCGGACCAGGCGGCCAGCTCGGGTCGGGACCCGGTCCCGCGGGTCCAGGCGGTGTCGTGAGACCAGCCTGAGTCCTTCTGCCAGCTGTCCTTCAGATCGGGCTGCCGATCCTCCCAGCCGGTCCTCGAGTCGGCCTGCCACCACCGACTCTGCCAACTCTCTCCGCCACTGGCCGTCCACGGATCTGAGCCCTGCCACGGATCTTCGCTCTTCTCGTCGGGCTTGCTCTTCTCATCCGGCTTGCCAGTGGCCACGGAGCTGGACGCTGCTGCAGCACTCGAGCTCCTGGACTGCTCCTGCATCGCCGCCCTGACGATGTCCCCGATGAGTCCTCTGAGCTCGCCCCTAGTGACGGCAGCCTCGTCCGTCCCCGCACTCACGTGTAGGTTGGCCCCCTTCTCTGCATCTTCATCCTCGACGCCCGTCATGGCGTCCACCGTGGATCTCCACGCGTCGCAGTCGGCCGAGCGCAGCGACCGCTCGGGAGCACGCGAACGCCGGCCGGTCACGCCCCTCGGGCGCGGACCTGGCTCGCGCCCATGGCACCCCGAGCGACTCCGCGCTCCGCTACCAACTGTGGCAGCACAGGATTGGATGAACGTTTTTGGGCTTGAGCCAGAGAGGGTAACAGTACACCAAGCACACACTGCAACTCGGTAGGACGATCAAGGTAATGATCTCAAATGCTAAACCTAATACGTAAAATCTGGAGATCAGTCACATATCGAAAGCAATCGCTCTCGAGCAAGGCCAGATCCAGAATCAGGTCTCGAGCGACTGGAAGAAACTGTTCAAAACCTTCACCCCTCGAACTTGGCAGCCAGCCTCCGGGGTCCTCAAGCCCGCGAGGGAGCGCCCAAGGTTCACAACAAACGACATGGCCAAGATTTGCAAGCAGCGAGCCGCTTCCTACGTCCACGTCCTCAGAGGTCTCGGTCCCCACCTACGACGATGTTGTGAAGGCTGTGAAGAAGGGCAAGGGCAGTGCTGGCTCTGACGGCTGGCACTCCTCCAAACCCAAGCTCACGGCCACCCAACTCGAGTTCCTAGCGCGGGAATTGTATGACCTGTGGTACGGCACCTGCTTCTTCCTCGCGGAGGCCGGCCCAGCATCGGAGGCGGGCATCAAGTTCGGGCACCAGGACGCCCTGCAAGAACTTCCGAGGCTGCTCCTTTGCTGACGCGTCGTCGGCGTGCGAAAAAAAAAAGATCCGACCCAGAGCCGCCCCATAGGCGTGGGATCGTGCCTGCTCCAGTCCTGGCTCACGGCCTGCGAGCCAAACTTACCTTCTCGACAAGACGCACAATACGCGTGCAAATGTGGGGCATCCGTTGTCCACGCGTGCTGCCTTTGGCTTAAATCCTGTGAGAATGGCGACTGCGGCACCGAGAGAAACTTATCGAAATGCTGCGACAACGTCCCCCACGAGGTGGGGCTCGTTGCGCTGCACGAGTCGGGCACGCCCCAATTGGTCACCGCCGTGGCCCACGTTGCGTGGACGGGGCCACGCGTGTGCCAGGGGAGCTTGCAGACGAAGAGATCTGGCCGACGCGCAGCCTAGCCCAAGGCGATGGCTGCGCGCCCAACGTCTTATGCGAGGTTTCGCCGCTGTGGACCACGCACGGCACCAAATTTCTTTTTATGGATGACCGGTCGCTGGTATGCTCCTCGGAAGCGCAGCTCGACTCCGACATCCAGAGCACGACCAAGTTCAACATTGGCACCGGTGCCATCGAGAACGAGTCCAAGAGGCAGCGCTGGGTGCGCGGGGAAAAGAAAGCCAACGAACACGTCGGCATGTTGGATTTACCTGATGACCCCGAAACGGACATCACGCCGGCGGCGAGCTGGTCCAAACTTCACAAGCGCCTCGAAGCCATCCAACGCCTCCTGGGCTCAGCCGCGACCAGGTCGCGCGCTGTGGGGGCATACGCAATGCCTCAATGGCTGCGGTGCTGCCCTGTCTTCTCTCTGGCGCCGCCCAAGGACACGGGCGAGGTAATGAGGGCCGTCGTACGGACAACATGCACGCGTTGGTGCAGAAGGCGCATCTGGGCCCTGAACCTCAACCTGCACACCATATTAACAACAGACCTCACGGCGATCGAGAGGATCACTACGTGGGAGCTGGAATGGAGCTTTTTCCTGAAGCACAGCTTCGAGCACTTCCTGGACGCTGTGGGCCTGGATTCCCTTACCTTCCACAAGGGCCGGGGCGTCCGTTTCGGCATTCGCGAAGCACGATCACCGAGTTGTCCGGCAGGTTGGTCGACGCAGACTTTCTGAAGCGACGAAGGGGACAATGTGGCGCACCTCCTCCGGCAGGTTTGCCGGGTGCGCGCTATCCCCTCCACCAGACACACGCGGAACGATGCTGAAGGCGTCGAGGAGGTCGGTGTGTCAGCCTTGTCAGAGAAGCCTTTGGCAGACTTTTCGGGATGCTCTGCCACCAGACCACTATTCGAAAGTACATCTTTTCATGTGCGGAGCGACCTCTTCGCCAACCTGGGGGCGCCGGTGCACAGAAAAACGGTGCACTGTCGCGAGGAAGTGTGTCCGAGCTTGCGCCACCTCGTCTCCGAGTGCAAGAACGAACCTTTCGGCGACTTGCGGAAGCAACTCAACTCCGTCTACCGCATCAGGCATTCGTGGGTGGAGACAGCAACCACGAGTCACGTTTGCGTCTGGTCGAAATACTTCCCAGGCGCACCCTTCATACAAGCGGCGCAGTGAGATCATGGTCGCCGTAGTGTGCATGGGCGTATGGGTCCTTGACACGCTTTGGAAAGATATTTGGCATATCGTTCGAAGAACATCTGCACTTTCTGGACTTTGTGCTGCCGTTATTAATGCTTGTTGGTTTCTTCCTTATTCTCGAGTCTTCCAGGTTCTAACCTGCGATCGGTTGTTCTTGCTGTGCAACTCGACGACGCACCGCAAGAACACTTCAGGTTTGGAGGCGGATGGGCGCCTGAAACGTCGGCTTGCGAGAACGACCTCATCATATTGTCGATAAGATTGCGGAGCTGAATTAAATTGCTGATGAGGGCGACGTTCGTGATGTCGACATGGTGACATTGGGGACCGAGCGGTCCCACTCCTGGCAGCCAGAGTGGTGAGAAGCCGATGGCCCTGACAGTTTCTGGACCTCGGACAGCTGGAATGTTGAGAACCCGATGCCCCTGTCACAAGTTCTGGACCTGCGACGGCTGAAATCGAGCCAGAACATCAGAGCGAGCTTCATTTCTGTATCAGCGAGGGTCGAAATTGAGCCACAACATTCGGCCCCCCTTGTGGAGATTCCGATGGGAGGAATCCCTGAACTGAAATCGAGCCAGAACATAATAGAGAGCCCCATTTCTGGCCCAAGTCGAACAAGAATCGTGAATACAATTTCTCAATCTCGAGAGCAGAACTCGAGCCAGAATACGATTGTGAGCTTCAATGCTGGGCCAAATCGACCCAGAACACTAGCGTGAGTCTATTTTTCTGGATCTGCGAGGACTGAAATTGAAAAAGACTGCTCGCCCACCCCCTCGGAGATTCTGGCGGGAGGAATATTTGAACTGATATCGAGCCAGAACACTAGTGAGTCTCACTCCTGGACCACAGCGAACCAGAACACCATGGTGAAAATCATGTCTGTTCTGGAAGGGCTGAAACCTAGGAAGACTACAATAATGAACCTGATTTATCGGGCAAATCGAGCCAGAGCACGAGAGTGAATGTCATTTGTAGATTTGCGAAGGCTGAAACCGAGGCAGACCACCATAGTGAGTCGTTTCTGAACAGCCGCCGGACCGGTGAGACGCCTCCCCCCAGAATCCCCTGTAAAGAGTCTGGCGAAAGGAAATCGAGCCAAAACAATAGTGAGTCCCAGTTCTGAACCACGTCGAGGCAGAACTCTATAGTAAATCTCGTTGTTTGATCTGGGATGGTTTCAGACGGGCCACAACACAATCGCGAGTCGCATGTGTGAGCCAAATCGAACCAACACACCATAGTGAATTGCACGTCTGGACCAAATCGAGCCAGACCGCTATAGTGAGCGAACCAGGGCCGCTCTGTCAGGCCGCCGCCGGACACCCCCTTATGGAGCTCCTGGTGACAGGGAATACCTGATCACTATAAGAATCCTCCAGCGAAACGCTATTCGAGAATAGCCGAATGCGAGGGGCACCAGGCCCAGCAGGTGCGGCTGCCGTGCTGGGCTGCCGTGCTCCTTGCATCCTTGGCTGATCATTTTGTCGTGCCTGGACTGCGTGCTGGGGTGTCGTTGGGGGCCGCTTGCGGGCCTCTTGGGGGCCTTTGGGAGCGCTCTCGAAGGCCTATTGGAGGCCTCTCGCGGGCCTCTCAGGGGCTACTGGTGACCTCTTGGTGACCTCTTGGAGGCCTCTTGGGGCCTCTGGGCGCAAATGAGCCCCTGGGGGTAGGTGGCCCGTGTTGGGCTTGCAGCAACAGGGAGGGATGCGGCGGCTTTCTGGGCGCCTCTTGGTTCCGTCTGGGAAGTCGCTTGATGGCCTCTGGGGCTCTCTTTGGGGCCTCTTATAGGAGCCTCTAGGGGGCCTCTCTGGCGCCGCGGAGACTGGCGGGGCTTACCGACCCGCAAACCGCAATCCCACCCGCCCTCTGGGCGTATGTGATTTAACGAACTTCCTCTCTTTTCTTCCAAAACCCCTCCTTCCCCTGCTCGGAGGAGGAGCTTCTCACTGTTCCCTGTTCATATACACCCCCTCCCTCAGACGACCGGCAGCCAACCAGGAACCAGGAGGACACCATGCTCACCCCCCCCCCACACCATCCCTGTCAAAAAACCACACAAAACGCACTATGCCTCCACATTCGGAGCATACGCGGCCAACCCGATACGCCCCCCCACCCACCATCGAGGTCAAAGAAGTAATACAAGTCCACTTTGGGACCTTGAGTCATGTTCGTGCGGCCCGCGAGCACTCTGTATTGGTTTTGACCAGGACGGCGGGGGTGTCAGCATATTGTCTGCTGTGCGAAGGGCTACCATCCTGGACAAAAAAACAATACAACGAGCACATCGCGGCGAAATCTGGGTCATGCGCGGCAACGGGGCGATCACTGTCAAGTGGTTTCTGACAGGGACGGCGGCGGGGGTGGTGGCGTATGGCCTGCTGTGCGCAGGCCCACCAGGCACAATGATGGGCATTGGTTTTCGATACGGATGCTGGGGGCCGACATGTTTCCCGATGTGTGCTGTCACGTGCGCAGGCGCACCTGACACACTCTGCACGTGCGCCCCGAACGTGGCGCACCAGTCGCGGCTGGGGTGTGCGGCGCGCCTGGCGCGCGCGGGGCGCGTAGCGCGTCTGGCGCGCCGGGCGTGCCTGGCACGCTCGGGCCCCAAGGGTGCCTGGCGCGCGTGGCGCGCCTGGCGCGCGTGGCGCGCCTCGCCCCGGCGTCGCGCGCGTGGGGTCGGTGTTGGTTCCCGGTGGTGCCCTTCCGGAGACGACCGCTGAACATGCTCGAGCTCGGCTGTTACTTCTGTGTTGGGAGGGCGAATGGGAGTGAGCTAGACGGCTTGCTATCCAGTGCGTGTCTTGATTAGTGTCCCCTATTAACACGCACACACACACACACACCCTCCCCCACCGGGCCAGCGGCCAACCCGGAACCATGACGGCACCATGAGGGACCCCCCCACCATCCCTGTCACAGAGAAAAAAACAAACAAAAAAAAAAAAAACGCACTATGCTTCCACATTTGGAGCATGCGCGGCCGCCCCGCGACCATTTTGCAGTGGTATTTTACAGGAATGGCTGGGGGGCCAGCAGATCCCACATGCCTTCTGGGCGCAGGTGGTCCGACCGACTGGTTTGACACATCAGTGGCTGCTGCCTTTCTCGCACGGTTGTAACTCGTGCGTGGATGGGGAGGGGGCACCGCGCGCGGATGCCAGCAGCCACAAGCGTGCGCCAGGGCGTGCGCAATTGCTGGCTTAGCAACAGTTGCGGCGCACGCGGGTGGAGCCCCTACTGGTTGCCAGTGGCTGGCGCACCTGGCGCGGCTGGAGCACGTGGAACACTGGGCGCACGTGGAGCACATGCGCACCCGGCGCGCCCGGCACGCTTGGGCCTCCAGAGCCTGGTGCATCTAGAACCCAACGCGGCGTCTGCGGCGTTCTTACGCGAAATGCTGACTCCCGGGTGTTACGTATGTGTTGGGAGGGCGGATGGGAGTGAGCAAGACGGCTTGCGGGCGGGTGGGAAACTTGGCCCCTCCCCCTACCCCCTCCCCTGGGCCTGGGAGGGGGGGGGGGGGGCGGAGGGGTTAGAGCGTCCAAGATGGCCCACGATGGCTCCAAGAGGATCTCAGAGAGCCCACGATGGCTTCCAAGATGGCTCAAGCAAGATGGCTTCCAAGATGGCCCACGATCGATCCAAGAGGCCTCAAGACGGCCACAAGACCGTTTCAAGTGCCCTCCGAGTCCTCCACGGGCCCTCCTGAAGCCAAAATGGCTCGAAAACCGGAGGAAACCAATGTGCTTCGCATTCTCGCCTTTTCGCTTCAGATGGGCTCTTGAGGCCGTACGATTGCCCCAAGACGGCCCAGAGAGCCCCAACAGGGCCCCAAGAGGGCCCGAAGAGAGCCCAAGAGCTCCCCAAGAGCGCCCCAAGACGGCCCCAAGAAGCCATGATTGAGCCTCCAATAGGGCGGCTGAAGTGACCCCCATATCCGAAGGGTGGGGTTCTTGCTATTACTCTGACAGCGCCGACTCCTCACACTCACCTCCCTCCTCGTACTCCTCGTCCTCCTCCTCCTCCGCCGCCTCCTTCTCCTCACCCAGAGTCAGACGCAGTGCGACGACTTAGGTTATGATATGATGATGCTGATGATGATGGTGATGATGATGGTGATGATGATGGCTATGTTGGTGATGATGATGATGATGATACATGACTCGGCTTGGAAGAAAAGAGAAGAGGGCAAGCGGGCAAGACAGCGAGAAGAGGACAAAGAGTCAAGTCCCCGACCCCAGGCCTCGAATACCTTGCACAACAGCACGGGCGCCTGCACTCCGAACCGCTTGGGCGCGAAGGCGGGCGGCAAGGGCACGACGCGCAGACCTGGGCCCATACGAACCTGCAGCCCGTTGGGAGTTAAATGTTGCGTGAAGCCCATCGATTGCTAACGCAGTGCAGACTAGACTATCTGAATCGACGAGGGGAAGGAGGCCGAGGACAAACGAGGGGACAGGGTCGGCCCCCCAATCAGGAGGGAGCTTGGGAAGACACTCACGGACACAGGGGAGCAGCATGGGGCAGGAAATGTAATGGAGGAGGTCATCGCCTCCAACCGCGGAGCAACCAAATCTACAACACCCTCGACCAGCGCGGAACCGTTTGGACGTGGCCCACGCATTGCATAGAGTTTTCAAGACAGAGCTCGCTACACACGAACCGAGCTTCTGCCCGATCCTGCAAAGTCTTTTCATCGTTAAGTCACAAATGCCAGGGGAGACGGGGCACCAGTAATTGAGACGGCAATTAAATGCACGTGCAGAGGAGGGAGAAGGGAAGAGACGAGACAGAGACTCCACGATCTTCTTCTGGATGTCATTGGCCAGGGTGGAAGGGATGGAAGGGATCGACAGGAGCGCTTCGAAGTTTTTCAGCATATGGATAAAGACCGAGTTCTTATAAGTAGGGTAACGCATATAGAAAATCTCGCAATCGTCATGATATCGGAACTCTTGGAAGAACGATCTTGCCCTCGAGAACTCGTGTGAGCGAAGAGCCGCGCGGAACAGAGCAGCACGAGCATTGGGGCTGACAGCCCTGGCCTCCGCCGAGATTCCGAACTTTTTCAAGTCGTAGAGAATCGGGCTTGTGATCGAAAAACGTGGAGCAGTCGGAAGCTGCTGAAGAGCTTCTCGCTCTGCAGCTAACACACTGCTCGTTATCGGGTAGAACTGGGCGACATGCTGGAGCACGGGCTGGCAGTAAATGTTATACATGTGTATATTTCCTGCAAGGCCTAAACAGAGACTCTTAACATACCGGGCCCGACGAAGCAAGGCCCTGCAGGGCCCAGCCCAGCTCAACTCCAGACCATCAAGCCCCAGGAAGACCCCCAGATAAAGACCAGCCCGACCAATTTTGGCTGCTTTCAGACGAATACGTTTAGCCCGGCAGTCCTGGCGGAAGGACATCTCCCCACGTTCGTGCGGCAACACAAACTGGCACTTCGCAATGTGCAAAAAGAGGCCGGCACTTCTGGCCAACAAGACGAACTGGTGCACCATGATTTCGTGCGCCGAGAAGAGGTTGAAAGCAGCGATCCCAAGATCGTCAGCATATGCACAAGGATGAGCGCGGACTGCAACAAGATCATGTCGGACTTTCCGAAACCAAGGGTCTAGCCCAAGAGCAAACAAGAGGCCAGAGAGAGGACACCCCTGCTTAATTCCCCGCTCAACCTTGCACTTGCCATACACATGGCCCTTGAAACGGACGTGCATAAACATGTTATCGTACAGGTTCTTAACAATAAGACAATACCAGTCAGGGATCCCCATCTTCCTCAATACAAACATAATCCAATCGTGAGAGATACTAGGGAAAGCTTGCTTTATATCATAGAAGGCCATCCCAGGAGCCTCCGCATTCTCATACGCAGCATATTGGGTATAACGGCTGTCAAGGGCAACAACATTGTCAACCAGAGCACGACCGCCCACAAATCCCCTTTGTTCATCGTCGACGGTGCGGCGGGCCACGATGTTCAGCGGCTGTGCGAGAGCAGTACATATCAATTTGCAATCTGTGTTCCCAAGTGCAAGCGGACGGGTCTGATCTGGCGCGCGGCTCGGGTCCACCTCCAGCGACCCTTTCGGTAAGAAGGCGAGGTAGGCATCATTGAACTGATCTGGGATGAGTCCTGTGTCTACAATGTGACGATAATGGGCATAAAGGATACTGCGGGCCTTGGGGCCACCAAACCTCCACGCGGAGTAAGGAATACCATCAAGACCAGGACTCGAATCCCTCGACCTATCTAAAAGCAGGGCGAACTGCTCCTCATCTAAGGTCCACAAGATGTCCTGTGGGCAAGCCTGAATCCACCGACGGAGAGAGTACATACTGTCCTGGCAGGGGCGAAAATGGCGGGCTGCATTCGCCCAGTGGTCCTGCAGAAGTCTCGCACACGCTCGGGGGTCGGTGTGGGTGTTACCTAAGGGGCCCACAATTCCCTGAAGCAGTACTTGCTTGTGACGGGGGGCCCAAGCACGAGACAGCCTTTCAATTTTTGCAAGCCCCGCAGTCCTAGCTGGAGAGGAGATAGACTGGTCATTCAAAATCTCCTGACGGTCGTCGTCCAACTCCTGACGACTCAGCTCCGCCAGATACTCATAAAAGCCATCGGAGTCTATGAGGTGAGCATCATCATCTACAAAATCACGAAGCTTCGGAAACTTGCGAATAGCTAGGCGTTGTTTATCGAGATCATGACGACGGCGAGCGCGATCATACGACATGCACCATGATATTTTATGACCAGTGGTACGAGAGCTTTGAGAGCACGAGGCTTGTTTGATTTCTTGTGCTACGATGTGCATCATCGACTTCACCTCAAGGACAGCCGAGGCAGCATCTTCAGAGACTCCCATCTCATCAATCAGGCTATCGACTCTGACTGCAAACTCAGGCTGCCTACAAATCCATCGTGGGATGGGGGCCGTGATATTGGAGCGCTGGACAGCTAGCACAGCATATACAGGCACATGATCACTAACATCTCGTAATTCAGCCGGCTGCCACTCGACGCCAGCTGCAGGGGAGAGGTCTAAGAGCACCGACGGGGGCAGAGAGGTATATATTCTATCCAACCTAGCTGTGCTAAAAAGGCGACCGTCACGTAGTATACAGTGTGTGTGATTATCCTGTCCTATCTCAGTGTACCTCTGGAAATATCTCCCAAACTCACTGGCTAACGAACCTCGGGGGGCACGGTCAAGAGAAGGGTCAACATGCTGGCGAGCCTCTCCCAATTCACAGAAGTTCCAGTCACCACCAACGAAGACTGTCGCATGACGGGGGTCCAGAGCACGCGAAACACACGATAAGAACTCTTTCTTAGCAGGAACGGAGACTCGAGGAGGGAGATGGACAGAACAGAGTTGAAGGGAGCCTTGAGAACCTTTAAGATCGACCGTGAGACATCTGCCTGCAACCACATTCATCGTATCAGTGACCTCGAACTGAGAATGAAGGCGCTCATGGATACACACCAGAACACCACCAGAGATCTCGTCGGGGCAGAAGGAGCCATAACATCTGTGATGGGGGAGGAGACGAGAGAGGGTGCCTAGGTCCCCTTCGTGTCCGTGAGATTCTTGAATTAGGAGGGCGTCGAATTTCTCAGCTAGCCTAAGAAACGTGTTAAAAGTTTTACTCTGCTTCAAGTGGTCCCCACTCTCAGCCCCAAAGAGAGTGGCAGCATTCCAACTACAGACACTGACCTGCTTGCAAGGTACCCAAGAGGAGGAGGGAAGGGCAGAGGACGCATTCAGCACCGAATGCGAGACAGGCAAAAGAGTGGCAGGGCAGGCGTCATTCACTGGGCCCTCACGTCAACTGAGGTTGAGCATGTTGGTGATGGGGGCCATGAGGTCAGCTGTGATGCCCCAGTCCTCGCAGTCGGTCTGGTTCCACACAGCCGTGCCCTCAGAGTGGACGCGGACGAGGTCCCAGACGTCATTCTCGTTCGTGATCGATATTGAGTTCGAGAATCCTGAGCAGCCCAGTTTACATTTAGGCGACCAGTCTTGATGCCCACGGAGTATCTTCATCAGTGGCATCCACGCCTGGCCAAGATGGCGCTGGCGCATCCTGACTTCATGTGGTAGGTCACCCCTGCAGCGGAGCGTGGTCACCGAGCCCCCACGAGGATCTGTCCACGTTATCTGATTCATGCCAAACCAAGTCGAGAAATCCTTTGCTTGTTGTTCAGTGTTCCAGATGACGCTGAAGCTCTGACTTGACCGATGGAAATGAGGACTGGCCTCACCGACAGGAAGAGATTCAGGGAGGCGACGAACAATATCATCCCAGACTTTGCGCCTCGTCACGTCGAGCACCTTCCGAGGGAACGTGCCCACCCACCTGCGACAGACATTCTGGGAATCAGACGGTGCCGCAGCACCGAGATCCATGGTGTGCGTGATCGATGATGCAGTCGACGGCGTGGCACCAGTGCTACTGGGAAACTCCCAGCGGCGGCGCTTAGCTCCAGACTGTCCACTGTGCTGCGATCCACCTGCATCCGAAAGGGCAGCAGAGCTCCTGGTCATGTCCTTCTTCAACTTCTCCACCGCCTCCATGCACTCGGCGTACTTCGAGTCCATCTTCTTGTGAAGGTCGGCTACGTTGGTCTCCAGCGCCGCGACGGCAGGCTTGAGAGCGAGCAGACCCTCGATCGCTTCATCAGTCTTAGATGTCCGAGCAAGTAGTTCTGCGTGCTGCTTTGTCTGAGCCTCGGCCATCGTCTTCAGCATTTCACCCAGCGACGCGATGTCCGCCATGGCTGGAAGGAGAACGGAACTCGAACGGGGGTCTTCCTATAATCAGACTGAGTAGGGTCGTGTGCAGCCAAAACAAGAGAAAGCGGCAGTCCCTGTCCGTGGGCCTCTCCAGGACTGCACACGTGCGCGGTCCGCCTCGACACTCGAGACGGGGGTTCCCCGAAATGTAGCCTTGAGCCAAAATGGCTACGGATGATGACGATGATGATGATGATGATGACGATGATGATGATGCTGATGCTGATGCTGATGATTGTAATCATGTTGATAAGTATAAGGATGATGATGGTGATGATGACGATAATGATGATGGTGGTGATGGTGGTGATACTATTGATGATGATGCTAGTGGGTTCTAACAGTTTTGGTAGATGACGGTGGTGAAGATGGTGATGATACTGACGAAGGTGACGCGGATGCTACTGCTGATGAGGATGAGGATGATGGTCAACATGATGATGATGAGGAGGATGATGATTATTGCAGTGGCAATGGTCCGAATGACGGAAATGGTAATCATGATGATGCCGATGATGTTGATGATGATGATGAGATGGTGGTACATAGGCTGGTAGTGTTGTCTAGATGATGACGACAAGAACGGCGATGATGATAACAATGATGCCGATGATGCTTATGATAAAAACGGCGACGAGGACAATGATGATGTTGATGGCAATAATGATGGTGATGATAATGATGATGGGTGGTGATGATCATACTGATGGTGAGGGTGATGACAACAAGAATGACGATTCTGATGAGGATGATGATGAGGGCGATGATGATGATGATGACGACGATGATGATGAGGATGAGGAGGATGATGATGATGATGGTGATGAACATAAAGATGGCGATGATGACGGAGCAGACGTTGAGGATGTCTCGGGAGAGGCGCTGGTGTCAGCACATCCAGGGGGGGGGCGCCAGGGGCTGTTGCATGAGCCCATTCGCGCCCAGATTGCGGGGCTGCCTCGAGCGGCTTGCCTGTGTCACCACCCGGCACCCCCCGCTTTCGGAACAGATGCTGAGGATGTTTCGAGCGAGGCGCTGGTTTTCGCACACCCAAAGGGGGGGCGGCCAGGGGCTGTTGTACGGGCCCTTTCGCGCCCAAAGTGAAGGGATGTCTCGAGCGGGTTGCCTGCTTCGCCACCCTGCATTCCCCGCTTTCGGAACAGAAACTAAGGACGTCTCGAGCGAGGCGATGGTTTTCGCCCCGCCACCTTTGAGAAGGTGTCCCGTCTCACTGGCCCCCTGGGCTCGCTACAGTGCGGCGAGGAATCGGGGAGCGCATGCGGCGGCACGCGTAGGCCTGCCTGCGCCGCGGCGGCCACCTTAGCCTCCATCTCCTCCTTCAAGACCTGCAGCTTTTGCTCCGCGGCCTCTGCGACAGCCGCCCCCAGGGCCTCCGCAGTTCCCCTCTCCCATCCGCACCCCTCTTTTCCCTCCTCCTCCTCCTCCTCCTCCTCCTCCTCCTCCTCCTCCTCCTCCTCATCATCATCATCATCATCATCATCATCATCATCATCATCATCATCATCATCATCATCATCATCACCATCCTCATGATCATCATCACTATCATCATCATCATCATCCCAATCCTCATCCTGATCCTCATGATCATACTCATGCTGATCGTCCTCCTCCTCCTCCTACTACTCCTACTCACCATCATCATCATCATCATCACCATCCACACCATCATCATCAGCAGCATCAGCATCATCATCAATGGAATCCTCATGCTCAGCTTCATCCCCACCATCAGCATCCTCATTATCAGCCTCCTCCTCCTCATCATCACCATCACCATCATCATCATCATCATCATCATCATCATCATCACCATGATCAGCTTCATCAGCATCATCAACATCGCCATCATCACCGTAATCTTCTGCATCGCCAGCATCATCATCATCGCCATCATCGCCATCATCACCATCATGTTCGATATCGGCATCCTCACCCACCTCCTCCTCCTCCTCCTCCGCCTCACTCGCCCCGTCGATGTCGTCATCCTCGTCGTCTCCCTCGCCCCCCTCCTGGTC
This sequence comes from Prorocentrum cordatum, assembly GCA_963575745.1. Taxonomy (NCBI): domain Eukaryota; class Dinophyceae; order Prorocentrales; family Prorocentraceae; genus Prorocentrum; species Prorocentrum cordatum. The sequence goes on along the minus strand of CAUYUJ010015566.1, from coordinate 59,171 downwards.
CTCATCCTCAGCTCCATGATCATCAACGGCATCATGTTCCTCGCCGGCGTCGGCGCTGCCGTCATCGTCATAAACATAGCCATCGTCATCACCACGTTCATCCTGATCATCACCCTGATCACCATCGCCGTCATCAACAACACCATCATCATAAACATGACCATCATCAGCATCACTATCATGAGTCATCATCGTCATCGTCAGCCGCATCACAATCACCATCATCACCACTATCACCATCACAATCATCAACATCATCACGACCATCATCATAATCATCAGCATCGCCACCAGAATCAGCATCATCATCAGCATCACACGTGTTGCTGTCGTCACCGCCACTGTTGGCACAGCATACGTCATCACCATCACCAGCAACAACACCACCATTTGAAGATGAGCATCAGTGTCAGTGGCATCACCATCATCAGTATCACAATCATCGTTATCATTCCTAGCACCCTCAGCAACAGCAGCATCGCCATCGCCATCACAATGATCAGCATCAACATAATCATCGTCGTAATCTGAATCGCCGTCGTCATCAGCAAGGCCGTCATCATACCCAGCATGCTCGTCATCGTCGGCATCTTCATCGCTGCGGCCATCAGCATCATCAGCATCATCATCATCACCATCATCATCAATATCAACAGCATCGACACCGGCAGCTCCAGCATTTCCGTCACCATCACCGTCATCCGTAACCGATACCGGGCGATAGTGACCCCCGGAGATGATAAGGTTCTGGGTTTTGGCGGGGATACTAAAAACAGTTCCCCGGGGATGAGGATCATGCTGAGGATGATGACGATGACGACGGTGATGATGATGGTGATTTGGGGCGCTCCGCACATGGCTGGCCCGACAGATCTCGAGGCTCGTAGCAATGCAACTTGCCAGCAGGCGTTCGGCATAAGGCTGGTTCGAAAGGTCTCGAGGCTCGTGGCCATGCAATTTTCCAGCAGGCGCGCGGCGCAGGGCTGACCCGAGCGATCTCGAGGCTCGTGGCTGTACAATTTGCCTGCCGGAGCTCGGCACAAGGCTGACTCGATCTCGGGGCTCGCGCCTACACGTTGACAGCGCAAGAGAGGTCCTTGGCCGATCTGGCCAAGAAACCTCTCTTGCGCTGGACTTCGAACCACTATCCCATGCAAGCGCGGCATCATTTGGAGCCGTCTTTGCATGGGAGACACTTGGTGCAAAGCTGGGCGGCGGCGCTTGCCTCCTCGAGCGTGGCGCACTTCGGTTCGGCCGCCGCGGGGTCCTTACAGGGGTTGGACTTGCGTTTGGCGTCGGCCTCGGCCGTGGCATTGGCCATCGCAAAGTCGTCGTCACTAGCCTCCTTGATTTTACTGATAAACTCGTTGCCTCGAGCGACCATGGCGTTGAGGTTCGCCGGCATTTTGCGGCCCTCGCCTCGGACCTCGCGCAGGGCGCGCTCGATCCAGCGACTCGCCCACAGGCCGCAGCTCCAACCGTCTGCTCGGCACCGTTCGTCGCTCGGTGCTGGGCAATTCTCGCCAGGGCCAATGGCGCCGAGCCCGGGGAGGATCCTCGCGGCGGCCTTGGGGGGCCACGCGCGAACCCTGACCGCGATTTTCGGAGGAGGGCGGGGTGCGCTTCGCTCGGCAACTCCCGAGCAGAGTGAACCCTACCTTCCCCCCACTTGCGAGCGTGCGCGCCCAAGAACTGGCCCGCGAACTTGGACGCCCGTCGGGCGCGCCCTTCTGCTAGTCGGTGAGCTCGAGGTCCAGCTCTCGGAGCTCCAGGAGGCAGGGCTTCTCGCCCTGCTCCGGGTGCCCTCGAGCAGCACTTTCGCCAGGCTGTTCTCGACGCAGCCGCCGGGCTCGATGGAGTAGCTCCACGGCCCCATGAACGCGACGATCTTGAGCTCGCCATGCTGTGTCGGCCGGACCGCGAGCATTTGGTTGGCTGGCGGCCCTTGGAGCGGCACCGCGCCCTTGTCATTCTAGCGGAAAGGGATGTAGGCCTCCGAGACGCAGAAGAGGCACTCGTAGGTCTCCTATTGTGTCCGGGACGTGTGCTCCTTCTGGGGCTCGGCCTTGGCCTTCTGGATCCGGTCTTGCCCCATGGCCCAATGCATCTCGGCCTTGGCCTCTCGGATCTTGGCCTTGGGCTGGCCGCGCTCGCGAGCGTCAAACTCTCACCAAGAACTCGCGACGTCGGGGGCCGCACTCGCAGCGCCACTGCAGCGGCCCACTGGCTCGAGAGGCAGTCTGCGAACACGAGTCTCTGGCCGTGCTCCTGCGCGATGAAATCGATGGCCCACCTCGCCACCAGCACGTCCGCCCAGGCTCTCGGCTGCCCCCGCGCGTCGACGGCCTCGAAGAACCTCGCGCGGTCCGCCTCGGAGAACTCGAGCAGAGCGGTGCGCCGGCCCTTGAGCCATGCTCCTAGGGGCTCGTCTGCTCGGAAAAGCTCCGTCTTGCCATCGCCCCGCACGTAGGTGGCGTCGCGACGCCAGGTACCCCCCTCAGGCTTCACGTCGCTGACTCGGCAGTGCCTTGCGCAGGGGACAGAGGGCGCGCTGCGCGTCTTGACAGACTTCGGCCCCCTGCTCGGGTCGAACTAGTTCTCGACCGCGGAGATGTTGATGAGGGTGATCCTGTACTTGTCTCCTGCGCTCCACTTGCCCCTCGCGGTCGGGGTGCTCTGCCAAGAACTTTGCCTTCTCCGTCTCGAAGGCTGCCTCGTCGCGCTCGTTGGAAGTCTCGTGGAACTGCTCGCGGAGGTTCTGGGCGCGTTTCTTGGCGCCCGCGGCGGCCGCGGCGCCGACCTTATGCGCGCCCGAAAAGGCGCGGGGAGAATGGGCACGATGTCCCGCAACAGATGTTGCCCCGAACCAACGGCGGCCGCTGTTGGGAAGGCGGCCTGCTGTCTCGAATGGGCACGGGCCGCGGCGACACCGACAGCGAACCCGGTTAAAAATGATCAGGAACTGCTGTTGGGCACTGTACCTTTTCCTTCCGCACCCATGTCGCTCGCGCCGACACCTCGCTCTCGCGGAGGCACAACTGCCCCTCGCCCCAGAGCTCGAGCCAGAGCGCGGCGACGTCGACGACGACCGCGCAGCGCTGGCCATGCGCTGGGCGAAGGCCCCGGTGCCCCCGACGAAGAGGCCGAGGTCCTCGGAGCCAGCCCTCGCCACCAGGTGCACGAACCTCATGGTAGTAGTAGTAGTAGTAGTAGTAGTAGTAGTAGTAGTAGTAGTAGTAGTCGTAGTAGTAGTAGTTGTAGTAGTAGTTAGTAGTAGTAGTAGTAGTAGCAACAGTGGTAGTAGTAGTAGTAGTAGTAGTCGTAGTAGTAGTAGTAGTAGTAATGGTAATCGTTACTCGTTCGTCGTAGTGGTAGTGGTACTACTACTGTTACTACTACTACTGCTACTACGGCCACTACTACTACTACTACTACTACTACTATTACTACTACTACTACTACTACTACTACTACTAACTATGACTAGTACGAATAGTAATGAGTACTCGTAGTAGTACCTGGTAGTAAAAGTACCTGGTAGTGGTAGTAGTAGTAGTACTAGTAGTAGTAGTAGTAGTAGTAGTAGTGCCTGGTAGTAATAGTTACGAATACTAGTACAAGGGAGTGATAATAGTAGTTAGCAGTAGTGGTAGTAGTGGTAGTAGTTGTAGTAGTAGTAATGGTAGTAGTAGTAGTAGTAGTAGTAGTAGTAGCGACTAGTATTAGTAGTCGTAGTAGTAGTAGTAGTAGTAGTAGTAGTAGTAGTAGTAGTAGTAGTAGTAGTAATAGTAGTGTTAGTCGTAGTAGTATTAGCAATAGTACTAGGAGTAGTGATGGCCTCCTTCAGCTTGTTGATCCACTCATTGCTGCGGGCGCGCATCGGGCGTTCGGCGGCCATCGCCTAGGATCTCGCGCAAGCGCGCGCTCGACAGAGCGACTCGTCAAATTACTCGTAGTAATAAGATGTGCGAGTGGTACTCGTAAATATTAGAAATAGTAACTAGTTCGTACTGCCACTACTACGAGTATTAGTAATACTACCACTACTACGACTAACTACAACTAGGACTACACGTACTATCTATCCGCCGTGGCCCAGGTGAGCTTGGCCGCCCTTGCTGAGGGTATGCTGCCTTTCTCTGGTCGGAGAGGCGCTGGCCCTTGCGCCCGCTCGAGAGGGCGAACTCGTCCACTCATTGCATGTCCTTCTTGCTCGTCTGGTTAATCTGGAAGGTACTTAGGCGCTTGATGAATAGATTAAGGAGCTCGGCGTTGTAGCTCTTGTGGCCAATCTTCTGCAAGTGGGGGCGCTTGTCCTGCTCGCAGGCCAGCTCGTAGCGCAGCCGTGCTCGCGCTCCCGCAGGCGGTGCATGATGCCCCCGAGCGGGCGCTTGGCTTCGACTTGACCTGGGATCTCGCGGGACAGCCTGGCGCCTCGGCTCCGCGCGCGCCTGCGCAGGTTCACCCAGGCGCCCCCGCAGCCTCGGAGGCCGTTCTTGCCGAGCCCCACCGTGGCAACCTCCTCCTCGAAACCAACTCGAAGGCCGTGCCATCGTGCAACCGTCTCGTCGCCCCAGTGCCACCCGTGCTGCAGCTCGGCTCTCGCTCGAGCCGGCAGGGGGGCGAACTTCTTCACGTTGTGCTCAGCCGCGCGCTTGCTCCAGTCGCGGGGGATATGTCAGTAATGCTATTATGCTGGCGAAGCTTTTGACGACAAAACGTAATTCAAAACAATTAACGCTTAAACGCCAAATGATCGGTATAGCGTTGGACGAATCTCGGCTGACCGAACGCGAGATCGCGAGCGCCCGCGCGATGCTCCTTGCTGCAAACTGATGCCCCGATGGGGACCACGATATCAGCGTTTGGCGCGAAAGTGCGCGGACCGAATTGCCTACCAATCGCGACGTTGCGACCAGGAACCGCCGCGCCAATGACAGCGGTAGCAATGATAATCGAACAAGAACATTGGAGCAAGTGGCATTGCGACAGCCACATCAAAGGCGCCCTTGCGTTCAATGACACATTGAAGGTCGCGCAACCACGCGCGAGCCCCATGCGACACTACAGCGCACAACAGCATGATGAGCGCAAAAGTACACGAGCAAACGCGACGCGCGTGCTTGCGCGCGCTAACCTACAAACGCGTGGGCTCGCGGGTGCGCGCGCGCATGTTCGAGGGCGGTGGCGTCGCCTGAATTCGCGGCGCGGTGGCAACTGGTTGTGCAAAGCTGCAGGTCGCCAAGCGCACCTCTGAAAATTCTCGGGGACGCAGAACCATAATGAGAACCGCGCAGTGCATCCAAAGCGACGCGATCACGCGGGACGTACTTTCGCGCGAGACAGCGGGGCGGCGTCGGCAACGTGGCGGCGGGCAAGAATGCAATGCATTGCGCTGCCGCGTTTGCAAACCCAGGCTTCCCCGTGAACTTTGGCGACCAGTACGGGTTCCCGAAACAGAAGAGCTTCCACTACACCAGGTATGGCGGAATGGCCCCTGCTAATATTCTGGCGCGCGAGAGGGCCAGGCAGGGCAATTATTTTGGCGCCGCGTGGGCCGACCATGACTGCGAGGAAGGTTATGCACTCACGCAGGAGGATATCGATGGGCTCGGACAGACCCGAAATTCCTGGATACCTTGCATGCTTTCGCCAGGCCCGCCGATCTGCCAGGATCCATGCTGGATCGGGGTCCACGTGGCGGCGCCGCCTCACGCGGGCGCACCCCTCAGGCGCTTCGTGGCCCCACATGGAGCTCCCCCGAAGGCCCCGGCGGCATGGCCCCATGGCGGTGCCGCCCATGTGGGCGCACCCCTCGCACGGTTCGTGGTCCCACATGGAGCTCCACTGACGGCCCCAGTGGCAGGTCTACAAAGCGGCTGCGCCCCACTTGGGCGCACCCTTCGCTCGGTTCGCGGCCCCGCATGGAGCTCCACCGGAGGCCCTAGTAACGTGGTCCACATGGCGGCGCCGCCCCATCTTGGCGCACCCCCAACGAAATCGTGGCCCCACTTGGTACCCACAGATGCATATGGTTGAGTGTTTCGCCAGGCTTATCTCAGTCCAGGTCCTAAATAGGCCTTTGCGAGGCCCCGTGGGCGACCGCGAGGGCTTCTTTGAGTTTCTTGACGCGCGTGGCCCCCCGCTCTTCGGCGCGAAAGAATTAAGTTACGTCGCCTGCTTGCTGCGTCGCGCGCGGAGCGGACTTCACTACCATTGTGCCCACAACGCATCCTGCGTACGTTTGTGATGCTGGCATCGAGGTTACAGATTGGAGACCACAGGTGCCGCGATCACTTCGGCGCCCGCCGTGCGTGGATCCGTCGGGACACGTACTCTACAAGCAAATGTCTTTCTCATTTCCTCATCATCTGCTCTTGCCGCCGCTCTCGCATCCGCCCCGTGCTGTTTTTGCCCTGCCCTGGCTCGCGTGCGTTCCTTATTGTTGTCCTTCTGCGTTGCGCGCGCGCGCGCCCTTGCTGCCATTCGACCCATCGGCCCCCCTGCACCCATGCGCCGCGGGCGGCGCCCAGCCGACAGAAAACGATCGCCCCGACAAAATTGGCCGACAAAAAACCGAACCGCCCCGACCAAAGAAATAACCCCGACAAAAAAATCGGCCCGACAAAATGGGCCGACAAAAAAATGTGGGCCGACAAAAAAAAACGACGGCCGCGAAAAAAAAATCGGACCGACCCAAGAATTGGTCGCGACAAAATCGTTCCTGGCTTTCGCTGCGGGGCGGATTCGTTGTAATTTCACAATTAGGATGCGCCCCCCTGGACCCCGCGGCAATTTTGTTCGACGGTCCGGGTGGGCATTTTGTCGGTCAGTTTGGTTGGGCTGTCTGTCGAAGCGATCTGGTGCATCCACGAGGTCGCGCCGCGCAACGCAGCGCTTTTGTGGCAGCGCGGTGCGCCGAAGGTGCTGGTGCGTCGCCGAAAGCGACAGCCAGGTTCCTTTGGCAGGAGGGCTGGTGGGGAGGGGCGGAACGGGGGCTGCGCGCGAATGAGGGGGGGGGAGGGGCAATGCGGCGAAGAGGAGGACGAGTCGGAAGGCGTGGATGAAACGGGGAAAAGGAGGGGGAGGGATAACGAGGGTGGTTGAGGGGGGCCGGGGACGCTCAGGGCCCCTCGCGGGGCCCTCTCGGAGCCGTCCCGGGGCTCTCCACGCGCCTCGGAAGACGCCGAAAGGGCCCCAAGATAACCCCAAGAGGGCCCCAAGAGAGCCCCAAGAGGGGCCCTGCGAGTTCCCCCCTGCTGTCAAGATGGCGGACCTTGCCGCTGGGGTCTGCGGTGGAGATCCCTATGGGGCCGCAAGCCGTTTGATGGGTGCGCTCAAATGGAGCGGCGTCGCCTTGTGGACCCTGCCACTGGCGCCTCCGGTGGGGCTCCCTTTGGGGCCGCGGAACGATGTGTTGGGCGCGCCGAAATAAAGAAATTATACAGGGAGGGGCAGGAACGGAAAACAGGGAGAAGAGGGAGGAAGGAGGGGGGCGACGACGAGGAAGGGGGGGGGGAAGAGAAACGATGGGGCCGGAAGGAGGGGGGGAGAATTAGTAGGGCGAGGTGGGAGGGGGAGGGGAAGACGTGGAAAAGGGGGAGGGAGGGCCAGGGAGGGGGAAAGCCAAGGAAAAGGGGAGGGATGGGGCAGGGGGGAGGGTGGACGAAGTAGTAGGGAGGAGGAAGAAAGGGTGATAAAGGGAGAGGGTTGGAATATGGGGGAAAACCGCGAAACATCGTTGCGACCACCAGCCCCAACTTGTCCGCAGCAGGGCCCAGATTTCTCCTCGACGCCCCTGCGAGGCTCCCACGAGTGCCACCTGAGGGCCCATGACGCCGCCGAGAACGTCCACGAGGCTTTGCAAGTTTTGCACGAAAGCACCCAAGGCATCTTGGAAATCCCCCCACACCAAAAAAAAAGCGGAACCTGCACCAACATCCAAGAGGCTTGCGACCCACAGCGCCGGCATAGCGGCGGGGTTCGCCACAGGCATCGGAACGCCAACGCCCCCCCCCCCCCCAATTTCCGATGGGAACTTCCTGGGGCGAACTCCACGCAGCGCTCGCCCCGCCCGAACGACGCCCCCCCCGAAGGGTTGGACCAGGCAAGCTGAAGTCGGGGATGCCCGCCGCCATGTCCCCTCGCTCTCTTCCTCCTCATCATCATCTTCCTCCTTCTCCTCCTGCCAATCTCCCCCCCCCATCCTTCCCCTCCCCGCCGCGCCGCCATGTCCCCCCCTTCGCCGCAGAATGCTACCGCGCGCCCGTTAGGACCGCGAATCGCCCGGCGAACGCGAGAGTAGTAAGATGACATGTTTCCGACATGATGCGCGGGCGCCCAATGCGCGGGCCTACATGACACGTCGAGGGCGCCTGACACGCGCCCGCGATACAATTCACAATCGAAATCGGAAAATTAGCTCCAGCGGCGCACATGCGGTGGGACACGCATGCGTTCGGCGTCACCCGCGCGGGGTGGCTAACAAATTCGCGGCGTTGCGGTAAAAATGCCATTGTGCCCAACATCGTTTCGAAGCGCGTTGCGGTGCGCCGCGCTAGCGCGCGTGGACTGCGGCCTGCATGCGGTCCGCGCACTAGTGCGAGCGATTGAGTCTGACAAGGCAAGGCGTGGCACGCGCGTCATGAAAACGCGGCACACGGCAGAAACAATTATGAGAAGGAAACTCGCGCGCTTCGCGTGCGTCCGTCGACCGACATTCCTAAATCAGGGCAAGCGCGCGGCGACGACCGCATTTGTTCCCACCAATCAATGTGGCAAAAAGAAAAAATGTCGAGGCCCTGGTTTTGTTTCCTGGTGGGGGAGGGACCCGAGATCTGGGGCTTGCACTGAGACGTTGGGTTTCGTCGCAGCGCGGGCGCAGCGCGGGGTTCGTGCGCCCCCATGTAGTCCACGCTCGTGCCGCGGGGTCTGCCGCCCATGCCGGGGCCTCGCTTCGCGCCTCTGCCGAGGTCGCGCGGGGCGAGGGCCGCGCCCCTGGGGCTCGCAAACTCTCGGCGCTCGGCCGCGGCCGCCTGCGTGGGTGGGGGGGGGGGGGGGGAAGGGGCGCTTGTAGAATTAAAGTCGACTCGCGTAGTAAGGGTGCGCGGCATGGATGCAAGGCCCCTGCATGGCCCAGAGATGGGCCGAAGTGGCAAGAATGCAAGGGCATCGCAAGATTGCGCATCCTTAACACGCGGATCGACTGTAATATTACTCGCAGGATCACGAGCAGGAGGAGAGGAAAATTGATGATGGGGGCGAAAGAGAGAAGAGAATGGCCCCAGGATCGTTGTTTTTCTCCAAACACGTTTGGACGCGGAGCCTTGCGATATTTATTTGTTCAAACAAGTTCTTTATATAATCGTTTTCAACCTAGCCCGCGGGGAGTCCACGGCGGGGCCCCGCGGGGGGGGGGAAACAAGGGATAAACAAATCCGGCCCCTGGATGGGGGGGGGGCGGAAGGAGGGGAAAAATAAGGAGAGAAGCAGAAGGACATGAGAAGGAAGAGAAGGTACATCACGTTTGAATATGCTGCAAATCAGCACGAGATGATAGCACCTTCGATCCAAAAAAAAGAAGGGGGCCATAAGAACAAGAAAGATGAGAAAAACTGAAGACAGATGAGGAAGAGGAATCCGGCTCGGCCGTCTGAGCCTCGAGCCTCGCGGCCTCGAGCTGCTTGTGGGAGCTCGCAGCAGTCCGCCAGTCCGCCGTCTCGCAGGGCGATGTTCTCAGCTTCTCGCGCAAGCTCGGGGCCGCGGGCGGCGGGGTCCGGAGGCTCGACAAGCTCGTCTGCTTCGTCGGCGTCGACACCGGAGCCTCGCTGCAAAGCTGGCTGCATTGGCCCGAAACAGAAAACCTCGAGCCAACGTGGCTACGCAAGGTTGTTAGCTTGTCGTTGGTGCTCCTTGGTGTTCGCTTGTTCTGGCTTGTTTCGTTTGCTGTTGTGGCTTGCTGTTGCGTCGGGTGCTGGTGTTGCTGTCGTGTTTGCTGTTGCTTATGCTGTTGTTGGTGGTGCTGCTGTTGTGCTGGTTGCTGTTGCCGTCGTTTGCGTTGCCGCTGCTGTTGTTTGCGCGCGTTGTGCTGCTTGCGTGTGCATGTGTTCTCTGCGTCGATGCATCTAACTATCTTGCACCTGTCTCTTGTTTTTTCGGGCGCCCCCGAGGCTGGGGGGCCGCCTCGCTGAGAGCTCCCAGCGCTTCGTCCTCGCTCTGCCCGGAAGCGCCTCGCTGGGAGCTCCCAGCGGCTCGCAACGCGCCGCAGGGCTGAGTCAGGACCCGGGGCCGACTACTCTGGCACCTGTCTCCTGCGCGCGCGCGCGTGGTGCGCGTGCGTGCGTGTGCGTTTGTTCGTTTTGTTTGTCTTCTTCTTCTTAGCATCATTTCTTCGTTGTTTCCCCCTCTCTCCGGGCGCCCTCGAGGCTGGGGGGTCGCCGCGCTGAGAGTTCCCAGCGACTCGTCCTCGCTCTCCCCGAAAGCGCCTCGCTCGGAGCTCCGAGCGGCTCGCGCGGCGCCTCAAGGCTGAATCAAGACTCGGGGCCGGGGCCTGCGAGGCGTCGCGCTGCCTCGTCGTCGCGGGCCTGCAGAACCGCCTGCGCTTGTCCTCGGGGCCGAGTTTGCCCCCAAGCTTCTTCTTGTTCTCGAGCTTGGGGGAGCCCTTCATGTCCTCCAGCTCGACCTTCGCGCCGTCCGGCTTGACCTCGAACTTGACCTTCTTGTCGTCAAGCTTCTTGTCCTCAAGCTCTTGTCCATGGGTTTGCCAGCGCCCTCCCCCAGCGCGGTAGGTTCCGCCCCCTTCGCCCGCTCGTCGACATTCGCCCACTCGCCGACGCTCCCGTCGCCCTACCGCTCGGCGACAAGCCGACGATCGTCGCTGTCCGACTCGGCCACGGGGCGCTGCGCCCTCGACTGGGTTGAAGCGCCTAAGCCTTAATTGGCCACGGTTGTTTGTTGTTCGTGTTGGTTGTCTTGTTGCTGCTCTTTTTTGTCGTGTTGCTGTTGCTATGATTGTTTGGCTTGTTGCTGTTTGTTGTTTGCGCAGCGGCTGTTCTCTTGTTGCTTGTCTCGTTGCTGCTGTGCCCTGCGGTTGCTGCTGGTTTGCTGGTTGCTGTTGCTGTCGTGGCTGCTGTTGTGTGTCATTGTTATTATGCGTGTGTGCTAGTGTGCGCGCGTGGGCGCGGGCGCGTGCGAGCGAGTGAGCGTGCGAGCGTGCGAGTGTGCAAGCGTGTGTGTGTGTGTGCGTGTGTGCGCGCGTGCGCGCATGCGCGCGCGCGTGCGCGCGCGTGCATTGGCGCGCTTGCGCCTGCGCGCGCGTCTGCGCGCGCGCGCGACCGCCGGGCGCCCAGGCCCAACCCTCGACCCTCGGATCGAGGACCCAAGATGCCGGGGCCCAAGCTCGGCGACCCTCGGACCTAGACCCGAGGCGCACGCAGATGCTCAAGACCAAGATCTCGGAGCCTCGATCCGAAGATAAAGGATCGAGCCCGCTCGGTGGCGGGGCGGGCCCGAAGGCGACCCGAGGGGCGATCTACTATAGCCGAGGCACGGCCCTCGAGCCTCGGACGCCGAGCCCGAGAACCTCTATCCAAGCTTGGCGACCCTCGGATCTCGGATCCGAGGTGCTCGCAGATGCTCAAGAACAAGATCTCGGATCCTCGATCCGAGGATGGAGGATCGAGCCTGCCCCATGGAAGCGCGGGCCCGAGGACGACCCGAGGGGCGATCTACTATCGCCGAGGCGCGGCCCTCAAGCCGCGGACGTCGAACCCGAGAAATTCCAATCCAAGCTTGGCGACCCTCGGATCTAGGTTCCGAGGTGCTCGCAGATGCTCCAGAACAATATCTCGGATCCTCGATCCGAGGGCGGAGGGTCGAGCCAGCATGGCGGCTGCGCGGGCTCGAGGGCGGCGACGAGGGCGATCTACCATCGCCCATGATCGGTCCTCGAGCCTCGGATGTCGAACCCGAGATCTTCGAGCCCAAGCTTGGCGACCCTCGCATCTAGGATCCGGGGTGCTCGCAGATGCTCAAGACTAGGATGTCGGGCCCAGGGTCCGAGGATGAGGGGTCGAGCATGCCCGATGGCAGTGTGGCGATCGAGGATCGCCCAGGCTCGCTCCTCGAACCTCGGATCACAAAACCGAGATCTTCGAGTCCAAGGCTGGCGACCCTCGGATCTTGGACCCAAGGTGCTCGAAGATGCTCGGACTCGAGATCTCGGATCGTCGATCCGAGGATGGAGGGCCGAGCCAGCTTGATTCCTTGATGCTTGATCGAGGATCGCTCGGCGAGATGGGCGGGTAGTACCCCGCAGCTTGGAACGCCACTCGCGCGTGCTCGAGCGCTCTCTTGGAGCTTGGAAACCAGATGGGGCCCGAGCGTGCGCCTCGAAACGGCGCCCTCGCAGCGAAGGGCATGGGGCGCTCGGCTCAGTGGGCTCGTGCGCCAGGCTCTCAGGCGCCCACGGGCATGAACGAAGCGGGCTCTGGCTCGGCCGTCAAGCGGGCCTGGCCCCCCTCGTCATCGCGCCTGCGCATGAATGGCTTGTCGTACTCGGCCTGGATTTCGGCGAACTTCTCGACATGCAGCTTGATGCGGTTCTCGAGAAGAGTGGCCTCGCGCCCCTGCTGCTCGACGGTTTTCGAGCAGTCCCGCTGAGCGTGCTTGTCTTGATAGCTCCGCTCCTGCAGCTCGCAGCTCATGTCGGCTGTCTTCTTGATAGACAAGCACCACTTGACGCTCGATTGAGTGGTGGCCCTGGCGACCCCGCCGCCACTGATCGAGACCATGTAGGTCTCGTTGCACCACTCGACGCACTCCCTGGTCTCGCCCGGGATCAAGGCGTAGAGCTGCTCGGCATTGCCGGCGGGCCTCTCGCCCCAGCGCTTTACGGGCTCGAACTCCCTGTTGAGCGGCAGCACTATCTCTTGGAGGTGGGGGGGCTCGGCGGGGACGCCTGGGAGGGCATAGCCGATGCGCTCGGTGTAGGAGCCGCGGGCGGGCTTCTTGACGCTTTCGGCGCCGAGTTCCATGTCTCCCTGCTTGGCGAGCTCCTGCAGCTTGGCCCCGAAGTTCGGCATGAGTTACGCCGCGCCGACCATCGCGAACAGCAACACGGCAAACAATTGCCGCGCAACTAATACAAAACGAAACAAACCCAATCATAATGAACCAACATTACAAAACAAACGAACACATCATGACCATGGCCGCGCGCAGGAAACCGATCCACAAGCGCGAACGCCCCTGCGCCACGCAACAAAACGTCGACGCACAAACGGCGCCCACACAACCACTCTCAACCGCAAGCCGCGACCACATTGACCCGCGGAACCGCGGGCAAAGGTCCGCGCTGCCCACAAGTATGAGCACGACACCGCGCGGGATGCCATGGGAGCAAGAGCCTATGGTGGGCCCCTGCGATCCCCCGCCAAAGCGAAAACACGCGGATTTACACGCAGTGCCGACGTGAAAGCGAGGGAGCGCGGCAAACGACTGCACCTGGCGTCTGCGCTTATTCAAATACCTGGGGGGGCAACGCGCCACTGCTCGATGGCGTTCCGGATGGCGCGCGGGCGCTCACTGTCGCGCTCGCCCGGCTCTGCGCGGGCGTCAGCGGCCGCGGCTGGCGCGCCCGTCTGCTGCTGAGGCCCGTTAAGCTGCTTAGGCCCGCGGGACTGGTGTGGCGCGGAGACGCACGGCGCGCCATCAGCTGCGGCATCATGGGGCGCATCCTGGAGGGCGGGCGAGTGGGGGGGGCTGCATCGCCTTCCCAGATACGCTGCTGCGTGAAGTATGTGTTGCAGCGGGATTCGTTGGTTCGAAGGTTTGTTTGGGTGCGCAGTTACACATGTATGTAATATCGAATTAGTTGTGGTATACCTGTTCTCTGCGTTGGTTTATGTATTCATTTCTTTTTTACATATAGGACAACCCAGATGCCATGGGCCATCTTTCGGGCGTTTCCAGGATGCAAGACACGCGGGAACTAGCAAACAAAGAGAGACGATATGCATAAACACAAGTAAGTACAACAAAACGCCAACGACATGATATACAAAGAAAAGACACATACACCGCCGGCAACGAAGGAGGACATGCGCATGCCCAGTGGGTTTGGGGCCCGAGCTCCTGCAAGTTGATCGCTGACGGCAAATTACTGAACGCCGCCATGCAGTCGCCGGCGTCGAACCCCGGGCCAAGCTTCGGGCCAGCGCGAGGCGCGCCGCCGAACGCCGACGCAGCACGAGCACCGCTCGAAGCGCGCCCGTCGAAAGCGACGACGCCGCCGCCGTTCGCGGCGTCGGCGAAAGCGAAAGTGGGCGAAGAGGGCGAAGGTAGCGAAAAAACAAAAAAAACAAAAAAAAGGCAAATGATACAACAGAAACATCGAGGCCCCCGCTTGACACTTCCTCGCATGTCACTCAGAAACGAAGCTCAGGAGGCTCAAAAAAGCCCAGGGGGCCCCAATCGGCCCCCAAGGGCCCAAACTAGCCCCAGGGCCCGAAAGAGGAGAAGGAAGAGGAGGAAAAGGAGGATGAGGAGAAATAAAGGATAAGAGAATATCTTCGGCAGGAATACGCGCATACGCACATTGCTCCCTTTCGTTAACCGCGAGCTCTATGCATGGCGGTCTCGTGATCGGTTCTCGTCGGTGGATCGTTGATTTGCGTGGATTGACTGAAATTCGCTTAAACGCGTGCTGTTTTGGCGTTTCATATATATATATATATACACATATATATATATATACATATATATATTAAAAAAACAAAAAACGGAATGTTTGCACCGCTTGTGCTTCGCGCGCCCATAGCGCATTCTTCGTTTTTTCTTGTCGGGCCAACCGTTTTCAAGAATTACTGCTGGGCCGATTCCGATGGTTGGCGCATCAGCTCGGGGCATGAGCTACACGTGGTCCTCGGGCGGCTCTCCGCGGTTCTCGAAGACGTCGCACACGCGCCGGCCCTTCTCGCAGCAGGTCTTGTGGAGCGCCGCCACGGCAAGCGCGATGCGCCTCCTGCACTTTTCGCGGAAGACGCGGCCGCACCCCATGCTTTTGCGGGGCCCGCCCCGGCGCGTCATGTCGAGCGCAGCTTGCTGGGCGCTACTTGACCACAAGGCGCTGTCGGCCTTGAAATAGCAGCTCGTCATCCCCGCAGCATCCGCGCCTTGCGCGCTCAACTTGCACCGGCGCATCTCGGCGATCGCGCACTTGTCCGCGACGAAGGCCAACTTGTTGAGGATCTTCTCGTTCTGCTTGGCCATGCGCTCGAGAATCTCGTTCGAGCTCGGGCTCGGGGCCACGGCGTTCCTGAGGGCCTCGACGGGGGCGCTCGCCGCCGCGGCGCGATCGGCGGGCCGGAACATCGCTGGGGCTCGCGACGCACTCAGGGGCAACGGTGCTGGGGGGGGATAGGCATTCGGGGGGGGACACCGACCTGGAATCGGCGATACATCGCCGATGCATCGGCGATGCGCGCCCGGTCGTGAATCCGCACGTTCCTGGGCAGGCTCGGCATGCCTATCCCCCCTATCGCCGCCCCTGGGGCGAAGAGGCTCGGCGCCCCGAAAAAGCTCGAAAGTTTGGAGTCCCGGGGGCTCGGGGAAACTCGGGCACGGGCAGCTGCGGGGGCAGAGGAAGAGGAAGAGGAGGAGAAGGATGAAAAGTATGAGGAAGGGCCATGAACCGCGTGATGGGCGCGCTCGAAAAACGTAATTCACTCAAGTCGAATGCTCTGCCTGCTCGAAACGCACGCACTATCAAAATCCAATCGATTCCAATGGCCCTGCCGCGCGTTCCTGACTCGGGAACGGCTAAGAGAATGGGAATCCCATGGCCCTGCCGCAGATTCGTAACGAGGGCAAACTAAATTGGTGAGAACCCCACAGCCCTGCCACGCGCTCGTGATTGCGGAGGCTGGTGCGGCAAGACCACCGTGGCCATGCTCAGCGTTTTTGCTGATAGGGTTAGTCAAAATGACACGATCGCAACTTCGATTCGCCACTTTCCCGTGGACTATAAAGTTCGGCCTCCGCGCCCCCGTCCACAATTAAACCCTGTTGGGCGGGGATAAAAGCGCCGCTGGATATCCCTGAGGCCCCCCCCCATTCCCCGATCCGTCGTCGGGGGACCCCACCCCCCCCTCCCTTTCTTCGCCGATCCGTCGCCGGGGACCCTCCCCCACCCCCCCCCCTTTGGCCGCACCCCCCCCCCTTCCGCCCTTTCGCTACGCCGCCCGCCCCCTGACTCCCGAACCCGACCCCCGCCGCCCCTACCCCTAATCCTCACCCTAACCCAACCCCCTAATCCTAACCCCAACCACTAACCCCAGCCCCAAATAGTACTCACTACTGATTACACACTACCCACTACTGACTACTCGCTATTCGCTACTCGCTTCTCACCACCCCCTACTCACTACTCAAGACTCACTACCCACTATCCACTACTCACTACCCACCACCCACTACTCGCTACTCACTACTCCCTACTCACTACTCCCTCCTCCCTACTCACTACTCACCCCTCACTACTCACTACTTCCTACCCACTACTCCTACTACTCACTACTCAAGACTCACTACTCACTAAGCACTACTCACTAAGCACTACTCACTACACCCCAGTCACTACCCACTAATCACTACTCATTAACGACGACCCACTATCCACTACTCACTACTCACTACTCATTGCCCACAAATCACTACTCAGTACCCACTACTCGCTACTCGCAACTCCCTACACAATACGGACCACACAGTACTTAGTACTCACTACTCGCTACTCCCAACATCGCTACTCAATACTCACTACTCACTACTCCCTACTCAATAGCCACTACATATAGTCTCTAGTCACTAGTCACAACTCACTACTCTCTAGTCACTAGTTCCTACTCACCAATCGCTACTCACTACCCCCTATGCGCGACCCAGTTCTTCCTACTCACTTCTTCAATACTCCCTACTCCCTACTCCCGACTCACTACCCACTACTCACTACTCACTGCTCCCTACTTCCTACTCACTGATCCCTACCCACTACTCACTACTGACTACTCTCTATTCACTACTCACTGCTCACTACTCACTATCCACTACTCACTACTCACTACTCGCTACTCCCTACTCGCTACTCACTACTCACTACCCACTGCCACTACCCACTACGCTCTATTCATCACTACTCACTACTCACTACTCACTACGCACTACGTACTGTCAGTACTCACTACTCACTACCCACTACTCGCTACTCACTACTCGCTACTCACTATTCACGACTCACTACTCACTAACTCACTACACCATACTCACCACGCACGACGCACTACCCACTACTCACTACTCTCTAATCACTACGCGCCACCCACCACTCACCGCCCACTATTCACTACCCACTACTCAAGGCTCCCTACTCCCTACGCAGTACTCACCCATCGCCACTTGCTACTCACAACTCACTACTCCCTACTCGCTTCTCACTACCAACTACTCACAACGAAATACTCAATTCTCACTACGCACGAATTCACTGCTCACTACTTTCCACTCCCAACTCCCACCTCCGTACCCCTATACACACCTTCTCTGGCGCAGAGAGGAGAAGCGAGAGAGGCCCCCCTTCCACGGCCCCCTTTCCGGCGCAAAGGGGGGGAAGGAGGGGGTCCAACCCCTCCCCTTTCTTTCCAATGCAAAGGGGGGATGGGGGGGGGTCCGGACCCCCCCCCCCCCATTCAAGGGAGAGGGGGGAGGGGTTCGGGACCCCCCCCCCCTTAAGGGGGGGAGGGGGGGGGGGGTCGGAACCCCCCACCTCCCCTTTGAGGGGGGGGGGGGGGGTCCGACCCCCCCCCCTAGTGTACTCACGGAGATCCACTGGCGCACTTTCTAAAAAATTAACCTGGCGAAGGCCCCAACCATATGCAGTTGTGAGTGCCGCAGTTGTGAATATCGTCGTTGGTGGAGCTCCTTATGAGGCCACGGACTGTGTGAGGGGCCTGCCACAGGTGGTGGCGGTGGGGAGCCGCATGCGGGCACCCTCCTCCTCCTCCTCCTCCTCCTCCTCCTCCTCCTCCTCCCTCCTCCTCCTCTCCTCCTCCTCCTCCTCCCCTCTTAGTATTATGATTCGAACCTTCCTCCTCATCCTCCTGCTCCTCCTCCTCTTGCCTCCTCCTGCGTCTCCTCCTCTCCTCCTCCTCCTCCTCCTCCTCCTCTCCTCTCCTCCTCCTCCTCCTCCTCTCTCCTCCTCCTCCTCCTCCTCCTTTTCCTCCTCCTCCTCCTCCTCCTCCTCCCTCCTCCCTCGTCATCGTCTTTTTCCTCCACATCCTTGTCCTCCTCTCTTTCTCCTCCTCCACATTCTCCTTCTCTTCCTCCCTTCTCTTTATGTTCCCCTTTCCTCCTCCTCCTCCTCCTCCTCCTCCTCCTCCTCCTCCTCCTCCTCGAGCTCCATTCCCTCCTCCTCCTCCTCCTCCTTTTCCTCTGCCTCCTCCTGTTTCTCCTTATTATACCTCCCTTCCTCCTCCGCCCATAGCCATTTTGGCTCAAGTTGCCATGTGTCAAGGCAGCTGGCCAGGCCAGCTTGTTGGCCACTGGTGGGGCAGCCCAGGTCAGGCTCATCAGTGGCCCTCCTGTGAAATATGTGACCTCCTGCTGGAGAATTTCCACGGTTCCGTGCGTTCCATTCTTCGCGCCATGCCTTGGCGGTCCTGGCACCGTCAGGCGCCGTGGCGGAAGGGGCGGCGCAAGCAGTACGGCGGCGAGTACGACGTGCGCGGTGCATGCTCGCACTGGGAGTTCAAGTTTTACGGCAATGCGTGCTGCACGGTGTGTGGCGGTGCATACCTTTCTCGGCCCCTGCTGGCGCTGGTGTTCCTGGCGCTGGAGGTGGCCAACGTGATGTGGGGCAACCTGGTGCTCCACCTGCTGGTCAAAGTGATGCTCTTCGCGCTGCTGCCAATCAAAGCTTGCAGCAGAAGATGTCGAAGTACACCAAGCTCGAGGAGCAGTTGTGTGAGGTCCGTGCTGGTCTCCAGCAGCGTCGTGAAGCTGTTCGACTGGCTGATGCGCGCAGCATGGCGGCTGATGAAGAAGCTGGCAAATTCAATGGAAACGCGTGGGCGGAGAAGAAGAAAAACGAGCAGAGGCAAGCGGAAGTGCATGCTCGCGCTGCCCAAGATGCTCATCGTGACCAGGCACCTGGGGATGCTCGCGGAGTCCCACCTGTCGCGGCTGGCGCTGAAGGTGTTCCTGCGCGACCTGGTGGAGCTGGTGGGCAAGGTGATGCCCCCGCTGGTCCTCAAGTACCTGGTCTTACATCCATGGGGCTGGTCGCCTTCGGCTGGGTCGAGCAACGCCTGCGCACCCTCGAGGAGCAGGATCTCGGCCGCTTCGAAGGGCGGCCCGCGGTCAACATGGAGCAGTGGCGCAACATGCTCATGTGGGCCAAGTCCCAGAGGGCGGATATCCCCATGGAGTTCGATGACGAGATCCGCGATGCTGGCACTGAAATTTCTGACGTGGGTGAACTACGTGATCTACGCAAACGGGCTGCAGAGCACGGACTGGGGCCTGAAGACTCCAGGAAGCACGGTGAGTTGCTCCAGGCCGCGGCCACGGCCCGCGCGGGCAAGCGTGCTCGCAAGGCCGCCCAGCAGCGGATGGCCTCTGCGAACCTTTGTGGCACCTCTTGCAGTGCAGCGGCCTCCCAGCTCCAGTGCATTCCCCCGAGCGCTGGAGGCGCATCGGGAAGTGAATCGCCGCTTTAGCCAGCGCGCGCCCGCCGAGTGGCGGCGGGCCAGGGAGAAGCGTGAGAAGATCAAGGTGTGCTTTGCGAACGTTACCCCCTGGTCTGTTCTCACGAAGCCCTACGTGTCGCAGTCTGTGTCCGAGGTCGATGCCTTCCTTCTCGCTGATCACCATATGCGTGCTTCTGCCCTAGGCAATGCGAAGAAGGATGCGCGTGCTATGGGGTGGACCCCACAATTTCAGGCTGCTCTGGGTTCTCCTGGGGGAGGTGGTGGGGTGGCGTCCCTGGCGAGAAAGGTCTAGCGTTTCAGAAATTCCTGACTCAGCACTCTGGGACAATTCACGTTGGGCGCGGGGCCTGCTGGCTTTTCCTGGAGCTGAAGTTAGACGGGCACTCTATCGCGATAGGTGCCTGCTATTTGGTGGCATCCATCGGCATGGCTGGTGGGAATCTGAATCGGATGCGCGATATATGTCGGTTTGTTCGGACCCTGGCTGTCCCCTGGATCCTCCTGGGCGATTTCAATAATGACCCTCAAGGGCTGGCTGATTCTGGATGGTTTGAGTTGACTCAATCCCGTCCATTGGTTCAGAAAAAACGTGGAGTTCACCTGTGACGTGGGTGAGACGATGACTGATTGCCTGGTATGTTCTAGAGACGCGCATCGCGCCCTTGATCTGAAGGCAGTCTTGACGGCTCCATTTAAGGCGCATGCATGCCTGCTGGCTGAGATCGACGCCGACGTCCTTAGCATGGAGGTCACCAGGCGCGTGAGGTGTCCTGGTATTCCTCGTGCTTTTGACCCTGATCATGTCTGGCTGCACTATTGTAACATGGCGCTTAAGGGTGACCCTCAGGCTCTCATTCCTGGAGATGTGTCTGGCGCGCTTCCCAGGCATACCTCGGAAGTCCTTACTCCTGAGCTCTTTCGGGCTTATGCGCTGTGGTCCAGGTCCGCGGAGCACGCGTTCGCTGCCAGGGCTTGTGCTATTGTGGATCTCCAGAGAGCCCTTGGGAAGGGGCATGGGGCTTGTTACTGTCTCGGGGTCTCTGAGGCGGCGCGGGGCTAGACTGCAAAGTTTCATGTGGGTATCTTTGCTTCTAGTCCCTGCTGCACTCGCGGCTGCATGGGTACCTGAAGTGCCTCCGCAAGACCCCTGGGAGTAAGTATACCTTAGACCTGAAGAGTCTGCTCAATCGTTTCTCTAACGACGTTTACACCTTTATTGAACCCTTGGATGAGCCTGGAGATGCTACCTGGAGGTCTGGGGCACTGGCTGGTGACTTGAGTGCCTTCGATTGCGTTCAGAACATGGTCGACAAGGCCACGCATGCTGGTAGTAAGGCGTGGGCTAAAGCTCGCTCTGGCACTGAAGCAGGTATTCGCGAATGGTTTCGCGTTTGTCGTGTTTGTCCCCCTGGTGGCGCTCCTAAGTTGCACCGGTGGTTGAAGGCCAATGATCGGGTCACGGTCCAGTTCTTCAAAGGCTTTAAGGATGTCGCGCAGAATCCCAAAGATATGATGGAGCACCGTGAGCACTGTTGGGGAAGTTGGTGGACCCCATGATAGTGCGCGGCGCCGCTGGCTGGAATAATCTCTTGGAGAGTTGCGGGCTTCTGCACAACTGGCGGCCATGGGGGCCCCCGACCTTGAGGTGAGAGATCTAGTGCAAGCCTGCCATTGTTTTTCTGCTACGACGGCACTTGGAGTTGATCAATGGTCTCCTCGCGCTTGGCTATCCTTGCCTCCGAATGCGCTGGAAGGGGTCCTCCAGATCTTCCAACGTGTTGAGCAGGAGCTGACGTTTCCATCGCAATTATTGTTAGAAATCATGGTCATGTTGCCTAAGAGCGAGTGCGATGAACGCGCCGTGTCTCAGTGTTCTACATGTTACAGAGTGCATGCTCGTATGCGTGGTGGCATGATTGATGATTGGAATCGTCAGCAGACCGATTTTTGGGACTGTGCGGCCCGTGGTTCTTCGGCACTTCGAGGTGCCTCGTTGCGCGCCCGGTGCTTCGAGGTGGCTGGCAATTTGTCTTTTGAATCGTTGGCCGTCCACTGGGACATGGTCAAGTTGTTCGGCAGCGTGGTTGTCTCCATGCTTGTGCAACTGGCTTTGAAGCTAGAGTGCCCTCCGATGTTGTTGTACCTGGGGATCATTGTGCATCCTCCTCGCGCGTTGGAAGTTGAAGGTATGCTGTCCAAAGTTATCCCCGCAGGTAACTCTATCCTTGCTGGTAATACGCAATATATGCCTTGGGTGAAAGCTTTATTGCATGAGGTTCTGCGCCGTGCGCACCACCGCCTTCCGCATGTCCCTGTGCAGTCGTACGTGGATGACATAACGCAGTTCGCGCTTGGCACGAGTAAGTATGTCATGAGTGTGGTACCGTCTGCTGTGCTCCAATTCTTTCGTGACTTGTGGGTGCAAGGTCTCCACGAAGAGTGGAGTGGTGGCATCTTCGGCATCCCTGCAGCGTGTGTAGTTGATGAATTCAGGCGGATGGATATCCCTGTTCGAGCCTCCGAGGCCATGAAAGACCTCGGAGTGAAGTCGACTGCTGGGAGGAGAAGGTGTGCTTGGAAGGTTAGACTGAGGAGGAGGACGGCTTTCAGGAGAGCTAGGAGGTTGCAGTACCTGGCTAAATTGTGCGGGAGGTCATGGAAGCTTCTCAAACCAGGCGTGTTGAGCGTCGGTTCTTGGAGTCACAATGTTTTGGGAGTGCCTGTCTCTGAGGCCCAGCCCTTCCGTGCTTCGGCGGCTAAGTGCTCGGGCTTCTGGTCTCCTGGGATGTGTACTTCGACCGTGTTGGCGATTCGCCATCAGTATGCCGACGACCCCTCGTATCGATTTCGAAAGGAGCAGCTGGGGGGCCTGGCGTGCACTTGGAAGCGTTTGCTCCTGGGCCTTCGGAATGGTGTGACTCGGACGTGGACCTCTGTGCGGGCTTGGCTGCTCTCTATAGCACCCAACCGTCGCTGGGCGACGGTAAAGGGCCCTGTTCCTGCAATGGTGGCTACCCTTCTAGACCTAGGCTGGGAGCCACTGTCCCCGACAAGATGGAGAACCCCCATGATGGTGCTTGATGCTGAGAATTATAATTTCTTGTATGTCCTGGATTTATGTGTGAAGTATGCGGTTTCTGTGAAGAGCTGGACGGACGCAAGCAAGCACTATTGTGGGGTCGGTGCTGACGAAGGTTTCGATTTTACCGCGTTTAGGCGCATGTATAGGAAGCTCGTGTCCGACGGCTTACATCAGGATGCGGCGAGGCTGGCTTGCATTGTATGTAGTGGATGTTGGCCCGAAGCACGGCTTCGGCAAGCAGGCTACCTTTCTGACGGAGTCTGTCCTAGGTGCGGCGCTGGTCAGGAAACAATGAGGCATCGTGCCTGGTTCTGTTGTTGTAATGATACGATTGATTCCGCTGGTATGAGTCAGTCTGCACATTTGGTGCCTGATGCTCAAGATGCCGCGCGTACGTGCCCTGAGAGGGCCCTCTGGAACCGAGAGTTCCCTACGCTGGCTGCCGCCGTCAATCGTGTTCCGCCGCCAGTATTCTTGGTCTTCGGATGGGGTGTCTTATCTGCTGGACAACCTGTGTCTGGAGGCGTATGGGGCCTTGATGGCTCTGGGGGCAAACACGCGGGTGACTGGAGGCTTCGGAGGTGCGGTTGGGCCATGGTTCGTATGGATGATACCTCGGGTCCTGGCGATTTCAGATTTGATGGAGTCCTTTGCGGGACGTTACCGGCTCGTGAACAGTCCAGTCCTAGGGCTGAATTAGATGCCTTGCTCCAGCTGTTGCTCATGACCACGGGCAACGCCGTGGTGTACTCGGACTACCTCCCCTTGGTCAGGGCCCTCCGCAGGCCTCGTGAGATGATATCCAAGGCGTCTCCCATGATGGACTTGTGGGTCAAGATCTGGGAGGCAATGGACACTCGGTCTGGTGACGTCGAATTGTTGTGGACAAAAGCACATACTACGGCTTCGCTGCGTGATGCCTGGGGCCTCAGCGAGGCCGAGTGTTCCTTGAATGCATGTGCTGATTATTTTGCTGGGGTGGCCGCTGCCAAAGGGGAAGTATTCCCTGAATATGTCGAGCTAATTCAAGATGTCGATATGCTAACCTCCCAAATGTTGTGCCGATTGCTGGACGTCAATCGGGAGGTTAGCCTCACTTGCCACCGCAACAAGGCCGAACGCGTTGGTAGGCCGCCACCTCGTCCGAGGTCGCTGCCCGCCGACGTGGTCCGTCGGCGACGGCTGCTTGGGGCTGGCCATTCGGTCGAGTCCGCTAAGAAAGGCCTGTTGCGGTGTCAGGTGTGCGAGCGTAGGTTCAAGGCCTTTGTGGGCCGCCTCGCCGATTTTCGGCCTGGGCGATGCACGGGCCCTCCTGCACTGCGTGATGGCCCCGATGCGGTGATGGTCCATCCGTGTTGGCCTCGGGTGCACAGCAGCCATCAGTTGCGCTGCCTGCGTGGCGTGTTGTTTTGCAGATTCTGCGGTCGGCATTGCGTTGACAAGGTTCAAGCGCTGGCCGAGCGGTGCCCACCTGAGGGCCCCACCAAGGCGGGCCGTGAGGTGCTGTCCCGTTTGGGGCGGGGCCTTCCCCCAAAGAGTGGAATGAGGTTCCCGCCTGGTCACTGATTGAGGGATGTGGGTCTTCGTTTATCGGAGAGGGCTCAACATCGCAAGGTCAAAGGTCCCGTCCTCCTCCTCCTCCTCCTCCTCCTCCTCCTGCCCCTCTTAGTATAGTATTCGAACCTTCCTCCTCTTCCTCCTGCTCCTCCTCCTCCTCTTGCCTCCTCCTGCGTCTCCTTTTCCTCCTCCTCCTCCTCCTCCCCCTCCTCCTCCTCCTCATCCTGCCCCTCTTAGTACTTATTCGAACCTTCCTCCTCTTCCTCCTGCGTCTCCTCCTCCTCCTCCTCCTCCTCCTCCTCCTCTTCTCCTCTGTCTCCTCCTCCTCCTCATCCTCCTCCTCCTCCTCCTCCTCCTCCTTCTCCTCCCTCCTTCCTCGTCATCGCCCCTTTCCTCCATCTCCTCTTTCTCCTCCTCCTCGTTCTCCTCCTCCTCCTCCTCCTCCTCCCTTCTCTTTTTCGTCCGCCGCTCCTTCTCCTCCTCGAGTTCCATTCCTTCTCCTCCTCCTCCTCGTCCTGCGTCTCCTCTTCCTCCTCCTCCTCCTCCTCCTCCTCCTCCTCCTCCTCCTCCTTAGTATACCTCCCTTCCGCCTCCTCCTCCTCCTCCTCCTCCTCCTCCTCCTCCTCCTCCTCTGTTTCCCTTGGCCTCGTTCTCCGCCTCCTCCTCCTCCTCCGCCTCCTCCCTCTCCCCCTGATCCTTCGCCTTTTCCTCGGCCTCCTCCTCCTCCTCCTCCCCCTCCTCCGCTCCTCCTCCTCTTCTTCGGCCTCCTCTTCGTCCTCCTCTTCCGTCCTCCTCCTCCTCCTCTCCTCCACCTCCTCCTCCTTCGCCTCCTCCTCCTCCTCCTCCTCCCCCTCCTCCTCGCACGTAGCCCAGGAAAGTCCTCAAGTCATCATCACTCTACATCAGCCTGCTGAAGCATTTGGGCTCGGGCAGCCCGAGCAGAAATTACCAGAGCCTGAGAAGAGCAACGACGATGAGCATTGTACAGGTAGTATGCAATTACAATACGCTGGGCTGCCAGATCTCGCTCGTCATCTGTAAGCGAGCGAGCGAGGGCAAGCCGGGAGTCGAGATGCACTGGGAGAGGTTTGTCGGGATGCCAGACTTGGTGGATAGCACCCCACAGCCACGGGCAGGACATATAATGAGCCTGGCTATCCTCACCTTCCTCCTCAGAGCACCCGAAGATACACATGCAGCGCTTTTGAGACATCCTCCTCTCCGTCACCCACCCACCCGCCAGAGTCTTTACAATGCACATCTGCCATGACGGTGGCGCGCTCATCATACGATCACGGAGAGCGGGCCAGTCAATGGCTTTCATGGCGCGGGCAGAAGGGGGCCTCGAGGCCCACGAGGAAATACGCCGTATGATGGTGTTTGAGAGGCGATCCTGATACAGACTCGCTCCCAAGGAACGGCCGAAAACTCTCTGGACCTGGACCCGCGGGTTCCCCTCTTGGGCTTCCTTCAGGGCCAGCTTGGCTCGAGCCACAGGGGCCCGAAGCCAATCATTCTCAACAAAACCTGCTGCCGCCTCGGCCAGCTCCTGGACAAAGGCTCTACGTTGCCAGAACGGAGGTGACCAACAATTGCGGGTCCATAGCACGATGGGGAGGGCGGTCCTAGCCTTCTTCTGCAGGCGGGCGAGCAGCGGCCTCCAGTTCTTGATGGTGATGGCCGCAGCTCGCCACAGCGTCACTGCGGCCTGCACCTTGAGCGACAGAGGGCGAACCTTGGCCCAAGTCCTTAGAGCGAGAAGGTCCTGGAGCGGGAAAGTGCAGGAGGGGAGGTGAAGGACTTTGTGCAGGGCCCACGACTCCCACCGCGCCACATGCTTTGGGAGAGGGGCAAGTTGGCAAAGATAGGAGAACTTGGAGACAGCACGAGAGTTATAAAGCTGGATGGCGACCGAGGGAGCGGCCTGCTGCTTTGTTATCGCGTGAACCACCTCCACCCACTCCCGAAACATCCTCGACCACATCTCCATGTTCGCAGCAGGTCCAATCCATACCCCAAGGTACTCTGCCATGGCAGCTACAGGCATGCTTTTCCAGCTCGGGACATGCATCGCTAGCAGAGCTTCGATTGACTTCCTCAATCCTGGGGAGAACTCCGCTTCCAGCGGAACGATGCAGCACTTTGGTATCTTTAATTGAAGCCCCGCAAGGACTTCGGCAGCATAAAAAACACCATGCACTCTCCTAAGAGCCTTGACTTCCGAGAGAGCTAAACCCACATCGTCCGCACACACTCCCGCCTCCGAACCAGGCGAGAGGGCGGGGCGCTTCCTGAGGGCTCTCAGGAGGGGGTCCATCGAGAAGGCCCACAACGATCCACTGGCAGGATCCCCCTGCATGGCGCCCGAGCTAATCACACAAAAGGCCAGCAGCTGGCCCAGGATCGGAGTTTTTGCACAGGCGAAGGCGTACGTGGCTTGAAAGAACGCCAGGAGACCCGATGGCATTCCCACGCTGGTCAACACCTCCCACAGGAAACTGTGAGCCAGAGAGGGGAAGGCATTGCCGAAGTCCGCCAGGAAGAGGATGGGGTGATGGACCCTGGCGACGTCGGGCATCCCTAGGATCCTGGACGTGGTATCCAGGAGGGTGATGTTCTCCAAAAAATTTCTGCCGACTAGGAAGCCCTTTTGGTCCTCCTGCGCATGGGAACTCAACATTCTCTTAAACTGAAAATTACAGACCGATGAAAGCAATTTAATGTCCGTGTTCTTGAGAGCAAGCGGTCTTGTGGCTGCAGGCTCTCTCACAACACACTGACTGTCGTCTTCACGCTTGCCTTTAGGCGCGAAGATAAGAATCACTTCATTCATATCAGTGGGAGGGGGGAAGCCAGCCTGGAGGTAGAGGAGGAGGTCGTAAAGAATCTCTGCAGATAATTCGTGCTGCTGCCATGCTGCATAGGGGAGGCCGTCAGGGCCTGGAGCAGTGGGCTTCGCTCGCTTCAGAGTCTCCCTGATTTGATTGACCGTGGGGACACTGACCTCGGTCCAGTCAAAAGATATAGCGTGCTGCGCTAAGTACCTACGGACATGCTGGACAGGGACCTGCTTCCACGTGAACACAGGGGCCCAGTGCTGATGCAACACCGATGTCATCGCCTGCGCATCCGAGACGACAGCACCATCAGGGCCCACCAGGGCCTGGAGCGGAAGGGACTTCCGAACAGGCGCCCAAAGTTTGGCACGCCTGCGCTCCGAGTACATATATGCTCTTAAACGTTTGCGCTCCTTCTGTGACTCACTAGCTTTCACCGCCGATTCCGCCGAGGCTAATCTGCGCTCTGCGCGCTGTTGCTGGAGGGCTTCGTATTGACGACGGAACACGACAGCAGACCTCAGACCGACACGACCTTCTCCCTCCAGCGTGATATGCTCGGCGGCGGCAGGAGCAGTGGCCAGCAACTTCGAAGCAAGACAAGTGTCGTTATAGTTAACAGCCCTAGCAACAGATCTGTAAATCAGAAGTTTCGAGTCAAGCTCTGGGGCCGAGTGTTTGATCAACGCATCCCTGGACATTCGAGCGGCCTCCCTGAGCAGACGTTTATATTCACGCCACCGAGCTATAGTTGGGAGAGAGTAGAGAGGGGAGTGAAAGATCAGAAGCGAAAGGAAGTGGGTGAAGGATGGGGAGCTGCAGACATGCCTCGGGAGCGGCTGCTCCTGTGGCGGGCGCTGCGGACGCACAGCGAACGTCACGCGAACAGGCGCATGGTCAGAAATGCCCTGGCTGTGGAGCTCCTCGGGCTTGTCCATTACCGTGGCCGAGATGCACCAATTGATGAGCATCCAGCCAGGCGACGAGGTGAAAAACTTGTCTAGCTGTGTGAGGCGCTCACCGTCATGGACGTAGTGCGTCGGCTGCTCAGGGTCCAGCTCCACAAGGCCCGCCAGCGCGTCCATCCAGAGGTTCCCTCTCTCCCTGTGGCGCGTCTGCGTCATGACACCCTTGTCAATCTCTGGGGTGGCCAGATACATCGCCGCCCTCTCGTGGAAGTTGAAGTCCCCCATGAGCAGCACAGTGGAGCGCTGTGGATTTGCCTCAGCTATTTCAGCCTCCGCAGCAATCCTTCTCATCAGCGCCGTCGCCGCCGACTCGTCCAGGCCGAAGTTGTGAATGTTGTAGACCACGAGCATGCTATCTTGAGTGCGGGAGCCATTGGAGTGGGATGCCCTCGCCTTCACTTGGAGGCGTTGGACATAGCCAGGCACGATCACCGTGTGCCTGAGGCGCCCCGCTTCCACAGCTTCATCCGCTTCCTGCTGAGAGAAGCCAGGGAGAAGAAGAGCCACTCCGCCAGCGTTGTGCCGAGGTATTGAAGCGAAGACTGCTGCCCTCCTGTGTGATAGATATACTTCATGTCGCAGCTCCTCTTCTGTGCCGTGTACTTCTTGTAATCCAATCATGGTGTGAGGCTTCATCAAGGTTGCCAATCGTCTACATTTCTTTTTCCTGGTCGCAGGAAGATGATGCAGAAGGGCTCGAGCATTCCATGTGATAAAAGAGGGAACCCCAATGTCATACTGCGAGAGGTCCTCAATCCATGGCTGCATAATCATATTAAATCTGCCACCGCACTTCCTCTGATGTGTGAAATATACCGTTGAAGCGCGCCAGCAATGTTTCCTTGTCCAGATTCTTTGAACGAACCGCTGCATAGTTCCAAAGTAACTTCGTCGGGGCATCTTTTTCCTGTCCGATCTCGAGCTGCACGGCTGGTTGTCCATCCACAAACACAATGCCCTTCGTCCGATCATGTCGCACTCGTAGCTCTGCATGTGTTTCACGAACCAGACCTGCCAACTTCTTAGTTTGAATTTCACGTCTAACCATCTTGTCACTTTTGTCCAAGCCCACGAAAATGCGCGAGCGACCTCCTTCCACCGTCGGGCAGCTGAATTGTCTCCACTCATTGTTCTGCCTGAGAAATCGGCGGGCCTGTTTGACTTTGCGCATCCCTGCATTCGCATCCCCAGACATCTGCACCGTGAATCTTCGACCAGGCGAGTTGCCCAGAACCTTCCATTGATGCTCCTCCATGCCCGCGTCCTGCAACCAGGGCGCCAGCTGTTCCTTGAGGGCGTCCCCCGTGACCATGGCCTCCGTATTCGCAATGAAGACTGTGCCATCGGGGTCTCTGTCCCACTCCAGCGCACTGCCGAAGTCCTTGATGGGGATTGTGGCCTCCGCGATGTGCAACTCACGTCGGAGTTGCTCCACTTCAGCTTTGACCTGTCGCTGCTCTGCCTCGAAGGAGTTCTGGCGCTGGCGGAGCTCGTCCAGCTCTGAGCGTACTTGTACATTTGTGGCCTCTTGTCGATCACCGACGGCTTTGACCAAGTTTGCAGTGTGACCATTGACTTCTGCGATGATGCTTCGCTTGGTCTCGCCCATGCGTGCGTTGATGGATCTCTCCACATCCGACTTGAAGGCCGCCAGCAGCTCGTCGATGTCTCCCCTCGAAAGCGAAGAGGAGGATCCGTCACTGGCCTCTTGCTGCACATGTGGCCGCTTGGGAGCGGGTGGGCCAGCACTGGCGGCAGCGTCGTTGCTCCATGGATCTGCAGCGCCTTGCAGAGGGTCCGCAGAGCGAACACTAGCAGGAGAACGGCGGCCATGCCCAGCCTGTCGCTGCCTCTCTTCCTCAGCGGCCGCGGCTCCCCCCGAGCGCGAGCGGGGAGAACCTTCCCCACGGGACGCCTCCCGCACCTGATGTCCACGGGCAGCGGGTCCAGCGCCGCCAGGCCGCGAGGAGTGCGCCGAGGCAGACAGGCAACCTCGCGCATCGCGGGCCGGCGGTGGCATCGGCTGGCTCCCAATGGGAGCTCTCGCGGGCGGGAAGAGGGGCCAAGACGGCGTCGTGAAGGAAACGTTAGCAAAGAGGGACTGCTGCGGCAGCCTCGCACACAGCAGGATCGTGAGTGTACCCGAATCGCTCGACAGAGAACGACGGACGGGCCAAAGCTAATCAGAGTCAGCTATGTTACGTTAGCGTCCTCCGTTTAGCCTTGAGCCAAAATGGCTACGGACCTCCTCCTCCTCCTCCTCCTCCTCCTCCTCCTCCTCCCCCTAGGGCCCGATTGGGAGCCCCTTGGGGCCCTCTTGGTGCTCTCGCGGGGCCGTCTCGAGACTCTCTTGGACCGTCTGGAGGCCATCTGAACCATCTGGGGGCTCTCTTTGCCCGTTGTGGGCCCCTTTGGTGCGCCTCTGGTGCCGTCTTGGGACGATCTGTGGGGCCTCTTGGGCCGTCTAGGGCCCTTCTGGGACGGAAGAAGGAAGAACCAGAAAAACCTCCAAAAACCAATGAGAAATCAATATGTTTGGCCTCCTGAGGCCCTCTCGGGGGCCCTCTTGAAGGCTTCTGGAGCCGCCTCGAGACTCTCTTGGACCGTCTAGTGGCCATCTGAAGCTCTCTTTGGGCCGTCTTGGGGCCCTCTTGGGCCATCTTGGGGCCCTTGGGCCGCTTCACCTGAAAAAATACTAAGGAATGGGCAATGGAAGCCGCCCAGGAGCCGCTGCACTCAAAACAATACGAGGGAAACGGGCCATTACCAACCCAACAATCCCGCCTCACCCCCCCCCTGCGCTCCCCCTAGGGAGGACTTCGCCCCTGCTCAGCGTCACTCGCTCGTACCTCGCTCTTTCCGCCACCTGAGCGTGCAATTTCCCTGCTAACGGTCCGTTAACAAGGAAAAGCGCGTCCGTTACCCGGTTTTCCTGTTAACAGGGGAAAGGGCTCCGTTAACAGGGGAAAGGGTGCCCGAGCGTGCAATTTCCTTGTTAACGGTCCGTTAACTAGGAACGGGCGGGCCAATAGAGCACCCGATGTTCCCTGGCAAGGGCTCCGTTAACAAGGAAAAAGGGCGGGCCAGTAGACCCTGCAATGCCGATGCCACCCCCCTCAAACTCCCCCTAGTTTCATTTCGTCCGACTAACGGATCGCACGCTACGCGCCGTCGTCCCGGACCACTCACTGCACGCAGCGCTGGCTACGCCAGGTTTCGGGCCCCTCCCAGCGCACTCTGGGGCGGGGGGGGGGGGGGCAAATCGTCCCCCCCTTCCACGAAAAGCCTCTGGCCACCTAGCTGCGGCTCTAGACGGCGTGTCCGACCATACCTCTGATCGCAGCTGTGCTGCTTCTGCAGCCAGCATTGCAAGTTCTTAAAGGACATGGCCCAACAATTTCCCAGGCGCTCTTGGGTCAGCCCAAGGTGGCTCGCGAGAGTTCTGAGGTGCTTCCTGCGCCTCCTGTGGACAACGTGCCCCCCCGAAGCCACCTCCCGAACCCTCCCATGTTGTGTCCAAGAGGGCGTCGAGTCGCCGAATGAGCGCTCCAAGACGCCCAAGATGGCCTCAAGATAACGAGGCCTCCAAGAGGCCTCCCAAGAAGCCCCCAAGAGGCGAAACTCAGTGATTAGTCATGGGTGCTTGAAGGACTTGGGCATTCTCGCCTTTTCTGCTTTCCGACGCTCCATGACGGCCCAAGAAGCCCCCAAGACCACCCAAAAACGACCCAAGAGGCCTCCAAGAGGGCGCCAAGACAGCCCGAGAAGGTCCCAAGACGGCCCCAAAAGTGACCCAAGAGAAGACACACGCATTGAAAATCCTAGCTTTCCGCCCCAAGAAGCCCCAAGAGACCCAAAAGCGGCCCCAAGAGACCCCAAAACGGCCCCCAAGATGCCCCCACGAGGCCTCGGGCCGAAGGCCATCACATATGAAGTTGGTCAGACCTATATGTAGATATAGTTATATATATGTGTGTATGTATATATATTACACCTACAAATACATATACATACGCTTGAACACATCAAGTCATACATAAATGTATGCATAAATTTGTTTGCGTCTACGAATGTGTATACATACATATATCTATAAATGTTTATATACATATATATATATATATGTATCTGAATATATATATATATATATATATATATATATATATATATATATATATAGAAGGAACATCACACGCGCTTCGCGCGCGCTCAAGTTATAGCTAGACACGACAGGCTGACGCATGGAATATCGATTGTTGAAGCGCCTTCTTAATCTAACGACCTTCTTGGAGTTCCTGCGCAAGCCTCAGAAACGTATAGAAGGGGAAATGCGGAAACCACAAAATCATAACTCCGCCGGCCCCCTTGTGGTGCCACCAGGCTGTAGGGCTAAGGTTCGCAATTTCCTGTACCAGTTGCAGCTTCCAGTTTCCACTGTTACAGTTCTGCTTCTTGCTGCTTACTGTTCCTTGTTGACTTGATGCTTACTGTTCCTTGTTGATGGGCCACCACGGACATTTTAACCACGGACATTTTACCACGGAGAAATCGTATGCTCTGAATTGCTGGGGTGGGTAGAAATTGACACCCCTCATGCAGATCGGCGAGGTCAGGGTCCAAAAACACAGAGAAAATTGCCACGCTCCTGAAAGTCGGTGGCACCCCTCACGCAGATCGGAGGGTCAGGGTCCAAAAACACAAAGGATTTGCTACATTTCTGACATTCGGTAGCACCCCTCAAACAAATCGGCGGGGTCAGGGTCCAAAAACACAAAAAGATGTGCCACATTTATGACATTCGGTGGCACCCCTCACGCAGATCGGCGGGATCAGGATGCAAAAACACATGGGATATGCAACATTTCTCAAATTCGGCTGCACCCCTCACACAAATCGGCGGGGTCAGGGTCCAAAAACACAAAAGATTTGCCACATGTCTGAAATTCGGTGGCACCCCTCACGCATATCGGCGGGGTCAGGGTCCAAAAACACAAAAGATGTTCCACATTTCTGAAATTCTGTGGCACCCCTCACACAGATCGGCGGGGTCAGGGTCCAAAAACACGTAGGATTTGCTACATTTCTGAACTTCGGTGGCGCCCCTCACGCAGATCGGCAGGGTCAGGGTCCAAAAACACAAGGAGATTTGCCACATTTCTAAAATTCGGTGGCGCCCCTCACGCAGATCGGCAGGGTCAGGGTCCAAAAACATAAAGTATTTGCTACATTTTTGAAATTCGGTGGCACCCCTCACGCAGATCCGTAGGGTCAGGGTCCAAAAACACATAGGATTTGCCACATTTCTGAAATTCGGCGGCACCCCTCATGCAGATCCGTAGGGTCAGTCAGGGTCGCAAAAAAAACAGGTCCCGACACTGCTTCACGGCGGCGCCCAGACCTCTAGATGTAGCTTTTGCATCTCTCATTGTCCGAGAGAGGGGGCCGGCGGCAAGGGGCGAAGCCCTTACGGATTTCCCGTTAGGTGTTCGACGAGTTGGGGCCCTCGAAGGCTTCCTGGGATCTTTCTTCGGTGGTGATAGGTTGTGTAGTGGCGGGGGGTCAGATCTATAGAACCACCCAAAACAGACACCGATCCCCAACGCAACTCCCCAACGCAACTCCCCAACGCAACTCGCCAGCGCTACTCATGCGAATCATAATGATTTCTTATGTTCCAGATTTTATTATACATATGGTAGATTCTTTGGTGTTTCAATACATAGATTTGGGATTACACATGTCAGGTCATGACTTGCACCCTGGACAAATGCACACACATCCTTTTGAGGCGAGGTCTGATACGTTGACGCATCATGTTGAATGCTGTTGCAAACGGTTTTCAACCTGATTCGTATACATGTCATGTTGGACGCATGTGAGGCGAATGGGTAAGTCTGGCCATCTGTGATCCGACTTAAGTCGGCCTTGAGCGGTCGGACGCCTGCCTCTTCTGTTCGCACCCTCGCCCTATCCCGCTACAGCTACACAGTATGAATACCAATGTCGTCTCTTCTACGGAGACGCGCAGCGACTGGAAATGCGAGGATCACAAATGAGTACTTCGCCGAATGGTCTCATCAACCCACTCGGCGCGAGTGGCTTAGTTCGCCCAGTGTTCTCTTCCAGCCCCTCTGCGAAGGAGTAGCTCTTCCAAAACCCCCGTCTCGGCGCGACACGGCAATTCCCCTAACCCCCCTCTTATCGAGTAGTTCGCCCAAGACGTCTTAGTGCGTATATCTTGCGTGTTTTGAACTCTAACACTCTTCCAACCCCTCCCTTACCTAGTAGCTCTTCCAAAGCCCCTCCTTTACCGAGTAGCTCTTCCAACCCCTCCTTTACCTAGTAGCTCTTCCAAAAGCCCATGGGTACCTCTTCCAAGCTGCAACTCCTAGTTTCCTAGAGTGTAGGAGGACGTAGCATAGCATGTCACATGTCTCCCCGCTCCGAGCCACAGCTCCAGCTCAGGTTCGAGAAGTCTGCTTCTAGGGCGTTGTCTTGCCGCGGCGGGGGCGCTTGAGGCCCTTGGGCCGCCCCGCGCCCGCGGCGTCATCTGGCCTGGCCGCCGCGCTCGCCGCCTGGCCCTCCGCCTCGGCTGGCTGCGCATTCGCGGGCTCTGCCTTCGCAGAGCTCGCGCAGACCGCCTTCGCGGCCTCCACGCTCTCCGCTGCCGCTGAACTGGCGTGATCGGCGATGTTCTGAAACTCAGCCCAGAACGAGGCTGGCAGGGCAGGGGCTGCAGCTTTGTGCTTGGCCAGGAAATCTGCTGCCCTCGTGTGGCCGTCCCTGCTCGTGCGGAGCACCGACATCTCCGCCACGCCAGCGATGAAAATCGAAGCAACGTTCGCCTTCTGCATCGTGGTGAGCGCCACCGCGACAGCATTCTTAGTGATATCATTCTCCTTGAGCTTCGGATTGACCTTGAGAAACACGGCTGCCTGGTTCATGGCGCTCACCGTCCATTGGACATCGTTGTGGCTAGCGATCACCTTATTCAGTTTGTTGTTGGTCTCCTGTTTGGCGACGGCCTCCATGAACACGCCGTTCTCGTCGAAGGCGGCCTCCCAATCTGGAATCGACTTCTTGCAGGTCTCGATGTCCGCGCGAAGCACCCTGCAATACGCCTCCAGGATGGCGTTCGTGACCCGACCGCTGAAGAGGGCCATGAGGTTGCGCCACTGCCGAATCTCAGAGAGCGGCGTACTCATCACGACCCCCAACGTCTCCACCTCATGGGCCTCCTCGCCAACGACGACGGCCTCGAGCGACACCAGCTCGGTGTAGAAGCGGCCAAGGAGGAATGTCAGGCGCTCGAACAGCATGTTCCTGGAGATGCACATTCCCTGGGCGTGGGGCTCGACGAGGTCACGATGCAAGTAGCATGCCACGCATGCAATGTCTTTCGTAGAGCAGATCGCCGACAAGACAGCGAAGACCACGTCGGTGCGCAACGTGCATTTAGAACCGTCCTGGAGGCTGAACGCGGAAACCTCGATCTGCTCAACCTCAGCTTTGCTGCAGAATTTGCGGAGCATCCGCATGGCAGCGTTATGAGTGACAGAGCGGAAAGCTTTGGCATCCGTATCGTCGCCAACGAGCTCGAAACACGAACGGTTGCACACCGTGTCCACGGAAGGATGGGTCAACAATCGCGGCAAGACCGAAGCGAGGTCT
The DNA here is from genome assembly GCA_963575745.1 of Prorocentrum cordatum. Taxonomy (NCBI): domain Eukaryota; class Dinophyceae; order Prorocentrales; family Prorocentraceae; genus Prorocentrum; species Prorocentrum cordatum. The sequence goes on along the minus strand of CAUYUJ010015566.1, from coordinate 23,293 downwards.
AGTCCCAGCAACGTGGTCTCCGCAACAGCTGCTAGCTTCATGTCTGACACGATGACTTCACCAAGCCAATGCTGGATGGTCGTCTGCACGTGGCTCTCATACACAGATTCGCCCAGAGAGCGAACAAAGCCACCGAATGCGTCCAACAATGATTGCACGATATCTCCCATCGAGTCGACCATATCTTCACCAAGAACGCGCATGCTAAAGCTGGAGGCGATGTCTTGATCATTCGCATGTCTGACGTGCACCTTTGCAAACGAGACCAAACCCATCAGACCCGCCGCCGTGCCACCTGGCACGTTGAGGCGTGAAGGACTGCCACGTACTGGGCACGGGTAAGGCCCTGACCTGCTTTCCCTACACGGGTCTCTTGAGGAGGGGTAAGGCTCGGCAGACGGGTCTCGGCCCGTTTGAGAGCCTTCCCCCCGAAGATCGACAATGTCGTCGGAGACATCCCCGCAACGATCACACGCTAGGGGGCCGTATCCTCAGATGCATCATGCTAAAGTTGCGCGTTGCGCCTGATACATCCTCGGGCAACGGTGACGTTGAAATCGAGGACCCAACTCTAACCCTCGAAACTTTAAAAGGCGCAGTTTCGCATGAGACATCCTCGAAACGTGGGACGTGTAAAGGGATGCGTCTAGGACCTAGGACGCCGTTCAAAGCGCCATCTGATGACATCAAACGCGGCAGAACATTACGACATGCTTCAGATTCCAAATACCATTTGATTTGGTTCCATCAGTTTTGTTTGCAACGGAGCGGCTCGCTCGAGACATCCCCTCAAACTTGCATCGGGGTCTTCGGGACGTGAAGACGGAAGGTGCCGCATGCCGCATGTGCCGCATGTGCTTTTTTTTCTCCCCAGTTTCCCCTCCCCCCCCTACCCCTCATCACCAACGCCGTCTTCGTCCGCCCCGAAACGGCCGAGATGTCACGCAAGACGGTTTCGGGACCGATGTCGAGCGAGGCCATCGCCAACATCATCTTTGATGGCTTCGTCCGCTCAGAAACGGCAGACGGGCCACGCGCGACGCTTCCGAGAAGTGAAGACGGAACGTGTCACATGCGACGGGTCTCATATTACTCTTTCTCATCATCATCGCCGTCTCCATTCTCCCGTAACGGCCGAGGCGTCACGCATGATAGTTTCGGCGCTTGCCCCGCTGGAGATCACCACCATACCGTAGCATCATCATTACCGTCACGGACCGCCATCGTTTGTTTAATGATCACCACAATCATCCTTACCGTCTTCGTCGCATGTGACACTCCTGCCATCGTCATCATGATGATGATGATGATGATGATCATCATCATCATCATCACCACCATCATCATTGCATCATCATCATTATCATCATCATCATCATCGTCATCTTCAGCATCACCGCCACCACCATCATTACCGCCACCATCAAGTTTGGAGACGCAATGCGTCTCAAGTTGGAACACTGGCAGCGGACACCAGTGCTTCCTCGCGCAGGCAGCTGGACAGGCACGGTGGCGGGGCTTGCCGCAGGCAATGGATACTTGCTATCGGGCGTCAGCTGCTCGAACCTGGCTGAAGGGGACATGCAGTCGCTCTCGCAGACCTGCGCCCAGGCGATGAGGTAGCTTGCCATATCAAGGAGAACCTTGATGTTCTGCTGCAGCTGCGCCGACGCCTCGCGCGGCAATGGCACTGAGAAGGATTGTAGCTCAGCCGTGATGATATCCTCGCCAATCTTCTTGATCAACATTTCGATCCACTTCTGAACGCAATCAACGACTACCATCGCCGCGGTCCCGAACTCGCCCACTCTTTCCGACAACGTCTTGATGTCGGCAAGCGCCACGGCAGGCAAGTGGCGGGCGACAGGAGCTCCAGACACGACTGGTACGTTGCCCTCCTCGACGGGCTCTCCCTTCACAATGACGTCGCCGCCTCCAGACTCCTCGGCAGTGGCCTGCTTGCCCTCGGAACTCGGCTCATTGGCATCTGTGATCGACCTCAGCTTGTCTACCAGAACGTCGCGAGCATCGGCCACCATGACGAAGTTGGCCCAGCACGACACTCGAAGAGAATTCTCGCAGCCGTCCATCATATCTTGGAGGTGCTCCCGCAACGCACCAGACGACCACCTCGTCGAGCAATCCAAGAGGTCAGATACGTACGACTGCACGTGCGCAGTCGTCCTTCGCATGGTAGTCATGTCCACGCGTCTGCCTTCGATGCCATTCATCAGCCAAGCCGCACCATCCTCGATAGCGGGGCCCATGCACTTGATGAAGTACTCCTCCGACGCGCTGAACTTCTGCTCCACGATCTCATCCTCGATGCCCGCCTGCGCTAGCTCTTTAGCGCAGCCCATCGCCAACCTCGTCACCTCGTACCCTGTCTCGGGAAGGCCCGCCATGGCCCTGGCGAAGTCCGACAACGGAGGAGCGTCCGAGCGCGCCGCCGCGATGATGTCTCGGCGCGCCAGCCGAACTTTTGCAACCTCTGGCTTCTTCCTATCATCGTGGGAGGCGCTCTGCCAAATCACCGAACAACTGTGAAGCATGTTGGAGAAAGTCTGGGCGCCGGTCTGCCCGCACATCACGTCGTCCCATTTGGCGCTCACAGCCGCGATCTCCTTGATTAACACATCCACAGACTTCGCATCCTTCATCGCCTCGCAAGGGCAAGGGAGAACATATTGTCGGGGACTGACCTCGGCCTGAAGCCAATGACCCAAGATCAGTTCAGACAATTCAGACGCGTCAACTACCAGGTCAGACACCATTGGACGACCCTGAAGCAATGTTCAAACCAGAACCCAAAGCCAGACAACATCGCCCATGACCCACGAGTAGACAGAATCCGACGGGCCTGAAGCCCATGAGCCACCAGCCCCTGGACCTCCTGATCCGAACGCGTCAGCCAGCGCCCGACGCTCGATGAGGGACAGACCCTCATGAGGCCCACGTTCGCATTTTTACCAGGGGTGATTAGACTGGCGACTTCTCCTAAGCATATCGTTAAACTCCCTGTGCCCGACTTGGGTCTACTCCCTCCTCCACCTCCACCTGCGTCGTCTCCTGCCTGCGCCCCCCCCTATTGGGCCCCTCGGGAGGCCCCCGCCCCACGCGCGAGCCGAGAGAACACAGCCCGACGAGGCCACCCCGACCCAGACGCAAACAGTTGGCCCAGCAATCGCCTTCGCGGGGATCCTGTAGAAGACCTGCTTGAAGCATTCGGACAAGGTCTTGAATACGTGGACGGGCGGCGGCTTGAGCAGCTCGGGAAACATCCGCCACCGTGCCTCGAGGCATGGAGTGGGCGTGTCCCCAAGTACTTTGCCCCATCCCTTGAGCCTCAGTCCCCAGCCCCAAGGGGGCCTGGGCCAGAGCCCAAATTGCAGCATCTCTCGGGGCTCACCGCGTGCTGGCGTGCCCCCCCTGGGGCTTGGCGCAGCTTCTCGCGTGACTTGTTCCGACCCAAGAGGGCCCCGAGATTGGCCAAGAGGGCCCCGAGAGGTTTCCGAGGATTGTCCAAGACGCCCCCGAGTCGCCGACATATCGCCCCAAGACGCCCAACATGGCCCCACGACTGCCGAAGAGGCCTCCAAGACCCAAGATGCCGCCCACGAGGGCCCAACAGGCACCAGTCGTTGATTTTCATTGGTTTCTTCTATGTTGGTTCCCTCATCGCCGTTTCGGCTTTCCGACGCTCCAAGACGGCCCAAGAGCCCCCCAAGATCGTTACACGGCGGCCCACGATGCCCCCAAGGCGTCCCCACGACGGCCCCAAAGGGCACCAAGGACCAAGACGGTCCAAGAGCCGCTCAGGACGACCCAAGGGGCCCCCAAGACAGGCGGAATGAGGGACTCGGAGTGTGACCAGCAACTGGAAACCTTAGCTTTCCGCCCCAAGACGCCTTCCAGGAGGCCCCAAGAGGCCCCAAGGAGGCCCCAGGAGGCTTCCGAACGGCCTTGGGGACGCCCCAAGCAAGAGGCCTAACAGATGTCCCAAGACGCTCCAACATGACCCCCAAGAGGCCCCACACTTGCCTACCAGAGGCCCCCCGAGAGGCCAGCCACGAGATCCCAACTACCGTCCATGCGGTCTCTGGCCCTCCCCCAGGCACACGTACCACATGAGGCATACAACGGACATGTGACATGCTTCAAGTGGTACCGAAACAGCATACCGCCGCCATGCTTCAATTGGAATTTGTTGGGTACCATTTGAGGCATACCGACGGCATGCCTGGTACGTGAGTGGTACCGCTTGGCGCATACAACGGGCATGCCTCAAGTGGTACGCGTTCGGTGCCGCTTCATGCATACTGCCGACATGCCTCAAGTGGTATCTGCTTGGTACCATTTGAGGCATGCGCCCGACAGGCCTCACGTGCATGCACACAGCGGGCATGCGGCATGCCTCAAGTGAGATTTGTTCGATACCATTTGAGGCGTACCCCCGACATGCCTCGAGTGGTACTTGTTCGGCACCCCTTGGGCATACAGACGGCATCGGCCCCAGACCGACCACCCAAGCACGGTGGCGGGATGTGCCGAAGGCCAGTCAGATATCGAACATGACGTGAGCCCCCTGCTTCTGTGACGCCTTCTTCGCCGTCGCCTTCCTCCGTTTCCTCCTCTTCGTACCTGTGTCGTCGCCGTCGTCTGAGCTGCGCTGTTCGTCCTTTGCGTTGGCACCTTTCTCATCATCGTCGGCACTCGCAAGTGTCTTCCAGTACTCCTGGATCTTCCCGTGGGAGATCGCGAGATCCTTGGCGTCCAACGTCGCAAGTGCAGCAACAATGCTATTGCCATCGATGAAGGTCTGGACAAAGACAGCGTGGGCGTGCACGGCGGACAGGTCGGGGGCCAGGTCCCGATCTATAGCCTTGAGGAACGCCCTGATGACGTTGAATGGCTTCAGGGTGGCAACTAACTCGGACGACTTGCGGGTATCGAGGTAAGCTTTCAGGCCCTTATGCAACAGAATGAGTGCGGCGGCGCGACTGGCGAGCTGCTTGTAGGCAATCTCCAACTCGAGGTCGACCCCGCCGACGCAGTCGCCCTCGTAGTCCGTGAGGCGGCGCATGAGAGATTGCATGGTGCTTGGGATGTAGGCGTCGAACCACTCCATCGTGGCCAGTCGAACGCAATGGACGTCATTGAGCGTGCCCCGTATCCGACTCAAACCACCACACACGACGCCGCTCGGCAACTTCGCATCGATGGACCACCTGTGAATTGTCGAGCCATCATCATCGACACCGCCGAGGGCCTGCTCCCGCTGGATCACGCTGTCGTCGGTGTCCCGCGGGCGTGCGATCGAGATGCCTGACTCCAACGCCTCCTGGAGGTCGATTGCAGCTTTCCTGCTGAGCCGTCCTTGCCGCTGGGGCTGCACCGCGTCCGCTACGGCGCATGCGTCACCCCTCGAAGAAGCAGACGGCGACTGCCTCTTCTCGGCCTTCGGGCGCTTGCAAGCGCTGGGAGGCGGGGACGCCGCGGGCGTCCTGGGTGGAATCACATCCGACAGATGCACGGCTGACTTGCAAGGCATCGGCGTGGGCGGCTCACTCTTCATCTCAACCTGCTCTGCCACCGAGGAACCAGCATCGGCCTCATTCAACCATAATGCATCCTCCACGCCGAAACCGCCAATCGCTGACTGGCTCTCCGTTTTGTCATCGCACATGCCGAGCAGAACTACAATTGGCGGACAACGCTCGGTCAAGCGTCACTATGCAAGAACTTCTCGAGCCTCGATTGCATCAGTTGGACTTCCATCAACGCTGAGAACGTCGGCTCTCGCTCTTGGACCCCCAGCTATTACATACTCCTTCGACTCTCATCGCCATTGCCATCCGACTCATCATCATTAGCCCCAAGCTTTAGCGACGTCAACCCAAACATATGCAGCTTGGACCCCAAACAGTAGCATCATGGACCCCAAACAAATATAGCGTGGACCCCAAACAGTAGCAACATAGACCATCGACCCCAAACAGTAGCGCATGGACCCCACACAGTACAGCACAATCCAATACAGCGCGACTCAGGCAAACTCCGGTTTAAGTGCAGTGATGGCGTGCATTGTGTTATGGCGTTGGTAATGCGCATGATTATGGCACTGGTGACGGTGATGGTGATAGACCCGAAGAGGGAGCCTTCGCCACCAACACGGTCACGCTTGAACTTGCCATTCTGGCTCAAACATGTGACTGTGTGGCTAAGATCACCTGCATCCTGCTCAGGCATCCGTGGGGCGGGTTCTCTCCTCCTCGGGAGGGAGGCACCTTCAGGCCATCTTCGAAAGAGCCCTTAGTGAGCTCCGAGGGAAAACCAAGCAGGCGTCAAGCTGGCCCGAACAAGGCACCCAGAGGGTTAACAACAACCGCGCCGAGTTGCGGCGACCTATTAGCAACAACACGTGCTGTGCCAGGCTCGCCCCCACCGCGGGGGCGCCCACCGTCGCCGCCGCGCGAAGATGATGAGAGCGAGCTTGGCACGGCACGTTTCGTTGCTAATAGGCGGCCGCTCAGGGCGACGGCATATTGGCAAAGACCTTTGAGAATGATATGAATAACATCCGCCACCGTGCCTCGCACGTTGGGGCGTGTTAGAAGTTAGACTGTTTTCTGTTTCCTTCTGTGATGGCTTTTACATATTTTCTAGGCCCCCCCCGCCCCCCACCGCGCGCGCCGTGGGGTGTCGGTTTGGCTGATCTTTGGGGGGGTGCTTGTGGTGGCGGATCTTCGGGTGTGTTTGTTTTGGCTGATCGTTGGGGGTGTTCGTTACGCGGCGGATGGCGGATCCTTGGGGGTGATCGGTTTGGCAGGGCTTTGGGAGTGTTCGTGTTGGGTGATCGTTGGGGGTGCTCGTGTTGGCGGATCTTTGGGGGTGCTTGGCTTGGCAGATCGTTGGAGGTGCTCGTTCCGCGGCGGATGTCTGATCCTTGAGAGTGCTCGTTTTAGCTGATACGTGGGGGTGCTCGTTTTGGCGGGTCCCTGGGGGTGCTCGTTTTGGCGGGTCGATGGGGGTGTTTGTTTTGGCTGATCTTTGAGGTCCTCGTTCCGTGGCGGATGGCTGATATCTGGGAGGTGCTCGGTTTGGAGGATGTGTGGTGGTGCTCGTTGTGGTTGGCCGTTGATGGTGTTTGTAGTGGCGGGTCGTTGAGGGTGCTCTTTCCGTGGGGGGTGGCGGACCCTTGGGGGTGCTCGTTTTGGCGGGTCGTTGGTGGTGCTCTTGATGGTGGATGGCTGGGGGTGCGCGTTCGGTAGCGCGCTCGGTTTGGCTGATATGGTTGGGGTGCTCGTGTTGGCTGATCTTTGGGGGTGTTTGTTTTCGTGGATCTCTGGGGGTGCTCGTTCCGCGGCGGGTGGCGGATCCGTGGGGGGGGGGGGGGCGCTCGGTGTGGCGGGTTTTTGGAGGCGCTCGTTTGGTTGATCTTTGGGGGTGTTCGTTCTGCGGCGGATCACAGGCAGGTAGGAGGAGGAGGAGGAGGAGGAAGACAATCACGTGCTCAACCGAGCCTGCGCTGAACGCTGAACGATCCCCAAACAGCCCACCCAATCTAATTGGCCGCAAACGACTGCTGTGCCAGCAGCGGCAATGGCGAGAAGCTCGGAACTGGAACGTGAGCACGCGTCCTGCCCTCGTCCCACCCCTGACCTTAATCGTTAAATGCTATATACGACGATCGTGCTCGCGATGCTCATCGTCCGCCGCCTTCCCACCTCCCCATGCCGCAGAAAAAAAAGCAGGCGACGCTGGTACCCAGCATGCAGCTGAGTTGCTAACTAAACTCCGCGAGCAGAGACGCCGCGCCCCTTAGCTGATGGCCGACCATTCTGAAGGGGCATTCGGAAGACTCTTGCTGCTGATTCGCCTCGGGTGCATTCCCGAGCAATGTCCAGCGGCGCTTCTTAGGCAAAGGCAAAGGCGACGGGCTCTTCGGATCGCACGGCAGATCGCCACCGTCCGCAAACCGAGCCAAAATCATGTCGCTGCACCCTTCCTTCGACGGGGCCGCACCTGAGCTCGAAAACTTGATCGGTGTCTCAAGCCGTTCAGCCGAACACGAAGGAGGAATTGTGAGGAATCTGAAGCCTTCACGCGTCTCCTTGACAGGGCTGTCCTCTACCTGCACGACATCGTCACTCAGGTTCTGGCAGGGCCGCTGCGGCGAATCAGATCGTTCGCTATCAGTCTTAGCACACTCCTCATGCAGCCGCTGGGCAGGCTCGGGACGATACTCAGGCTCCTTCGCAACGGGACGAGAAAAACACAGATTCGCATCGAATCGCAACGGTCCTACTTGAGGAAGGGTCGGGACGTCAGGCCCAGCAGGGTCAAGGCGGCCTGCAGTCACGAGTTCCGAATACCTCGAACTGCTCTCGACGCTGTTGTCGACTCTCCCAGTCCAGCCCGATTCCACGATTGCAGAGGGCACTTCCATAAGAACGTGTTCTGGCTCATCGACCTTTCCTCCGACAAGCAATAGCGTTGCTGGAATCTCGATGTCGATGCGCTTCTCGAATCCAACGGGCTGGTCTGGAAGAGTGGCCACGAGCTGAAGGCTCCCAACAAGCTCAAAGCCCATCGAAGAAGATGCCATGCGCGAGTTTAGGCAAGCTAGATGGACAATGCAATGCCGAATAACTGACACAACGCGCCCAAATCTAAGCCGTAAACATGGGCTACGAGTTGGGAGATCAGTTGCGAAACCATTAGGGTACCAGGTACTTCGTTGCCAGACCACCCTGTACATCATTAAACCTAGTTCGGTTTGGTCGCACGGGCCCTAAACAGACCCCAGACATTGCCAGCATTGAACCCAACCAGTACCAGCGGCGACCCCAAACAGTATTAGCGTGAACGCCACATTGGAGAAGCAATGGCCCCAAACAGTATGAGTATCAAATGCAAGAGTGGACCCCAAACAGTAGCAGCGTGACCTTAAGCAGTAACGGCGCGAACACCGTGCTGGAACAGCATTGACCCCAAACGCTATGAGTATAAAGTGCCAGTGACAACCCCAAACACTAGCAGCGTGGACCACCAAGTAAGAGCAGCGACGAAACCGTTCGGACCACCAAGTAAGAGCGGCGCCGAAACAATTCACCCGAAACGATTGACCTCAAATATTGCGAACCCCAGACAGTGGGCATCACACAATGCACATCAACTCTGGGCGGCGGACGGCAGCTATCAAAACAGAACCCATCTCCTCAATACTCCTCGCTCCTCGGCCTCTCCTCGCCCCCTCGCTCCCACGCCCTCCTAGGCTCACACAGCGAAAGAACATTCTCGCTCGGGCTTCATCAAACACTTAAACAGCTCGTCTGAGCTCAAACCGACGCCTCCTGTGAAGCTGCCAGGTGGCTGGGCGGCGCTGCAACGAGCCCGGAGCGGATGCCGTCAGCATTATGCGAGGCACTTCGCCTTGAGGAGCAGGGCGGAGCAGATAGAACGACGTGACACGATTGAGAAACATGAACATGACATGCTATGGTAGCATGCTTTAGTTGAGGAGGCGCCGAGGAGGACACGACTGAAGATGATTGGGGAAGGCTCAACCGCATCCGCGAGCCAACAGCTCGACAAAACATTGCCACCGCCTACACCATCCAGCTCACCCGCTCTCTGAAGACGAGGTCTCCTCATCTGGATCTGCGGCGCCCTGCGCCACCTCCGCGTCGGGCTGCTCACATGAAATCGTGCTGATATCCTGGTGCGCAATCGCCTTGACGCGCAAGTGGGCGCTCTTGCTTGGGATCGTGCACTCCCTGCCGCGGATCTGGGATGCCGTTGCTATCAGCTAACACGCGACCTCCTCCCCCTCCTCCTCTTCTTCCTCCACATCCTCCTTATCCTCCTTCTCCTCCTCCTCCTCATCATCATCATCATCATCATCATCGTCATCATCATTATCATCATCCACCGCCTCACCCTCCTCCTCGCCCAGAAACTTTAAACGTGCGATCCTTCACCGTTTTCTGCGGCGAAGAGAGCACGTGCTTCGCCCTGAGCTTCACGATCCCAGGGATGATGATCCCACCGCGGGTGGTGATCTCCCTGATGGTCACCACCCGAAGCGCCGACATGACGCGCGCCACGTCTTCAGCAGTCACATGGTGGAGACAGAAGGTGGAAAACAACAAACAGGGGACCTGCCAGTCGTATCACCATACTTCGAGCTGAAGTTCGAAGTGTGATGATGCGGCTGGCAGGCAATACCTACAGCAGCAGCTGCAACTAGGCGTGGGGCGTGGGCACTGTTGCACTCCCTCTGGCACCTTGGCCATGCGCTCGCCAGGTGCTGCCCAAACGGTAGCAGTCTCCTCGCTGATCGCCGACGTCAGCTGGTGGCGAGGCATCACCCACCGATGCATAGGAAGTGGCCTCGGTGGCGCCGCTGCTGCTGGAGCTGGCGCCGCGTCCGCCGCAGCCGCTGCAGCTGGCGCCGCCATCGTGGAGCGTAAAACGTGGTGAAGCGTGAAGCAGTCAACCGAAGCTCCCTGGAGCACCTGCGAAAGGAAAGCTCGAGCCTGGGAGCTCTGGCAGGCCAGGACCACCTTGTCATAAGTCATAAGTATCCTCTTTTCGAGTTTTCACTCCTTCACCCCTCCATCCCTCCCCCTTTCCCTCACGGGCCCAACATCAAGACTGTGCACTGCACGCGGCATTACAACATGACAAACGCATGCGACCATGACATGGCATGCACACGACCATGACATGCACAGGGTACCGCACATGACATGCCATGCACAGACAGACCAATACAGTAACACATTACTACTACTACGACCATCGCTACTACTACTACTACTACTACTACTACTACTACTACTACTACTACTACTACTACTACTGCTACTACTACTACTACTACTGTTGTTTCTTCTACTACTGTTATTTCTACTATACTGTTACTACTAAACCAAACATACGACAGTAAAGCCTAATTAATCGCACGGTGAAGCCAGCATGGGGACAACTACCATGGGGAAGCATGCGGGAACGAATAAACATAATGCGAGTAATAAGGGTATCTTGGGAACCATAGCAGACCGCAGGGGGGGGGGCGGCAATGGGACTTCACGGGGAGCAACGGGCGGCTACGAGGAATCGTCACGGAAACGCAGAAAACTCTGAGACGATATGGTAAGAGGCCCGACCCCGCGCAAGAAGGGACGACTCGATTAGTCTGGGACACTAAGACACCAATGCGATATCGACATACAGTAAACGCACACCACTGCCCTGGTAAAGATGATGGTGCCGACGCGCCGACCAACGCTCCGGGACGGTGGATGATGATGATGATTGACGATGCTTCGGTACGTGGCTATATTGCTGGGGAGAACGGAACACAGTTTTGAAAAACAACTCGCTCGATGCGGTGGAACGTTACGGACCCCGTGCGAAATGGCAGACGGCGGGGACAACGGCGGCGGGGGACGACGGTAAATTGCTACGCGTGCGACGTTACCAACGAAGGCCGATCGCGTAGTTTTGGGCCGCCCGCACAGGCGAACTCTCGTTTCCAAACAATGGCGAGGGAGGCGGGGGAGGGAGCGGCGGGGGAGCTTGCGCATATGAAAAAAAACAAAATGCCTGGGCCCTGAGGTGCTTCGCATAATACTTACGACATATGATCGTTTCGCGCGCGCAGCGCGCGAAACGGTTTGCAATATTTACTATTCACGGTCGTTTAAGACAGAGGGGGAGGGCGCGCGTGCGTTTGTGGTGGTGGTGGTGGTGGTGGTGGGTGGGTGGGGGGTACTTTGCAATATTTTTGATGGCAGAAAAAAACCTTGAGTTACTTTGCAAAGTTTCGGATGGCACGGCGCGCGCAGGCGGTAAAGCTGCCTGGCAGGGGCGGAGAGAGAGGGAAAACAAGGGTGGGGTTACGGCGGGGGGGGGGGGGCAAGGGTTGGATACGCACCGAGACGGCAAGCTGCCTCGAGCGCCCCAGAGGGTGGTGGAGATGGGAGGAGGGAGCGGCAGGGGAGCTTACAATTAAACAAATAGCAATTGCGTGGGCCCTGAGGTGCTTCGCGCAATACGTACGGTTCACGACCGTTTCGCGCGCGAAGCGCGCGAAACTGTTTGCAATATTTGCGATTCAACGGCCGTTTGCGGAAGAGGGGGAGGCAGCGCGTGCGCGCGCGGGGGAGGGCGTGGATACTTTGCAATGTTTACGATGGCGGAATCGGCCCTGTGTAATTTGCAAAAATTCGGATGGCACGGCACGCAGGCGGCAACGCTGCCTTGCAGGAGTGGGGGAGGGGAGGGGAGGGGAGGGGGAGGGGTAAAGTGTGGGGAAGCGGAAAATCGGATGCGCACCGCGACGACAAGCTGCCTCATGGGTACCTCAGAGGGTTGCGGAGGGGAGGAGGGCGGTGAGAGGGGGTGCTCAAGGGCGCCTCAGGAATTGGGGGAGGTGGATGGAGGGGGGAGAAGGGGGGGGGCGCGGCCGCGGAGCGAGGGCGGGGGCCACCTCAGAGGGGGCGAAGTGAAGGAGCCATTTCGCTCGGCAGCGCCAGACCGAAGTTGCGTTCGCGAGTTGGTCCGCAAAGTTGCGTTGGTGAGTTGCGTTGGCGAGTTGCGTTGGCGAGTTGCGTTGGCGAGTTGCGTTGGCGAGTTGCGTTGGCGAGTTGCGTTGGGGAGTTGCGTTGGTGAGTTGCGTTGGCGAGTTGAGTTGGCGAGTTGCGTTGGCGAGTTGAGTTGGCGAGTTGAGTTGGCGAGTTGAGTTGGCGAGTTGCGTTGGCGAGTTGAGTTGGCGAGTTGCGTTGGCGAGTTGAGTTGGTGAGTTGCGTTGGCGAGTTGAGTTGGCGAGTTGAGTTGGCGAGTTGAGTTCGCGGTGGCCTGGATGGCCTTCCCAATAGAAATCCTTTAGTGCACCCGCGCGAGTTGCGTTGGCGAGTTGCGTTGGCGAGTTGAGTTGGTGAGTTGCGTTGGCGAGTTGAGTTGGCGAGTTGCGTTGGCGAGTTGAGTTGGCGAGTTGAGTTGGTGAGTTGCGTTGGTGAGTTGAGTTGGTGAGTTGCGTTGATGAGTTGAGTTGGTGAGTTGCGTTGACGAGTTGAGTTGGCGAGTTGCGTTCGCGCGAAGTTGCGTTGGCGCTGCCGCTTCGCTCCACCATCCAACTTCGGGCTTCAGACTTCGCTCCGCCGTTTCGCTCGCCCCCGCCAACTTCGCTCCCTCCTCCACTTTCTACTCGCAACTTCGCTCCCCCATCCAAACTGCCGGGCGCCCAGGCGAGCGGCGAACCGACTTCGCCCCCGCCGACGCGCGTGCCCACCTTCGCTCCGCAGCCAGGCCCCTCTCACCTCGCGCCACCCCTCCGCCCCCCTCCCCCCCCTCCACCTTCCCCGCACCCCTACGCCCCCCCCTTCACCACCCCCCGCCCCTTCCCGCCTCGCCCCACCCCCACCCCGCCCACCCAGCCACCCCTTTCCCCCCTCCCTCCCACCCGCACATCACCCCACCACAGCCCAACCCCACGGCGCGCCGCCCCCTCACCCTACCCCCCTCTCCACTCACCCACCCACCCACCCACCCACTCTTCACCCCTCCACCACCGCCACCCGCTCCATCCCGCCCTCGCGTATGTCCCAGATGACCGCGCGACGAATTACCCTGCCAAATCGACACGAACAGTCAGTCTGCATGCAACGTAAACCGTCTACCAACGTTTCGTCTCGGCGCCAAGTGGTTCTGATTCTCCAGGCCGAACGCGATCGCCAACAGGGGCTTCGCGTCGCGCCACCGATACAGAGTCCCAAACTCAGCGAGCAAGTGCGCCACGGACTACGAGCGCATCTGCAAGCCCGTTGCGCCTCGGGCAGCGCCAAGCTGGGCGGCGAGAGAGGCCACGTCGCTCGGCGGCGCGTGCTTGCGGTCTCCGGAAAACATCAAGTTGTGGCAACCTCTGGGGATGAAGGTGCTTGAAGGGGGCGCGGCTCGTGATTCATGAAACTTTAGCGCTCCTCCTCCCCCTCCTTCTCCTCCTCCTCCTCCCTCTCCTCCTCCTCCTCCTCCTCCTCCTCCTCCTCCTCCTCCTCCTCCTCGTCCTCCTGCTTCTCCTTCTCCTCCTCCTCCTCCTCCTCCTCCCCCCCCTCCTCCTCCCTCTCCTCCTCCTCCCCCTCCGCCTCCTCCTCCTCCTCCTCCTCCTCCTCCTCCTCCTCCTCCCTCCTCCTCCTCCCCTCCTCCTCCTCCCCTCCTCCTCCTCCTCCTCCTCCTCCTCCTCCTCCTCCTCCTCCTTCTCTCTGTCCTCTTCGTCCCCCCCCCCCTCCCGCAGCGCTGGCTCGCGCTGGCAGCGAATCCCGAGAACGCACGAAACGCGAACGTACACACAGAGAACCAGACAATGCGCCCTCCCCCATCACCGACCTGCCCCTACCCCCCTGACCGCCGACCAATCGGCCGCGCGCCGTCGATGGCCGCCTCTGCAGCGTTGCTGCCGCCGTTGCCACAACTGCCGCCGTTGCGGGCGCGGCCGCCGCGGCCGCGGCCGCGGTTTCTGCTGCCGCCGCGGCCGCGAACGCGGTTCCCACGGACGCTGCCGCGTCTGCCGCGGCCACGGCGGGCCCAGCGCCGCCGCTGCGGTTGCCGCGCCTGCGGCAGCCTCAAAGGGCCGCCTGCGCGGATGCGTCCGCCGCTTGGTGCGCGTTCTTGCTGCCAGCGAGTCCTGCTTCCAGGATTGCGAATCTCTGGGCGTCGCCCTCGGGCCACGCCAACTCGCTCTTCGCGGCGCCGAATGGGACCCCCTCGTCGATGGGGCAGCGAGCGCGCGTTGCTGCGTCGACGGCGGCGCAGAAGGACTTGGGGCCCTCGCGGGCGCCGCCCTGCGCGAATCCGCGCGCGCTGGCTGCGCGGCGCAGCTTGCCGCCGCGACGACGGGCGCGCTCGCCCTGGGGGCGCCCCGTTCGCCCAACGCACTTCTGGGGCGGAGCCACTCGGGCCAATTGGGCAGCGTCCGTGGGACCGCGTGCTCGAACTCGTCGCCGCGGCGCTGCGCCAGCCGAACGCGCGCGTCGCACCGCGGAAAGAAACTCGACAACGCCTCAATTGGGGCCGCCGCACCGCGGCAAAGCGCCCCGAGCTCCGACGTGGCAGCTGGCCCGCAGAAGTGCAGCCAGGCCGAACCCTCAACCGAAGTCGATGAGGGTCACCTGGCCGCCGCGGGGGTCCAGCAGGAGGTCCATGGACCCTGCCCGCAGAGTGCCACCTCTGATGGCAGGGCTGGCCGCACTGGTCAAACGAATTGGTGCGTGTCAGTGCGCGAATTGGTGGTGGCGTGTGTTGTTGTTCTGGTTTCGGTGGTGGCGACGGTCATGATGGTGGCGATGGTGGTGGTGCGCGTTGCGGCTGTGGCGTCGGCGGCGGTGGCGTTGGGTTGCTGGTCGTTTGCTCCAACGCGCCCGCCCAACATAGAACACCCTGATGACATCGAGGGACCATCGTCGGAATGGGTTGCAAGCAATGTGCGGGGAAGACGTCGGCAGCGCACGTTGGCCGCCGCCATAAAAAACGTCGCTGCGCAAGCGCTGCGCAGAGGCGACGGTGTCGAGCCTCCATCCCATCTCGCAGCGCGAAACTGCAGGTGACAAGGCCGTGGGGCGTCGAGCCTCGGCCCAACATCGCGACGCCGAACCTCGGCCCATCTCGTGGGGCCTCTGCTATTGCCTCGGCACCTTTCTCGCGAGGCCACATGAGGCGCGCGCGCGCGCGCCCTCGTGGCGCGCGCGCGCCAGAGAACGTCGACAGGTGAAACGAGGGCTGCAAAGGGGTGGGGGGGGACGGGTGAGGGGGGGGGGGGGGGAACGAACGGTGATGGAGGAATGAGGAGGGGGGAAGCGAGGGGAGGAGGGGGGAATGAGGAGGGAGGAGTAATGAGTGAGAAGGATGGAAAACGAGGGAGCATGGGAAAGCGGCGGAAATGGTGGAGGAGGAGGAGGAGGAGGAGAACGAGGAATGCGGAATACGAGGGGGGCACAACACAGGAGCAGGATAAGGAAGACGAACAAGAAGAATAAGAAGAAGAAACGGGGGACAAGGAGGGACAGGAACAGAAAGGACGAAGGAAGGACGCGGGGGGAGGGAACAGCGAGGAGAAAGAAGGAATGAGGAAGGAAGATGAAGGAATGGGATGAGGGGGGAACGCCCAGGGATGATAATAGAGAAAAAAAGGCGGAGGGAGGAGGGAGCAGGGAGGGCGAAGGGGGAAGGATGGTGGATGTAGGCTGAGGGAGGGGGGAAGAAGTGGAGAAAGACGAAGGGGGAGGGGGAGGATAGGGAGAACGAGGGGAAAAGAAGGAGGGGGAGGAGCAGGAGGAGGAGGAGGAAGACACAGAGGAAAAGTGATGAGGAACAGGCACGACACGGTCATCAGGGACACGGGGAACAACAAGGAGGAAGGATGGAGGAGGAGGCACAGGAGGAGAAAGGAGGAAGGTTGGAGGAACGATCAGGGAGAATTGAGGAGGGAGGGGGGGTGAGGGAGGAAGGAGGATGGAGGGAGGAGAGGTGAGGACGGAAAAGGCAGGGGGTGGTGAGGGAGGAGGAGGATGAGGATGAGGAGGAAGAGGGAGAGGAGGGGGGATGATGGGGAGGAGGAGGAGGAGGAGGAGGAGGAACTGGAGAAGGAGGGGGGGGGAGGAGCAGGAGGAAAAGGAGGATTGCATCCAGAAGGCTTTACCCTGCTGTGCGCGGTCGTTGTGCCGACGGCGTGTCGGCGCCAACGCGGGACACGCGATCGGACGACGACGGGCGACAACGACGACGGACGACGACGATTGACGAAGACGACATGCGACGACCGACGGGCGACGAATGACCGACGGACGACGCTGAACGACGCATGGCCGACGAACGAACGACGAACGAACGAGCACGCGGGACGACGGACGAGTGGCGACAAAAGGTTGCGGGAGCGGATGGGCGGGTGGGCAGGGGCAGGCGGGTAACGAAATTGATGTTTTTAGAGTGGGCGCATTGGGGGTACTAAGGTAACACGACGGTCGGATCTAAACAGATACATGAAACTTGTTACCACAGGCTACACTATAGATACATACCGACACCTACGGATAATGATATACATACAGGTGCTAAATACAACAACCATCTGTTTGCTACACATACTTGGGTACAACGGTGCAAACCGAAACATAACATGACAGTTACGAGTGGACGCATACGATCATATAGAGACACCACCACTGACACATAACATTGTTACACATGACACGTACACACATAGACACACAACCCTCTAAACATTACATAGTTCCTTGTGTGAGGTTATTGGATTTTGTTTTAGGGCATGCGGCAGAACCCACTTTCCCCTCCCCTCCCTCCCCACGCGCGCGCCTCGAGAACCGCGGAGGTCACTCTTTTTGGCACCCCCCGCGGGGGCCGTGGCTGAGGGGGGGGGATCCAGGGGATTATCACTGTCTACACCCCTCGCGAGGATCGTGGCCTCAGCCGTGCTGCGCCATTTCCCCCCATGAGTTTGGGGAGATCTATGGTTCGACGCACCTCGCGAAGATCTTAGAAAAAAAAAATAAAAAAAGAAAAAAAAAATGAAAGAAAAAAATATAAAAAAAAGATAAAAACATAAAATTAAAAAGAAAAAAAAAAATAAAAAAAACTTAAAAAAAAAAAAGATCTTAAGAAAAAAATAAAAAATTAAAAAAAAAAAAAAAAAAAAAAAATAGAAAAAAAAAAAAAAAAAAAAAAAAAAAGAAAAAAAAAGCTTAAAAAAAACCTAAAAAAGCAAAAAAATCTTAAACTTAAAAATAATAAAAAAAAGAAAAAAAAAAAAAAAAAAAAAAAAAAACAAAAAAAAAGAAAAGAGAAAACTTAACAATAAACTTAAAACAAAAAAAAAAAAAAAAATAAGTGATAAAAATAAAAAAAAAGAAAAAAAAAAAAAAAAAAAAAAAATAAAAAAAAAAAAAAAAAAAAGTATAAGGAAAAAAAAAGAAAAAAAAAAAAAAAAAAACAAAAAACACAAACAAAACTTATAAAATAAAAAAATCCCTCCGTGAGTGGGGAGCCGCAATCGCCCACCCCCCTCTCCCGCCCCAAGATACCACCAAATGCCCTCCAAGAGGCCCCGAGGACCGCCAAGGAGCCCCAAGCTGCCCCAAAGAGGCGCCCGCGAGACGCCAAAGAGGCCCCGTGAGGCACCGCACCTGCTTCCAAGAGGCTTCCAGATGCCTCGAGTCTGCCTCGCAGGGGCCCTGCAGAGGCCAACCACGAGCTCCCAACCAACACCCACGACGCCTCTGACCCATCGCCCAGGCACAGTCATGGGCTGCCGCAAGTCATGTGGATCGAATGTTACACGTTACACGTAACATACCGTAGATGAACACACCTACACGCACATACACATCTACATGCACATGCATATACACACACATACATGCAAACAGCATCACCTACAGACATACACACATACACATACATACATATAGCTACATGTATCTACATGCACAAACATGCATACATGCTGACATACGCATTCAGAACATGCAAGCCCAATTTGTGCGAACAGAGACGCACGCCGAAGCATGAGTGGCACTGCGAATCCCTCATTGTCACTGCGTGCGCCCACTTGGCTTCTGGAAACTAACCCCTCCATGGAGCATCGTTCCTGGATAGATGAACGCCGTTTCTGGATGGGCTGGTGATGTCGCTTCGGGGTGGGCCAAGGCAGGCTGGCATCGCTTCTGGATGGGCTTGGCTGGCATCGTTTCTGGATCGGTTGGCAACTGGCATTGCCTCTGAATGGGATGGGCTGGCATCGCCTCTGGATGAGCTGGCTCGACCGCTGTTCTTCGGGTCCCAGCGGCTGGGCTGACAGTTCAATATCTGCAGTTCCGAGGCTGGACGGCTGGCGACATCGGAGAATCGTTTCTGGATGGACCACCGTTTCTGGAAGACCTGATGGGGGTTCTTTGATGTTTTCACCAGGAGGCGCAGGTGCAGCTTTGGCTTTGGCCTTCTTGTTCACGTACCACCTGTCCTTGGCCAGCTGCGCGTGCCGCTGCATGAGCTCTCGCCGCTCCGCGGCGGACGCGCCAGGGGCTGCTGCTGGCACCTCGAACAGCCAGGTCTTCAAGACCTCGTCCGATGGGCACCGACTCTCGCCGATGCACAGCCTGCAGCCAGCATGCATACCCGCCACCGTGCCTCGAGGCACGGAGTGGGCGTGCCGTCGGGCTTTCTGCCGCATCCCTTGAATTTCAGGCCTCAACCCCGAGGAATCATCCAGGGGACCAGCGCCCAACTTGTAAAATATCTCTGGTCCACCCGCGTGCAGGCGCATCACTATGCATCAAGTGGTACGTGATCGGTACCACTGGAAGCATACTGACGGCATGCCCCAAGTGGTACTTCATCGGTCCCACTTGAGGCATACAACGGGCATGCCTCAAGTGCTACCTACTCGGTACCACTTGAGGCATATTGCCAACATGCTTCAAGTGGTATGTTGCTCGGTACCACTTGAGGCACATTGGCGACATGCTCCGAATGGTACTTGGTCGGTACAACTTGAGGCATGCAACGGCCATGTCCCAAGTGACACGTATTCGGTACCACTTGAGGCATATTGCAGAGATGCTTCAAGTGGTACTTGTTCCGCTGGCGAGGCGCAGCGGAGGGCGGGGCACACTGCCGACATATGCCCCCGACCGACAACTCAGGCGCGGTGGCGGGATGCGCCGAAGGCCAGTATGATAGCAATTCACTGTCACGCTGTTGACAGGATGACCGCGCAAAATGCGCAACACCTGGCGACCATCCATGTGGAAGTATCCACTCGGCGTCGGGCCAACGAGATCATGCGGCCCTGGCGGCGGCGGCGGGAGCGGTGCCGCAGGCGCGGGCGGCTCCTCGGCCTCGCCAGGCTCAGGCCCCAGGCCGACGTCAGCAGCGCCGTCTGCCGCTCCAGCTGCGATCTCATCGGGCACTTCAGCTGGTACCCCAAGAAGCTCAGCACCGCGAGCATCGTCATGCTCGTCCAAGTCCCCGCCGTCCTCGCCGACCAGTCCTGGAGGGTGCCCCTCGATGACGCCGTCCTCCAAGCCGAACGTGTCGCCCAGCTCCTCCATGCCGTCGAGGTCGGCATCCTCGGCCTCGTGTTCCAGCATGTCCATCTCCTCGCCAATCGCCGCGCCAGCTGGTAGCAAGTCGTCGACCAACGGCGGCATGTCAACGTCGTCGACGTCGCCGTGGGCGTCGGGGCCGCCGCCGAGACCCTCGCCATCTACGGCTCCGTGGCCGCGGCCTCTGCCTGCGCCCCCTCCGCGGCGGCCGCCGCGCCCAGCGCCGCGCCCAGCGCCGCGCCCAGCGCCGCGCCCAACACCGCGCCCAGGAGGCGTCTCGAAGGGGTCGCTGGTGTTCAGCCTCCCCAGGTCGGACGCAGAAGGCCCACGGCTGCTGGGGCTCTGGTACCCGAACGGGCGCGTCATCCCCGCCCTCCACAGCTCACCCTGCATGTGCACAGCTGAGATCCTGCTCCACTTCAGACTGTTATCAACATCGACATCCACGTCGTAATCCACTAAGTACAAATCCATGTCGATCAGGTTCCGAACCAACTTCAGTACAAAGTGATCTGAAGATTCATAGCCAATACAACGAAATCGACCAGCGCTCCTACAGTTCTGAACATCGATCTCCACAAGACACGGCGTGTGTAGCACGTCGCTGTGGGCATTCGCTCTCACTTGGAACGTGTTCGGTGCGATATCAAACACCTTGGGTCGATGGGCAACCTAGGAGCACAGCGCACGGCGCCCTTAAGGAGGATGAGGCGGAGAAGGAGGATGGGGAGGAAGGGAAAGGGTTTCTTAGGCGGCGTCTTGGCTTCAATCTCGCCTCCCCGCTCCCCGAACCGTGTGCCATGGGTGGTCACCAAGAGGGAGCGGCATGACTCATCATGGAGACTGGTGTCTACCGCGGCTCTCCTGAGAGCTTGAGGGTGCTCTTGGGCGGGGGGGGAGGAGGAGGAGGAGGGGGAGGAGGAAGAGGAGGAGGGGGAGGAGACGGAGGAGGAGGATGAGGAGGATGGGCGAGGATGGGCGAGGAGGAGGAGGAGGAGGAGGAGGAGGGAGATGAGGAGGATCCCAAGACCGTGATATTGTGATGCTATGCTGTCCCAAGAACCCAAGATGGTCGCAAGACGGCGTCACAGGCGGCGCCCCCCCGATAGCCCCCCCCCCCCAAAAAAAAACGGCGCGCAGACTGCCACCTCGAGAGCCTTCAGAGCGTGCTCAGAACCCCTTTTATTACAATTTGACTCCCCCCGTGGAATTCCGTGGCCAAGGCAACTCGTTCGGATGTCGGTCGTTCATGGATGGGCTGACAGGGGTACATGTCTCATGTCGTTTCTGATGGGCTGGGGCATTGGCAATATCGTCTCTGGATGGGATTGGTCGTTAGTGGATGGGCTGACGGGGATGCACTAGCGGACGTCGGGCACATCAGATTTCTGGATGGGCAGTGGTCGTTTCTGGATGGGCTTAGGGAGGGCGGTTACATATTAGCGGACGCATCACCTTCGGATTGTAAAACGTGCCCGAAATGATACCCACGAAGCGCATTCGGTTGGCTGGGTTCTCCCGTGAGTGGCCCTCCACCATGATCATCACGTCGCCGACATCGGCGGCGGGTCTCGTTAAACGTGCCATGAGGTTGTGAATGCCATGTTCTATCAAATGGAACTGCTGAACGTTTGGCACCGTTGCCCGAGGAACAGGCCGAGCGTTCCTGCCGCAGCCCCACAGGCTGAAGTCTGGAAGGTCAGGGATGGGCTCAGCGCGGACGACCAGGTCGTCGGCAGCATCGCACTCGAAGTCTTCCTGCTAGGCGGAAGCATCCGAATGCGATCTGCTGATCCTTCTCTTACTCTTCCTCCTTCTCCTCTTTCTCCTCCTCCTCCTCCCTCCCATCCAGCCTCGATCCCCCTCCCCCCCCTCCTACTCCTCCACGTGCTCCTCCTACTCCTCCTCTCCCTCCTCCTCCCATGCCACCGTGAAGTTTGCAAAATTGACACCCGCATGTCCTTGGTCGGCCAACCGTGCAATTGATGCCACTCGTAGAACTCCTCGCAGGAGATCGGGGACGAGCGGCAACCTCGACCCCAGGAAGTGGCATACGCGGGCGCCTGGGCATCAGCGGGCACCATCTCTGCAGGCGTGTTCTGCCAATCCCCGAAGGCCTCGTGGTGAGCGTCATGATTCATGAGCTGCCACTGTTCCCTGAACCTGCTGCGAGCCGTGCTCAGCTCCTCGGGCGTCAAGGCGGAGCCCTCCGCCCTCTTCAGACTCGCCAACGTCTTGTTCAATTCCAGCATGTACGGGCTCAATCCGCGCCGACGGGGTGGCAGAGGTCCGCCGCCGTCGCCGTCGCCAGGTGGCCCGCCGCCGCCATCGGCCCCGCCAGCTCCCACCGCCCTCGCGCCCGGCAGGATGGAGGCGTTCGCCAGCACGATCTCCACGGGGCGGTCGACGGCCACGGGCTCAGGCGCCGCGGCGCTCGCAGCAGCGCCATCGGGCCCACCTGCAATTGGAAGAAACTCAGGCCGAGCAGCGGCAATGAGTGGCTGCACCTGCACTCGAAGGTCCGACGACTTCAGGGCTGCATCTCGCTTCATGCTCAACGGGTCGACGCCACCTCATTTCTTGTGCACGGCGAGTGCCTGCTGCAGCAGCTGCTCCCTGGACGCCCCACCGAAGACGCGACCTGGCGCACGATGCACTCGACCAGCCTGAATCTCCGCGTTGAGCCTCTCGATGATGTCGGTGGAGAATCCGAACGTGCGAAAATCAGCCAGCAATGTTTTCCTGCACGCCTCACTCATCAGCAGAGGCACGGTGTTGAAGCGGTGCTTCACGCCGTACGCGTACACGCCGAGCTCCTCGCGCGATGCATCGAGCAGTCGCCGCGCAACATCCCTGCGCTGCTCTTCCGATGAGTGGGCGCTGCAAAGCGTGAAGAGCGGGTACGGCCAGCTCGAGTACCGAAGATCCCACCTTCGGCTGATCGCAGAACTCAGGCGAAGGATGCATGAACGCGCGAAGCGCGCATAGCCAGGGTCCCTCATCGGCGCCTGGACTGCATCGAGGATAACCAGCGGATCCCTCTCGCCGCCATGAAGCCACGATTCAAGTACATGCAATAACTCTGACAAACAGTGGCCGAGCAAACTATCCGCCACCGCTGGCACTTGGACCGCGATGTCGTGCTGTCTGGTGCGGTTGATGGTAGTCTTCTA
>CAUYUJ010015565.1:269097-324873 GCA_963575745.1 Prorocentrum cordatum | reverse complement strand
CGCTCGGCTGCCACCCCAATTCTCATCCCAAACCATCGGTCCCCGCCACCTTCACATTCCCCCCCTCTTGGGACGTCTCTTGCCAACATCCACGGGTTATTCCAAAATGGGCACGCCCGAAATGAGCACGGACAAACTGCAAGGGGGGGCCCAAAACAGCAGATGCAGTCCCAAACCGACGGCGGCCGCTGATGGGCAGGCGACCTTTGATAAAAAAGCGGACCGGCGACTCCGACATCCTCCTCCTCCTCCTCCTCCTCCTCCTCCTCCTCCTCCTCCTCCTCCTACCCCTCCTCCTCCTCCTCCTCCTCCTCCTCCTCCTCCTCCTCCTCCTCCTCATTCTTCCCGCAAGAGGATCCAATCTGCTCCTGGACTTAGTGAAGGGGCCCCAGGACACACAAATAGATACACACAAGTAAAACTATTCCCTATATCTTCATATTTTTTTTTGGGGGGGGGTTGTCTTCCCCGACCAATTCCCATATGTTTCCATATTCTCCTGGAGGTCGACGATTAATTGTGTCTGTGTGCTTTTTCTCCTCCTGATTGACTTTTCAATCGGGCGTGTCCCTCTACAGGCGGATTTTGGATGAGATCTTAAACATAGTCAAAGCATGTTCGAAAACTACTCAAACGTAGTCGAACATTCGTCCCCAGATGATTCCCAACACTCACCCTCCTTGGTTGGGTATTCGTTTTGGATAGAGCACTGCGGTCTCCAATCCCCTCCTCCTCCCCCTCCTCCTCCTCCTCCCGCCTCCCGCTCCCCTCTTGTCTCCTCTTGCTTTGTGCAGACCTCGCCATCTCTGGGGGGCTGCGATCTGCGAAACTGTCGCTACTTTCGAGGGCTGCTGGGAAGGCCGTCCCTGGGGGGGCTGCGATCTGGTACATTGTCGCCATTTTCGAGGGCTGCTGGTGGGTCCTGCGGACTGAGGCACCGCGGGGACCTGAGCGAAACCTCGCCGTCCCTGGGGAGCTGCGATCTGCGACACAGTCGCCACTTTCGAGGCCTGCTGGTGGGTCCAACGGAGCGAGGCACCGCTGGGACCTGAACGAAACCTCGCCGTCCCTGGGAGGGGGGGGGGGGCTGCGATCTGCGACACTGTCGCCTCTTTCGAGGACTGCTCGTGGGTCCAGCGGACTGCGGCACCGCGGGGGCCTGAGCGAGACCTCGCCGTCCCTGGGGGGAGGCGGAGGAGGAGGGGGAGGGGGAGGGGGAGGAGGAGGAGGAGGAGGATGAGGAGGAGGAGGAGGAGGCGGAGGAGGAGGAGGAGCAGGAGCAGGAGGAGGAGGAGGAGGAAGAGGAGGAGGAGGAGGGGCCCCATGCCCCGACCACAGGAAGCAACGATCTGACGATCATCAGCCCCAGGGCCGCGCACTAACCTTTTTCAGAGTTGGCGCGGCCCGAGGGCAGAAGTACTGCCAGAAGCCCAGAAAGCATGCAGCACAACCGGGCCCAGCCCGCACGTCTTTCCAGCCTCCCCGAGTACGTATACATGACGGCAGCCCCTCGGGTGACAAGGAGGTGGTGGGGCGGAGGGGGCAACTGATGACGACTGCTGTGGCTGCGGTGGTGACGACGCTGGTGTCGACGAGATGGCGACGACGCGCGACGACGATTCTGGTGACAGTGCGTCATGGCGATGCATGGCGGCGATGCTAGTGACAATGCATGTGGTACTGGCGATGCGTGGCGGCGATGCTGGTGACGAGCGGGGCATCGCAAACGGGCAGCGCGCAACAGCAGCAATGCATCAAGCAACTTTGGCTGGCAAGGCTAGCGGCACGACACACCCGTGATGGTGCACTCACACCTGTGATTGCGTCACCACCGTGGTCGCAGGCAAATACCTTCCACCTCCATTGCTGGAAGTGGCACTTATTTACCCGCGACCCCATGTGGCGCGCAAGATGGTCCAAGACATTTTCGAGCAGCAGCGAGCGACCCTTGTGGCGCAGTCTCACTATCAATCGGTTTCACCCCCACCTCATACTCGATGTCACTACCCACCGCCCTCGCGACCACTAGATCCCACTTGCGATGTCACTAGCGGTCTTACGATCGAGAGGCCTGGGTATCCACAGAACTCGATATCCACGGGCCCCAGCATCCGTCTATCGAAATTACCTATGTACCAAACGCTCTATCGGTCTCCCTTCAACTATCGGTCTCACGATCTATCGATCTCACAATCTACCTCACTATCGATTTGTCTATCGATCTCACGATCGATCTCACTCAATCGATTTCACAATCGATCTCACTATCGATCTCACGATCGACCTCAACGGGAAACTACGGGACACCGCGGGATACCGCGCCACGGGACACCACGGGACACCACGGAGCACCATGGGACATCGGCACCCCCAGGCCACCGCAAGCCAACAGGGGGAGGAGAGACATTGAGCCCAGTTTCGCTCCAGCCGGGGCGGGACCCTTCCTGTCGCCCGCCCGCGCAACTTCGCCTCGCCCACATGCGCGGCACCAAGCCGAGACCAATTTCCCGGTGGGGGGCCCTCCGTCTCACTGCCATCTCACCCCCCCGACCTCCGACGATCAGACCTCTTGCTAGACTTTGGTCCGGCATGTCCCCCTACACCGGCATTTTGGACGAAAAATCACCAATAGTCAGAACGTACTCGAAACATGCTCAACAATACTACAAAATCCTCCCCAGACTACTTTTTGACTATTTTGAATGTTCCCCCTGTAGAGGGACACGCCTGACTATGTTTTGACTATTTTTGAATGTTCCTAGACGTCATGCAAGGACACACTCTCCGTCGAACCTCTGAGGGCACAGGCGGGTGCCCCAGAGCTTCTGCGGGTCCCCGGGGCCATCAGCGGGCAAGAAGTCGTCTCCGTGGGGCGCCTTTGCCGGCGGGCCTGCCTCTTGTTCGATGTGCCTGCTGTGACTCCACCGCCAGCTGTGCGGGCAGAGAAAGGGCGGCAGCGACGGCGACCTCTGCCCAACAGCACCAACGCCATCAGAGGGTGTGGAAGGAGATGGACGCGAGGCCAGCGGGAGGGCCGCGCTTTTTCTGTCTTCACGCGACTCGGCGATTCACGGTGAAGTCCGCTGCCCCAGGGCTTGTCCGAGGTGGCATGGCGAATGAGGACTACCTTCTCCTCCTCCTCCTACTTCTCCTCCAAGCTGGGACAGAGAGAAAGGACATATGTTAGCAATATGTGATGTGCGATCTGTGTGGGGCAATTGTATGTGGTGCAGTCTATGTGGTTCGACAAGAAGTTTGCAAGCTATGCTGTGCAACAAATGTTGTGCGATCTATGCTGTGCAATCTGTACGATGCAAACTACGTAGTGGCATATACATACATATATATACACATATATATATGTATAATGTAGATTGTGCGATGTATGTTGCGCACCATATGCGATGCAACATGTAGATGTACACATAGATGTGGTGCAATCAATACGGTGCAGTCTACGCCTACGATGGCTCCAAGACGCCTTCGAGACGCCCCACAGGTCTGCCCAACCTGGACCCCGAGAGGCACACGTCACTGGCTTTCCTTAGGGTTGCTCGGCGTGTCTAGGGTTATTTTCTTCTCGAGCTTCCGACGCTCCAAGACGGCCCAAGAGGCCCCGCAGGCCGCCCCCAAACCGCTCAATGCGCCCACACGAGGGCCCCTGGACGGCCTAAGAGGGTTCCAAGGCGGCCCAAAGAGCGGCCCCAGGAGGCCCCAAGAGAGGCAAAGAAGGAAAACACATCCGAACATCCCATCTCTCCGCCCCAAGAAGCCCCCTAAAGGCCCCAAGAAGCCCCCCGAGCGGCCCAAACGACGCCCCCAGCAATCCCCAGGAGGCCCAGAGGAGGTCCCCAAGAGGCCCCTAAGACGTTACAGTCAACAGCCCTAATAAGGACGCGCGGTAAGAACGCAAGACCCTTGGAAGTCGAAGTTGGGATTTTTGGGGCGGCGGACGACGAAAACCTCAAGGACGCAAGAGCAAGGACGAGCAAGGACGCACGCACGGGTACCCTGAGCAAAGTCGCGCGTCCTTATTAGGGTTTTTGACTGTACAACACTTGATCCATGAGGCTCCACCAGGCCCCCAAGCAGCTCCCAAGACGCCCACAGGAGCCCCCAAAAGTAGCGCCTGAGAAGCCCAGATGACGCCTCGCCCGTGGACTCCCCGCCTCGTCGGGGGGTCGGCGGAGTGGCGTTCAGCCTCTTGAGTCTATGTGGTGCGTTCGATTTGGTGCTGCCTATGTGGTGCAATCTGTGTTGTGCGATCTATGTGGTGCGATCTATGCGGTGCGATCTATGGTGTGCAATCCACTTTGACCGTCTTGAAGCTGTCCTCTCCACTGCTCGTGCAAACATCCCACCCACCCACCCGCAACTTGGTTTGCAAAACCTCTCAAGACCGACTACGATGACACCGACGACAACGACTAGGACGACACCGAAGACCTCTCCGACGACTTCGACGACGACGATGCCGACGACGACGAAGACGACGGCGACGACGCCAACGAAGGCGACGACGAGGGAGGAGGAAGGACGAAGACGGCGACAACGACGACAACGACGACAACGACGAGGGAGGAGGGAGGACGGCGACGACGCGAACGACGACGAAGGAGGAAGGACGGCGACGCCGACGACGACAACGACGAGGGAGGAGGGAAGACGACGACGACAACGACGACGACGACGGCGACGAAATGGGAGGGACGACGACGAGACGCCGACGACGGACGACGACGACGAGGGAGGAGGAGGAAGGACGACCACGGCGACAACGACGACGGAAACGACCACGACGCCAAAGAGGACGACGACGACGAACACGAGGAAAGACAGAGGACGACGTAGGCGACGACGACGACGACGACGCGGGAGGAGGGAGGACGGCGACGACGACGACGACGCAAGAGCGCGCGCGAACGCTTTTGTTGAAAATCCGTGTTGCGAAACCCTGGTTTTTGTAGGTTTTTTGGACGCACGATTTTGAAATCCTTCCGAAACCGATGGGTTTTGAAAGTTTTCGGCATACGCCCGCGACGACGCGCGCGTCTGCACTTCGCCCCATTTTGTGCAGAGGATTCTCGCGACGGCACACGCGCAAGGGCGTTCGACAGATTTCGACATGCGCGCGCGCGAAGCCCGTTTGGTAGCATTTTATGAAAATCTTGAAACACCTATGGTTTTCTTAAGATTTCGCAAGAGCTCACGCGGAAGCTTTTTTAGCAAATCAGAATTGCGAAACCATATGTTTTTGTATGTTTTTGGGGAACTCGATTGCGAAATCCTTCCGGCACCTTAGGTTTTTGAAGGATTTCGGCATGCGCGCGGGACGACGCGCGCGTGTGCACTTCGTCTCATTTTTTGCAAGGGATTCGTGAAAAAGTGTTATGTTAGAACAACAAATGTCACCGCATAGTGTTTTTTACAAGGGAACCTCAGGGGGGGGAACCCAGCCTAGCTGGGATTGTATGATTTCATATTTCGGATGGACGAGTTTGCAGAAACTATATGCAATCATACTATCCCAGGGAGGGCCGATAAGTCCGGGGGGGGTAGAGTCTATTTATTCTCTTTTTAGAAAGGAGAATCAATGTGTTGCGATATATGTTGTGCAATCTATGTGGTGCAGCGTATGTGGCGCAAAGCAACACAACGCAACGCAAAGCATTGCAATGCAATCCAATTCAACGCAAGGCAAGGCAACGCAATGCAAGCTGATGCAATGCAGAGCAATGCGAATGAAGGCAACACAAGGCAATGCAAATTAAGAAATGTCAAACAAGACCAAGCAACGCAACAAAATGCAAAACAATGCAACCTATGTGGTGACGCACCAAAACGCACCAGGCTGCACCGGGACGCACCAGAAATCACTGGGACGCAATGGGACCCGACGGACGGGGACGGGACACACCATCAGGACGCACCGGGACGCAACCGGACGTACTGGGACGGACAAAAGTTCACTGGGACGCACCGGGACGGTCGAGGACGCACTGGGACGCACCAAGACCATGGGGGACGTACCGGGGCGGACGGGGACGCACCGTTCCCAGGAGGACCGTCAAGCTCTAGTATGTGTCCAAATCCTCTCGGGGACCAGCTGCAAGCTCCTCTCTTGGGGAGTCTGGGAGGGCACGTGAGCCGCCTCGAAGCGGTGGTCGGCGTGCCTGGAGAGCTGTGGTGCTTGCTGGCTCTCTGGAGGGTCCCTTCCCCTTGAGGGCCCCTTTGGCGGGCGAAGGTCCATTGCGCCTCCAATGCCACAAAAAGGGGACAGTTTTGCCCCCCCCCACCCCCCCGATGTGTATGTATAGAAGTGCATGTATGCATGTATGTAGTTATTATGTATGTATGGATGGATGTATGTATGTACGTATTCGTGTATGTATGTATGTATGTATGTATGTATGTATGTATATGTATGTATATGTATGTATGTATGTACGTATGTATGTATGTATGTATGTATGTATGTATGTATGTCTGTATATATATATACACCTGTATGTACATCTCTCTCTATAGATGTGCATCTATCTCGGTGACAATTCCGACGCCGACGGTGGGCGAAAGACATGTCCGCATAGCCGCGGTTTCGAGGGCTGGGCCCCTGGGCCACAATGCCGCGGATGTTCGGGCGCTTTTTTGCGGACGCCCCGCGCGGAACGTGTTCGTTCGACCGCGTACCGTTAGGTCGGGCCTGTCCCCCTACAGGGGGATTTTGAACGAGAAAATAAAAATACTCAATATTCAAAAATAGTCAAACATAGTAGACCAGCTCGTCCCAAGCTTATTTTTGACTATTTTCAAATATTCCTCCTGTAGAGGGACCAACCCGACTTAAGCGTGGAACGTATTCGTGCGACCGCGTACCCCGTGGGATCGAACCCCAAAAATCCACACTGTGAACGCGCCCCGGCTCTGATCCTGAAAGCCGACGACGCGAAACAATTGCAACGTAGTAGTGAAACATCGCGACCAACACCATGGACCCATCGTTCTGTAGCATTTTTCAAACCGGATCGATCCGTGCAGATTCTGAGCATCGAAGCCTACGCGATCTACAGTCGAGCTTGATTGGAGAGGACACGCGACCCTTCCGAGGGGCACATGGCCATAGGAATGCAGAAGGCATGAGTCGCGAAGCACAGGGCACAAGGGAATGTACCTTTAGTTTGGCGTGGTCGACCTACTAACGAAACTCGGCTGTAGGGCACCCAACTTCGCGCCCTCGCGAGGCTGCCCTGGAGAAGGACGCCCTCCATCCCAGGCCGCGACGCGTGAAGCGCGATCATCTTCGCGACCCTGGGGGTGATCGGGAGACCCAGGCTACAGATAGGTCGGGTATGTCCACCTACAGAAGGATTTCCGAAGAAAACAATTTAAATAATCAGAAAATGATCAAATATGGTCACCATGGTCGAACAGTTGTCCCCAGTCTAATAATTCTTGGACTATTTCTGAATACACCTCCCGCAGAGGGATATGCCCGACTCAGGGCTACAAACACCAACTTGAAGGGGCTCTTCTGGCCCCGGCAGGCCCCGGCCACGAGTCGGCTACCCCGGCCCACGTCTGAGGAACTGGACGAGCGCGTTCCACGACTCGCAAAGTACAGTCAAAACGCATAGTAAGGACGGGTGATAAGGACGCAAGACCCTTGGATGCCGAAGTTGGGTTTTTTAGGGCGGCGGGCGACCAGTGATAATGGCAAGGACGGGCCTCAGAGGCAAGGACACAAGGGTACCCTAGATGAAGGCGCGCGTCCTTACTAGGCGCGTTGACTGTAACTACTCGCAAATGGCCTGGACCCGCCGCGGGGGAGGAACGACATATTACGCAAAGGCAGACGTATGGTGTTTCGGACGTTTGCGGGTAGGCACTCTCAGGATCCAGAAAGCCGCCAGCTCCAAACACCGACGCCACCCCGATCCCCGCATCCGTGCCAGGCACCCTCTCAACGACGCCCCCTTCCGGCGTAAAACCAATAAAACCCTTTGTGTTTATGTTTTTGTCCCTGTTCTGAACTTTGCCAGTCGTGGAACGTGCTCGGCGAGGAACGGCCCAAGAACCAGAGCCCCTCCCGAGCACCAAGCGGAGTCCTTGGCTCAACCGTCGACTCGGCGTGTGGGCTGTGCCAAGACACACGCTTGCAGACGCGAGCGAGCCGGCCTGGCGGAGGTGCCCTGGGCCGCGAGGCGCCGCAAGGCCTGCCGGATAGCCCGAATTCGTCCGAGTGATCCGCAGGTCCGGGTCGAGGTACAGCACCTCGAACGAGCCGAAGGGCGATCCTGGGGAAGCCAAAAAGGGACCGATACCGCTACTCCCCGGACCTCTCCCGGGGTGCGTTCTGAGCAGGGCTTCGGGGCGAGTCCAGCGGTGGCGACGAGGGCCTCCCAGGAGGCCGAAGACGGGTGAAA
This sequence comes from Prorocentrum cordatum, assembly GCA_963575745.1. NCBI lineage: Eukaryota > Dinophyceae > Prorocentrales > Prorocentraceae > Prorocentrum > Prorocentrum cordatum. Next base: position 316,450 of record CAUYUJ010015565.1, on the reverse strand, counting down.
ACGGGCGAGGGGTAGCGGTATGGGTACCTTTTCCTCCTCCGAGATCCGGGGCTGCTCTTGGGGAAGAGGCCCGCGGGCCCACGCTCGTGGGCGCCCCGGTGCTTAAGCTACGTCGTGCCACTGCTCCCTTTCGACAGCAGCCAAGCGGCCCCCGGGTCACCCCTTGGGACGCCCGAGATGGGTACGGAAAGAGAATGGGTACAATGCCCTCCCAATACATGCTGTCTCCCAAACCCACAGCGGCCGCTGTTGGGCAGGCCTCCTGTCTCGACTGGACACAGGCCGCGGCGGCGTGGACAGCGAGTCCTGTTCAACATGAACAGGAACTGCTGTTGGGCATTGTACCCATTCGTTCCGTGCCCATTCCGTTCGTGCAGAACTGAATGGGGCCCTGGGACACACAAATAAATACACACAAATAATAGGAATCCCCATATTTACCCATATTTTCTGGGTCTTTGTCTTCCCCCCCACTTCCCATATTGTCCCATATTTCCTGTGGAATCGACGATTAATTGTGTCTGTTTTTTTTTCCCTCCTGAAGAACCCCGACCCCGCTGCTCAACGTCCTGCGCCTCCTCGGCAAGTGCAAGCGCGGTCGAGCGGGCCCTGCCGAGGCCGTGCTGCTCGGCACGCTCCGTCCTGGGCGCCCCCACTGCGCACATAAGTTTTGGTGCCGCTCGGACTTCTGGCGCAGACCGACAGGCAGACACTTTTTTGATCTGCGGGGCGAGAGCGAACCTCTTTCGCTAAAAGCTAGGCGGGCTTTAATTAGGGAGACAGGGCACAGGAAGGCGGGGCCTCAGGCGGCCGGAGTGGGCGAAGCCCAGGGGTGCAGGCGGTGCCGAAGTGGATGTGCAGGAGCAGGTGCGCAGCGGACTGGTACCGGGGGCGAAGACCCGAACCGACAGGCAGACACACACGACGCTCCGACGAAGGATCCCAGGAATGCTTACCAGCCTGGGACCTATCCCTGTCCCTATGCTGGGCATCTCCTAATCACGATGCCAATCTTAGGGATTCCCCAAATTTTTGAGGGCGCATCCCTAAGATTGCCATCGCCTTTTGGCGTGTCAATCTTAGGGATAGGGATCAGTTCGAGGCTGGTAAAATGCGAGAGTGACTCTCGCGGGAAAGCATGTCTGCATGCGGGCCGGAGAAAGCACTGACTCTGGCACATTGGTCCTCGATATCGTCCCTCTTGGCTCTCCCTGTGAATCTTATGCAGCAGTCTCCAGCATGCGATGGCGCATCTCTGGGAAAGAATTTCTGCATGCGGGATGGAGAAAGCACTGACACCGCCATATTGGTCCTCGATACCGTCCCACCAGGCTTTCCCACTGAATCGAATGCAGACATAACCAGCTGCCCATTTGCAGGGTCAGACTCCAGTCTGAATGTTGATGTCCCCCATCTAACCTTCACCATGGCTTTCAACGCAAACGGACTCTTGGGTGAACCTTTCTCTGACCACTGCCAGAACCGACCACGCAACCAAACGACGGGAAACAGAGCAAACGCGCGTCCCATAACTCCGATCGGAAGCCTTCATCCTTGCGTCGCCCCCCAAACAAAGCCACACACGAATAAATGCTTTGCATGTCAGCGTCACCCCCAAACGATGCATTCTTGCACTCTGGGTGTTGACGCTATGTGTTGCAACGTATGCGTTGTAATATATGTGGTGCCAGCTGTGATATAAGCTACGTGGCTAAACGTGCTGACATAAATGTGGCTCAATCTATGTGGTGCAAGCCACGCGGTCCAAAACATGCTGTGCAAGCCATGTGGTGTAAGCTACAGCTAGCCAATGTACTAAGGACGCCCGATAAGGATGCAAGGGCCTTGGAAGGCCATGCCGGCACTCTGCGGGCAGGGCGCGGCCAGCGAAAGCGGCCATGGAGGGACCAAGGAGGCAAGGATGCAGGACAGGGCTGAACCTAAACGTTGTTTTTCGTTCTCGTTTGGTTTTCGCTTCCCCTCGCTTCTGTCTCGCTTTCGCCTTCACCGCAGAACGGAGTCGAAACGAAAACGGCCCAGGAAATCGCCAGACACACCGTTTGGGTGCAGCCCTGATGCAGGAGCGCCCCTGAGAACGTTGCCCGCCCTGACTGTGCGTGTCGCCTGCGCGTACACCCTGCGAAATGCTTAAGAAATCATGGATTAAGAAACTCATAGTCTCAGATCTTGAATAAAAACCCAACATTTCTATTAAAAACTTAGGGTTTACATTGAAACGTTAAGAATAATCGAGACTCTGGCCGAAAACTCAAGTTTTCTTAAGCATCGCCGCAGGTGTCATGCAAAACTCGATGGTGCGCATCCACGGGCGGCGACAGCGGGACGCCCCGCAACTCCGGCCACCGTGCGGGCTGTCAAAGAGAGGCGCCCGCGGGCGGCGACCCGGGGGCGAACCCTTCCGCGTGCCTAAGAAAGCAAGCGCGCACCCCGAAATGCCAGGGCTGAACCCTAAACGGTGTTTTTCGTCTTCGTTTCGTTTTCGTTAATTATCCCTCGTTTAACGCAGAACGACATCGAAACGAACACAGCCCACGAAATCGCCAAAAACACCGCTTAGGTCCACCCCTGCTAAATGCAAGCAATGTTTTGGGAATCGTGCAACCAATGCAAAACTTACATTACGCCCCGCCCCCTGACAAGGCACCACAACTATCGGAAGCCCCGGCGGCGCTGGCGTCGTCGCCAGACGGAAACGCTATGGCAAGCGTGGTGGTCACCAATATGTGCGCAGTGCGATTGTCGTTGCCGTTTGCCCATCGGTCGGAAGAAGTAGACAGAACCATGAAGCAGGAAGGCGTTCAAAGTAGATTGGGTGTCCGCCCGCCCCCTAAGAGGACGGACACGTTGAAGCACCTCGATCATTCAAGTAGGAAAGCGCTTAACATAGATTGGGATCTAGGAGCCCCAAAAACACCTACTTTCAACGACCCTTGGGTACGTGCGCAATGCGGTTACCGTTGCCGTATACTTGCAACCGCCCGTCGATGGGATTCAGCGGGTGGCGTAAGCCTGGTGCTCGAACACGTTCAGGAACGGCACGAAGGGAGGCCACGACGCGCTCGGTTTTGCATCTATGCCCCGAATTAGCAGCTTCACCTGCTTGGGCGACTCCACCACCGCGGTCGTCTCCACTCCTAGCTCCACGGTGCCCCACGGTAGGGGCACTTCGACCAGGTTCGTGACCGCCAGGGGAGCCCCCCGATGCGTACAGCGACGGGCTAGGGCGAAAACCACATTTCGAAGGCGACCCTCCCTCGTCTCTTGAAACTGTTTGAACCTTCAAGCTTCGAGATCGTACACGGTCAGAAAATCTCAAGCGGGACGCCCTGCCCGCGACAGGAATCACTTGATAAAGAAGAGGAATGGAGGTTTCCAAGCCACGACTCGGACTTATGGCGGCCGTTCGGGACGGTCCAAACACCCTCAGAACGTTGTCGGCGATGCGCAACCGCTGGAAAGCCTTCGGGGGCTGGAACACTCCGGGAATCGGCGACAACGCATGAAAACCTCGTACCTCGTCTGAAACCGGCGGTGGACAAACCTCCCTTTTGTAAATCTCCCCTTCGTGAAAACGGCCTGGGGCCGAAACCGACGGGCCTGGACCCGCAGAGATGACGGCCGCGACGCCCTCTCGCGAACCGAGAACGGCCAATTCCTCCATCGACGTGGCAGGGTAGGAGGCTCATCCACCTCGGATGACAATGTCCGTCCGACAACTGCAGACTCGTCCCCATCCTTTCCGCACCCATCGGGAGCGGCCAAGAGTGGGGTGTCCTAGAGGGGGGGGTGCAAATCATGACCGGCGGCATGTGCGCGGCCCGGCGGGGGGGCCAGGGCCGTATCAAACCAAGAAGAGGCGCCATGACATCTGGGGAAACACCATGGCCCATGCCACGATATCCACCCCTACCTAGTCATCGCCCCCCCCTCTTAGCCGCCCCCGAACCCCTGCCGACCGCACCGATCCTGCACGTCCCCGACCTGGCCCGCGCGGTGGCCCCGCAATGGCCCCCAGAGACCCCGTCTGGCGCCCCCGGGGCCGCCCGAGGCACCCCCGCACGCTCTTTCAGGCGGCGAGCCAGGGGGTGGAGGTGTGAGGGGGCGTACCTTCTCAGAGGGCTCCGCCTTCTGAGAAGGCCTTCTCCTTCTCAATTCGCCCCCTCGCTCGCCGCCGATCTTTGCGCCGGCGGCTGGGCAGAAGCGACTGCGCTGGCGATCAGAGGCAGCAGCGGGGGGTACCGCCGGCGCGAGTTGCAGTCGGACTTGATTCGGGGATGGACGGACCTCCCTTCAGTGAAACGTGGTGCAGTGAAGACGACCTCGGGCCCAACCCTGGCGGGCGCAAGCCTGGAAAATGACGGCCGCGGCGCCCTCTCGAGAACCGAAAACGAGCAATTCACTAATCAACGTGTCAGGGTAGGAGGTCTGTCCATCCCCGATGGATTGGAGAGGACACGAGAGAGGACACAAAACCCTTCCGGGGGCCACGTTGCCACAGGAATGCAGGAGGCATGGGTCGCAAGGCACGGGGCACGAGGGTACCCTTGATCTGGCAGGGTCGACCTACCAATCCGGGCCGCCTGTATGCCACCATGCAAGAGGAGGAGCAGGGGCGCGGCCGAAGGAAAGTAGGGAAGGGGCGGGCGGCTCAGGGGTCAGAACGCTCCTTGAGCAGGGATCGACCGTCCTGGCATTCCTAAAGTCCTACCACGGAATGTTTTTAGAACCCAAACATGCCCTAATTACAAAAGCAGTGTTCTTAGAACATTCGCCCGATGTGTCAAAACAAGACCGTCTCATCCAGACATGTTCTATTTGGACGCCCGAAATGGGTACAGGAAAAAATGGGTACAATGCCCAACAACAAATGTCGTCCCAAACCGACAGCGGCCGCTGTTGGGCAGGCGGCCTTCTGTCTCAAATGGACACAGGCCGCGGCGGCGCGGACAGCGAGCCCTGTTCAAAAGGAACAGGAACCGCCGTTGGGCATTGTGCCCAGTCTTTCCGTACCCACTTCGGGCGTCCAAGTTCCAAGAACCCTTCGTGGAAACCACAAAAAGGCTCCTAGAACACTGCTTGGTGGGCCCATGGAGGCACGCCGGGACGCTTCGCCACTGCTCGAGAGTTCCGAAAGAGCGTCAAGGGCTCCTAAGTTCGCGCTTCGCGCTGCGCGAAGCGCGAATAACTTCGCGCTCTCGCGCCGCCCTCCCAAAGGGAGAGAAGAGGAGGACGAGGAGGGGGAGGAGGAACGAGGACCGCGAAGCGCGAAGCGCGAATAACTTCGCGCCCTCCTGGGAGCCCTTGGAGCGCGCGGCGCGGCCTCGGGCGAAGCCCCGCTCTCACGCACGGCACCGGCGCGCTCCGTCGCCGGCTCGGGCGGCGCTCTGCCAGCCTGGACACACATCCCTACCTAGGGGAACACATCCCTACCTAGGGGAACAAAGAGGGGAACAAAGAGTCACTCTCGGATTTTACCAGCCTCGAACTCATCCCTATCCCCAAGATCTGACACGCCAAAAGACGATGACAATCTTAGGGATGCGCCCTCAAAAATTAAGGGCATCCCTAAGATTGGCATTGCGACGAGGCGATGCCCAGCTCAGGGATAGGGGTGCGTTGAGGAACAAAAGTGGCATAGACATAAAAACTCGAAGGTCCGCGCGGATTGCTCGGATCGGCGCTGGGGCCCCCTGGCGGCGCCTCCGGCGCCGCCCCTGGCGCGCTCCGCGGGCCAGGGAGGGGGGTCCAGCGCCGATCCGAGCAATCCGCGCGGACCTTCGAGTTTTTATGTCTATGCCACTTTTGTTCCTCAACGCACCCCTATCCCTGAGCTGGGCATCGCCTCGTCGCAATGCCAATCTTAGGGATGCCCTTAATTTTTGAGGGCGCATCCCTAAGATTGTCATCGTCTTTTGGCGTGTCAGATCTTGGGGATAGGGATGAGTTCGAGGCTGGCGAGCGCTGTCTTCGTGTTGCGGGGGCTACTCGCCTCGCTCCGCGGACCTGGCGCCAGCGCCTGGAGAGAGCGGCCCAGAACACCCCGGAGCCGTGCGGCCGCCCCGAATCCCCAGCGACTCGCCACGTGGTGCCAAGAGAGTCTACTCCAGATTTCGTAATGAAGGGAGGGGGGTCTCATTTCGGGGGGGGTCTCTTCCAGGCTATCTTGGAGGGCCTGGGAGGTCTGGGGACGATGTGTTGGAGGGTTCTCCCACGGGGGAGGTCTGAAATGGCTTGTCTTGGAGGGTCCAGACCCCCTCCCTTTTATTACGAAATCTGGAATGTAATTTCATGGATACATCGGATCGTCGATGGAAATGCATCGGATCGGCGGCCAATCGGCAAGCAGGTCGGGAGAGACCGAACCGGCGGCGATCGGCAGGCTAGTAGGGCCTCCGTCGAGACACCGAAACCCGACACGGGATCCGAAGTCGAAGCGAATGGGAGGGGCTGAAGTGGGCTCTGGGAGGAGGAGGAGGAGGAGGAGGAGGAGGAGGAGGAGGAGGAGGAGGAGGAGGAGGAGGAGTCACCACCGATGAAAAGGCGCTCCTTTGCAAATACGTCGGCTACGGTACCGCCTGATCCCGAGGCTTTGCCTCCTCCCGGCCTCGGTCTGAGGCTGCGCCCCCCTTTTCCTCCCCCATCTCTGGTTAATTCAGGCTTCGCGCGGCCCGCTTAGCTTCGACCAGCGGATCAAAAAAGTGTGGTCACTGCCGATGCCGCTGCTTCCCAGACCTCTCCCAGGGTGCACTCCGACCAGCACCTCGACGCGACTCCCTCCTTGGCGACGGGCCCCCCCCCCCCCAGAGGGCCCCCGAGGGGCGACAACACGGGAGACCGAGCAGCAGGATCGGAACCTCCTCCTCCTCCTCCTCCTCCCCCTCCTCCTCCTCCTCCTCCTCCTCCTCCCCTCCTCCTCCCTCCCCCTCCCTCCTCCCCCTCCTCCTCCTCCTCCTCCTCCTCCTCCTCCTCTCCTCCATCTCCTCCTCCTCTCCTCCTCCTCCTCCCCCTCCTCCTCCTCCTCCTCCTCCTCTCCTCCTCCTCCTCCATCCTCCTCCTCCTCCTCCTCACCTCCCCCTCTCCTCCTCCTCCTCCTCTCCTCCTCCTCCTCCTCCTCCTCCTCCTCCTCCTCCTCCTCCTCCTCCCCCCCTCCACCCTCCCTCCTCCTCCTCCCCTCCTCCTCCCTCCTTCCTCCTCCTCCTCCTTTTCTCCTCCTCGCTCTCCTTTCTCCTCCCTCGCCCTCCTCTCCCCCTCCCCCTCCCTCCTCCTGTCCTCCTCCCCTCCCCCTCCCTCCTCTCCTCCTCCTCCTCCTCCTCCTCCTCCTCCTCCTCCTCCTCCTCCTCTGACTCCTCCTCTGACTCGCCACACGGTGTGGTCACCACACCGCTTCGAGGCCCCCCGAGGGCCCCTGGGCGCCGCCGCCGCACGCCTCGGAGACCAGGCCCCCCTGGCGTGCTGGTGCGGAGGCCGCCAGCGTCCTCGCAGATGCGCTGCCCCGTCCGGACGCTGCTGGGCCTGGCCACGTCGGGGGCGTCGCTCCAGACCAGGTCCCAGTCGCCCCTGGTCCGGCGGCGCGCACCAAGGGGGGTGGAGGGAGGGGGGAGGGCTTCTCAGAAGGAGGCTGCTTCCCAGTCGCCCCTGGTCCGGCGGCGCGCACAAGGGGGGCGGAGGGAGGGGGGAGGGCTTCTCAGAAGGAGGCTGCTTCCCAGTCGCCCCTGGTTCGGCGGCGCGCACAAGGGGGGGCGGAGGGAGGGGGGAGGGCTTCTCAGGAGGAGGCTGCTTCTCAGAAGGCGCGGGCCCTGCATCTGTAGACGAGGCCCGCGCCTTCCAAGAAGCAGGGGCAGATAGAAGCGCAACAAAAACTGCACCACCATGAACTCTCGGAGCTCCGCACGAATCTCTTGGATCTGCGCTGGGCCCCCCCCTGGCGGCGCCTCCAACGCCGCCCCCGGCGCGCTCCGCATTTTTTCCAGCGAGCTCCAACGTTTCTTGGTGTGTGTTGTTGCTGTCGTTGTTGTTGTTGTTGTTGTTGAACATTATTAAGTCTAATAAAAAAGACAAAAATAAAAAAAGAATAATTATTGTTGGGTTCCGACGCCCTGGTTGCCGACCCCCCCCCCGCCGCGCTTGAGGCCGCAGCCCCGGAACGTTCCGCAGCTACATTTTCATCATTTTCGTGAGGAAACCTCAGGTAAAACGATGTGATCCAGATCCGGTTGTTTTGTTGTAATCCGTTTTCCCTTGCAAAAAACACTATAAAATTACATTTCTTGTTCTAATATAATCAAATTTCAAGAATCCCTTGCAAAAAATAAGGTAAAGTGGACATTCGCGCGCGCAAGACGAAATCCTTCCAAAACCTTAGTGTTCGCAGCGATTTTAACATAAAAACATAAAAAACCAATGGTTTTTCAACAACAAATTGTCAAAATCTCATCCCGCGCGCTCTTGCGGATTCGTAGGAAACCCAACACTTTTTTTAAACATTTCTGTCAAACGGGCTTTTGCGAGCAACTTTTTCGAACTTCTGCAACAACGGTTGCGCACCTGCCAGGGCCATCATCCCTGTCAAATAATACCATGCGGGACACATTCGTTTTTTCTTCGCGCGCGCACGCCGAAATCTCCAAAAACCATTGGGTTCTGTGGGTGTGTACCCACGCCAGTGTAGTAGCCACGGTCGTCCGCACGCCACGAAGTGAAGTGTCCCAACGTCATAGGGCGGGAAGCTGGGTTTGGGTGGTCGCGAAGAGTCGTTTGGATATTTGGTAGAGCTTGTAATGCCCCCCCCACGAAGTGGGGGTATTGCCTGGTGTCGTATGAAAACCCTGGCACTGGGGAGAACACCACGCGTTCGGGTAAAATGATTGTTGTTGTTGTTGTTGTTGTTGTTCTTGTTCTTGTTCTTGTTCTTGTTGTTGCTGTTGTTGTTGTTGTTGTTGTTATTGTTCTTATTATAGTTCTTGTTGTTGTTGTTGTTGTTGTTGTTGTTGTTGTTGTTGTGGCTGTTGTTGTTGTTGTTGCTGCTGTTGTTGTTTTGTGTGGGTGTGTGTTTTGTGTGTTTTGTGTGTGTTTTCTGTTGTTTTTTTTGGCAGGCCTCCGACGATCTGATTCTTTCAGTCCGGACGTTTTTCCCCGGTTTCGGCCCGTGGGCCCCTGCCAGGGCCCCCCGGGACCAGCACCGCGAGCACGAGGCGCGCAGCGGTGGGCAGCGGGTGGGGGGGCACACTTCTTGGAGAGTGGCTGCTTCTCGGAGGGCGCCGGCCTTGCATCTGCCGACAAGGCCGGCGCCTTGCAAGAAACAGGAGGGGGAGGAGGAGGAGGAGGAGGAGGAGGAGGAGGAGGAGGAGGAGGAGGAAGAGGAGGAGGCAGGAGGAGGAGGAGGAGGAGGAGGAGGAGGAGGAGGAAGCCTTCCCCCTTCCCGCTATGCCCCGGCTCCGCGCGTGTCCGAGGAGGAAGCCTTCACACCGGCGGACGCCTTTAGGGCCGTGGACGAGCTGAAGCCCTCGGGCGGCGGGGGCGGGGCCCCGTTGTGGCACTCCCCGGGGCGAGGCCTTGTGGTCCCCGCGGGCCGCCGCAGGGAGGGCTCGTGGGGCCCCGGGAGGGCGGGGGCCTCCGCAGGGCCGAGGCCGCTTGTCCCCAGACGCCGCCTGCACTCAGGGGTCCTTGGGCGCGAACTGGGTGGAGGGGCGGGAAGTGCGAGGAGAGGAAGAAAACGGTGCCCTCTCTTTGGGGCCCGAAGTGGCCCCTTTCGCAGGCCTCGCTGCCCCCCCCCCCCCCCCCCCATTTCTCGCCCCCCAGGGGCCCGTTGCTCATGGGCTTCCGGTGCAGCGGAGGCCAATCCACAAGAAACCTTCCACAAGAAACCCAGCCCTGAGACCCCGGGACGTCAACTGATTTTTGATGTGGGAACGCCATGTCTTCCCATCGCAGAAACCGTCGAAACCCGGGACAACCCAGGGCACCCTGGAGGCGAGCAGGGTGTTTCTTGGCATGGGTCTCCACCGTAGTTGGTTGCGTGTCCCAGGCAACCGGTTGGTGGGCGCCCCCAGGGCTCCCAGCTTCGCGCTTCGCGCTGCGCGCTGCGCGAAGTGCGAATAGCTTCGCGCCCTCGCGCCGCCTCCCAGGGGAGAAGAGGAAGACGAGGAGGCATCGGAGCCGAACCGCGAAGCGCGAAGCACTTCGCGCACAGCACAGCCAGCACAGCTTGCGCAGCACAGCACAGCTTGCGCCACACAGCGTGCACCACACAGCTGGCACCACATCGATTGCACCGCGCAGCCTTCACCGCGTGGCTTGCACCTCGTAGCTTGCACCACGTAGCTTGCACCATTGTACACGACCCAGCTCGCACCACATAGCTTACACTACGTACAGTGCACCACATAGCGTACACCACATACCCTGAGCACATTCGCTTGGACATCAAACATGCAACCTTTTACTGCTTTTGTACACGCTGGCGAATCTAATGCAGAACGTTGTTTGTCTATTGATGTTCCTCATAAAAGGGGTCTGTTGGGTTGCTGGTCGGTCGCTCTTACGGCGTCGTGGGTGCCACTTGGGCCGCAGTAGGGTCGAGGGGGATTTTTTGAGCAGGGATCGGCTGTCCTGATATTCCCACATGCTTTCCACGAAACGTTCTGAACATACCTGTGGGACAGCAGCAACTTCGTTCCTAACACAGACTGTCTCGACCAGACATGGTCTGAGACCACTTCGTGCACACCACGAACAGTTCCTAGAACCCTAGAGGCCTCCTAGATGGGGTCAGAGTAGATGGGGTCGGAGGATAGCGCCGCATCGCCGATACATCGGCGATGCATCGCTGATGCATCGGCCACGTCGGCGGTGCATCGGCGACGTCGACGTGGAGAAACTCGGGCACAACATCGAGCCGCATCGGCGATGCATCGGGCGATGCGGCGCGATCCTCCGACCCCGTGTAGGAGGCCTAGAAGCACTCCTTAGTGGGTTCGCAAGCTGGTTTTTAGAACATTTCTGGGAAGAACGCTTCGCGACTGCTACAATTCTGCAGGGGGCTGGGCTTGCGGCTGGCCAGCCTCAGCGTGCTGCTTGCCTCGCCCGCGGGCGCGGGGTCGCCCCATGCCTGATGGGGTTGTTTTCCACCGCCACCGCCAGAAGTTGGAGGGGGGAAGGAACTGGAGGAGGAGGAGGACCCCCTCCCCCTCCAACTTATGGTTCGGGGATGGACAGACCCCCCTTTAGTAAAACGTGGTTTAGTGAACACAACCTGAGGCCCAAACCTGGCGGGCGCAGGCCTGGAACATGACGGCCCCGGCGCCCTCTCGAGAACCGAAAACGGACAATTCACTAATCGACGTGTCACTGTTGGGGGTTCTGTCCACCCCTGACAAATCGTTCATGCCCCCCGCCCCCACCCATCAGCTGGGCTCGGCCAGATATCCCCACGTCAGCATTTCCACATCATCCCACATCCTCTGAGTAATCTTAGCGGCGATTTGCATCGCTCACGCCCCCCGCCTCCTCCTCCTCCTCCTCCTCCTCCTCCTCCTTCTCCTCCTCCTCCCCCTCCAACTTATGGTGGCAGCGGTGGAAGACAGGCCCGTCAGTGCCCGCGCCGGCTCCGGCGTGGGGTTCCGCCCCGCCAGCTCCAGCACCAGCTCCCGCATCGAGCGCCGCTGGTCGGGGCTCATGGCCGACCTCGCGAGCGGCGCACACGAGGAGGAGGAGGAGGCGGAGGAGGAGGAGGAGGAGGAGGAGGAAGAGGAGGAGGAAGAGGAGGAGGAGGAGGAGGAGGAGGGGGAGGAGGAGGGAGGAGGATGAGGAGGAGGAGGAGGAGAAATGGGAGGAAACTAAAGAGAAAGAGATATGATGATGATGAATGATGATGATGATGAGAGAGGATGAGGGGAGGAGGAGGAAGGTAACCAGGGAGGAGGAAAGGAGGAGATTTGAGGAGGGGGGGAGGAGGAGGAGGAGGAGGAGGAGGAGGAGAGGAGGAGGAGGAGGAGGAGGTAGGAGGAGGAGGAGGAGAGGAGGAGTGTTCGAAGATCCTTGTGTATAGCACTGTGTACTGATTCTGTCTTAGGGCTTCTACCCCAAATGGGGTGAGCTGATTCGCGAGCGTACCATAGCCATCTGGGTTTAGCAGGCGTTGCTAGAAACATTCCCATCATGGTATTGCGGAGCGTGCGTTGAGCCCAATCGCTAGCATCGCCAGCCATGGAGCAAGCGGTGCAACAGTTACAGCAGCAACTGCAGGATCTGAACGGCCAGTTCCAGCAGCACCGCCAGGACTCGCAGGCGCGAGAGCGGGCGCTTGAGAACCAGCTGATCCAAGTTCAGCAGCAGTCACTGGGCCAGTTGGCGGCTCAGCAGGCAGAGCTTCTCCAGAACCTGAAGAACAGGGACAGGGTCCAGCTTGTGGACACCAAGGGAATAGGACGACCTGTTGGCTTCGATGGAACGGAAGAAAAGTTTCTACCCTGGAAGGTGAAAGTCGAGAACTTCATCACCAGCACGTTCCCTGACTTAGAGCCTGTGTTGGAGTGGGCCGAAGAGCACGCGGGACAGATCGACGAAGCCGACGTCACCGTGGCTTACGGGGACCGACAGGATCCCGAGTTTGTTCCGGACCTTCGGAACAAGGAGGCCCAGGTGTACATGGTTCTGCAGCAGCTGTGCGAAAAGGAGCCGTTCGACATAGTGAGCAACTGTGGTCGAGGCAACGGGCTTGAAGCCTGGAGGCGCTTGAACAGGCGCTACGACCCCTCCACTGGCGGCAGGAAGAAGACCCTACTGAAGCACATCCTCAATCCGTCCCGGGTGACGTTGGATGAGCTGTACGGGGCTATTGAGAAGTGGACCGACAGCGTCCGCATGTACGAGCGACGAAAGGATAGGAACGGCGACAGGAGTTCCATCCCAGATGACATCAAAATCTCTGCTTTAGAGGGCTTGGTGCCGAAAGAGCTCGAAAAACACATGCTTCTCAACAGCGATCGTTTCGATACGTTCGCCAAAGCCATGGAGGGGATCGGGACCTACCTCGAAGCCCGCACAGGGACGAGGCTGAAGGTGGTTGACCACAGCGGCGGCAGGAACCCAGACGACATGGATGTCGGAAGCTTTGTCCGGGGCAGGCCAAAAGGCGCGCCGAAAGGAGGCAAAGTCCCCAAAGGCAAGGGCAAGGACGACAGGCCCTGGGGCGACCGGAAGCCCGCCCAGACGAGCTTCCAGGGCACCTGCGACAACTGCAAGAGGCCAGGCCACAAGAAGAAGGACTGCTGGCGCCCTGGCGGAGGCGCGCACAAGCCCGACGGGACAGGCCAGCCCAAAGCTGGGCCGAAGGGTCCCAAGGGCGACGGCAGAGGCAAGGGCGGAAGAGGCCCCAAGGGCGGCAAGCCCGTCCGGTCCCTCGAAGAGGAGGAACCCGAAGAGGAGGCAGCTGACCAGAGCTACCTCTCCCTGAGCCCGCTTGAGGTGTGCCGCGCTGGCGACCCCGAGGAACCCGCACCAGGTGCTTCGCCTGATGTGGGTCGGCAGGAAGTGGGGCAGAAGCCAGGCGACGGTGCCACCGCAGGGCTGCAGAGAAGCATCTCCGCAGCGAGTTCGGTCCGGATGCACCGAGACGTGGAGTTTTCTCTCCGCAGTGCGTATTCGGACAGGCTTCGTGCGATCAGCGCGGAGATGGAGATGGCCGAGGACGAGGCCACGCTCCAGGAGCTCTTGCTGGAGAAGGCCGAGATCGAGCGGAAGCGCGACTCGATGAAGGCCATGGCGAAAGCTGACGACGACCAGCGGCGCCAGCGGCGCCGCGACCAGCCAGAGAGCTCGACGGATCCGAAGCTGGATCAGAGCCACCACGACGTCAGGTACCGCAAGGCTTGCGAGAAGGGCGTGCCGCACCACCAGGCGTGGTACCACGAGAAGAAGCGCAGGCGTGCTGCCGAGCACAGGAAGAAGGGCGTGCCGGAGCGCGCGGCCGAGCGGAAGCGGCTCGAGGGCAAGTGGCACGAGGACTTCGACTCCAAGGCGGTCAAGGAGGAGGAGTACCTGACGACCGATCAGGTGCTGGACGGCATGGACGGCGAGGTCGTTGCCACGGCCGTCGACGGGAACCTGCGCGTGTACGGCGGCGACCTGACGGAGGCAAGCGCTGCCGGCCGCAAGGTGGACAAGTCGGACGTCGTGCTGAAGAAAGAGGACGTCAAGCTCTACAGGCCGCTCTCCCGGCAGGAGCTGCAGTCCTTCCGGCAGGAGGACCCGAACGAGGCCGAGAAGGCCCTCTACCAGAAGGCGAAGGAGAAGCTGGACCGACAGCGCAGCGGCGCTGAGCTGCCCTCTGCTTTTCGGAGGACAGGACCGCAGGCGCGGGAGACGCACAACAGGAAGCAGCTTGCGAAGGCAACTGCTGCCAAGCCCTGCTACACGAAGATGTTCAGCGGCAAGTGCTCTCGCGAGAACTGCCCGTTCTCGCACGACCAGTGCGACAAAGGCAAAGTGTTCTGCGAGCACTTCGAACGGGGCAGGTGCAAGTGGGGAGACCGCTGCAGGTTGATCCACGACGAGAGTCACAGGAACCAGTTCCTGGACAAGCTGGACGCCAAGCGCCGCCGGAGGCAAGACGCGTGGGAGACGGCGGAGGCCGCCGTAAAGGTTAGCACTCTTGCAGGGGCGCCTTGGCGAGAAGGCCAAAGCAAAAGCCATCATCTTCATCATCATCCTCACCTCCCTTCATTGTCGTCTTCTCCTTCGGCGTCGTCATCGTTGGGGAAGTGGAAGCAGAAGGAGGAGGAGGAGGAGGAAGAAGAACAGAGTCTGTGCCACCTTGTTCCGGGAGCTACAAAGAAGCACGAGTGGAAGGGGGAGACTCTGTACTGCAACGGTGTGAAGATGGAGCGTCACGAGATGAACTTCGACACGGGGGCGGCCATCACGGCTTTCCCGAAAGATTTTGCGACAAGCTATCCCAAAAGCGACCCGACCGTCAGAAAATACAAGACAGCAAGCGCCGAGGAGATCAGTGACGAGGGCGGTAGGAAGGTGTACGGCACGGATGCGAACCTCAATCCGTGTTCCTTGGAGGGTCGCGTTGCCGATGTTCACAAAGTTCTTGTCTCTGGCGTAAAGATGTGTGAGCACAGCGACGTGTGGTTAGGCAGCGACGGCGGTTACGCAATCCCTCGGAAAAGTAACTTTGCAATCGAAATGCGGCAACATTTTGAGAAGCTTAGAAGGAGGTATTGTGAGGAGGAGCTTGTACCAATTTATATAAAGAAGGGTGTTTTTGTTTTCGACTACTACTTGGAAGCACCACCAAAGTCAGAACAGGATGAGCCTCTCAACCCACTAGAAGACAGCGTTGGGCCAACAAGCCTGGCGTCGGGAAACGACCGGCACTCCAGGAGGTAAGGCCGGAAGAGGAGAAGGATGAAGCAGGGGAAGAACAGAGGAGCGCTGACGTGCCTAAAGGGCCGGAGGCGCCAACCGAAAGGGAAAGAGAGGAGCACGAGGCTGCCGGACACGTGGTGCACCGAAACTGGTGTCATCATTGCGTGTCTTCTCGTGCAGTAGACAATCCTCACCATCCAGCTCCCGAGGAGCCGGAAAACGCTGTGCCTACTATCATGTTGGATTACATGTTTATGGGGCAGGCTGGTGAGGAAACGATGCCTATGTTGGCAATCAAGGACAAGAAAACCAAACGTCCTTGGTGCACGGTGATCGAGAGGAAGGGTGAGGACCCTTTCGCGATCAAATTCCTGGCGGAAACAATCCGCGAGACAGGGTACAGGCGAATCATCCTAAAGTCGGATGATGAACCAGCCATACTGGCCCTGAAGACCAAGACCCGGGAGCAGCTGGCAGACGTCGAAGTCGTCATGCAGGAGGCTCCGACGGGCGACCACCGAGCGAACGGTGAGATCGAGGCCATGGTGCGTGAGTTGAAGCGCACAATACGTGCCCTGAAGAGCAGCACCGAGGAGAAACTAAAGCTGAAGTTGAAGGACACAGATCCTTTGCTTGCCTGGATTCCGAGACACGCAGCGTTCCTGATGTCTCGATTCCGCGTAGGAGAGGACGGGAAGACCCCCTACGAACGAGCCACTGGGAAGAAGTGGCGACGTCCCCTGGTGCTCTTTGGAGAGCGTCTGTTTTTCAGACCGGTTAAGACTACGAATCGCAAGCACGATTTCGAGTCGAAGGTCTGTGTCGGCAATTACGTCGGCACGCACGGCAGGAATGCTGATGTCATGGTCATGATTGAAGAAGGCGTCGTGAAGGGCACCAGTATCCACAGGAAGCCTGAACCTGACCGGTGGGACAACACGGTGTTGTCGAAGCTGAGAGGTCTGCCATGGAACCCGCGGCCTAAAGAACGCGAGGTCATGGCGGCACCCATGCCTGTGGAGGTGCCAGCCGTAGCGGCACCTGCAGTCGAAGCTCCACCGGCCCCTGTGGCACTGAGAGATGTGGCCAAAGCTCTGTACGTTAAGCGTGCAGATATTGACAAGCACGGCATTTGGCCGGGTTGCAAAGGGTGCACGTCTCTGATGACAGGAATGCACCAACAGGCTCACTCGATCATGTGTCGAGCACGGATTCAGGAAGAGCTGATGAAGACAGCTGCAGGTAGACAGCGCGTTGAAGAGGCGAAAAGGAGGAGGAGTCCCGAAGAGGCCTCCGAACCAGTGGTAGAAGACAGGCCAAATCCCCTAGAAGGGGAAGTGGCGGCCGAAGAGGCAGCAGGAGCGCCCAAGGCCGTAGAAGAAGGAGGCCTAGGAGGAAGGAAAAGAGGACGAGAAGGAGGAGAACAGGAAGGAGGGGCGCCAGAAGCGCCAATGGCCGTAGACGCGGCAAACGCGGCGGGCGAGGCAACGGCTCCAGGTGTTTCGCCCGGGGTTGTTGCGCTACGACACAATCCCGCGCAAGAAGGGGGTTCTTCAGGATCAGCAGGGCCAGGCAGGAACGAGTCCCATCGCGATGTCGAGATGGGGCAGGCTGGCTGCTTGTGCAGCTTGGCGGAGGCAGTGGCCGAGGCGTGCCACATAGCGAGCATTGCGGTCAGCAGTGCTGATGTTTCGAGTATGTGTGATGTCCTGAGTACTTTGGGACATGGCAGGTTCGATGCTGCAAGCATCGTGAATCCTCCCTCCGCGTCGGTGAACGGGAACGACGTTCAATCAGGCATATTTGGTCTAAGGCCAGGTTTCGCGCTCGACGCTGCCGTGTGCGATGTTCTCCAGAAGGGACATGCGACCAAAGTGTGGGATCTGTCGGATCAGGGACACGTGATCCAACTTCAGGCAGCACTGAACGATGAAGACCCATACGTCTTGGTATTGAGGCCACCGCTTGAAATTTTCAGCGGAGTGGTGAACGGAAAAGGTGCCTGCAGCGAGGAACGCGCGAGACGCGCGATGAAGGTAATTGTTGATTTGTGCATTGAACGACAAAACAAAAGAAAATATTACCTTCTAGAGAGACCCGTTGGCATGCCCGGCTGGGCAGAGCAGGAGTTCGCAAGACTCGACGGCATACAGACTGTAGGGCCGAAGTGTCGTTGGACCGTTCAGAGCCAGAGCGAAGGTACCTACATGCGAAAGAGCACTGTTTGGGTCACTAATTTTCAACACCTTGCCGAGTTCATCCGGCAAGAATCCGAGAGAAGAATGGGTGTAACTTGGCACAGGCGCGTCGTTGAAGTCGACGGTCGGCTCGTAGAGAGCGGCCGGAAGCCCTGGGCAATCCAGGTCGCCATCCTCACTTCGATGTTGCACGCTTCAGAGGAGAAGGGTGAGATATGTTCCTTCGGGCAGGTTGTTGGAGCCGGACCTGTGCCAGAATAAGGGGCAGAGATAGAGGAAGAACCTGGTGTATACTTCGACGATGTCACCGGGGCAGAGCTGAAACCCGATAAGGTGAAAGAAGCCAGAGAGACCGAATTAGAGTGGATCAGAAAACAAAAGGTCTACGTCAAGGTCCCCATCAAGCAGTGTTGGGACCGAACGGGCAAAGGCCCGATATCCCTGAAGTGGGTGGACACGAACAAAGGCGACGACACTAACGAAAAGTATCGTAGCAGGCTCGTGGTTCGAGAGATCAGAAAGAACGGAAAGAGAGCACTGCCGGACCACGAGTTGTTTAGTTCGATGCCCCCGCTTGAATCACTGAAGATGCTGTGCTCTATGCTGACCACACTGAAGGTGAGCAAAGGGCGGAGGAAGCATCTGAAGCTGAAGCTGTTCGACATATCCCGTGCCCATTTCTATGGTGTTGCCAAACGGGAGGTTTACGTGTCTCTCCCGGAGGGAGACCAACAGGAAGGATATTGTGCGCTGTTGCAGCGCTCGATGTATGGCACGCAAGACGCGTCGGCCATCTGGCAGGATGACTACACCAGCCTCCTCGAACAGAACGGCTTTAAACGAGGACGTGCTAGCACGGCGGTGTTTTATCATGCAACAGAGGACATAAGGATCCTGGTGCATGGTGACGACTTTGTCGTTTTAGCTGACGAAGACGGGCAGCAGAAAGTAGAAACACTACTCCGTGCACGGTACGATCTTAGACTAGAAGGGTGTGTTGGCCCAGAGGCCAGCGACGGCACAGAGATGTGTGTGCTGAACAGAACGATCAGGTACAACAAGGAGAACGGCGTGGTTGAGTACGAGGCAGACCAGCGCCACGCTGAGCTGATCATCAAAGCACTGGGATTAGAGAAGGCGAAAGCCGTGACAACGCCAGCCGAGAAGAAAACGGCTAGCGCCGTGTCGGCGGCACTGTCGCTGCCGAAGGTGGATGAAGAGCGACAGAGGTTCTACAGGTCTTTGGTCATGAGGGCGTCCTATCTAGCACAGGACAGGGCGGACTTGTGCGAGTGCGTCAAGTCACTTGCTCGAAAGATGATTGGACCGACCGAAGCTGACTTCGCAGACTTGAAACGTCTAGGTCGTTACCTGGTGGGCAGACCCCGGGTAGTTCTGCGCTTTGAACCACAAAAGATGTACAAGGACATCACTGTCTATTCAGACTCAGATCACGCAGGGTGTCTTGTCACACGAAGAAGCACCACGGGCACAGCCGTGCTCATGGGCAAACACTGTGTGAAGGCATCGTCTGGACTCTAGAGCACCATCGCTCTCTCGAGTGGTGAGAGCGAGTTCTACGGAATCGTCAAAGCTGCTTCAATTGGTTTGCAAGTTCAAGCGCTGCTAGCCGATTGGGGTTATAATGCAAATGTGACGGTGCTCACAGACAGTAGTGCTGCACGTGGCACCTGCGCCCGGCGAGGGCAGGGGAAGCTGAGGCATGTGCAGACCCGCTACTTGTGGGTCCAGGAAAGGGTGGCGCGAAGTGAGATCGATGTGCAACAGGTAGGGACAAAGAACAACATCGCAGATATGTGCACGAAACCTGTCAACGGAGATTCCCTCACAAAGTTTATGAAGATGTCGAGCCACTATTTTCTGAGCGGCCGGGCGGCGACAGCAAAGCATTTAGTGAAGGTGTAGGTATAGTAGCGCACTCGGTTCAGGTCAGCAGAACCTCCCGCGAGGAGGAGTGTTCGAAGATCCTTGTGTATAGCACTGTGTACTGATTCTGTCTTAGGGCTTCTACCCCAAATGGGGTGAGCTGATTCGCGAGCGTACCATAGCCATCTGGGTTTAGCAGGCGTTGCTAGAAACATTCCCATCAAGGAGGAGGAGGAGGAGGAGGAGGGGGAGGAGGGGGAGGAGGAGGTGGAGTCGCGTTCGCGTCCACGCCCTCGCGGCCTGGGCTCCCCAGGCGCGACCCCGCGGGTGCGCTGTCGCACGGAGCCGTCTCCCCCGAGGGCCGCCCGCGGACGGAGCGCTGCGCGTAGGTTGCTTCCATCGTACTGCAAGAGGGGGGGGGTGCAAATCATGACCAGCGGCATGTCCATCGACGTGGCAGGGTAGGAGGCTCATCCATCTCGGATGACAACGTCCGTCCGACAACTGCAGACTCGTCCCCATCCTTTCCGCACCCATCGGGAGCGGCTAAGAAGGGGGTGTCCCAGAGGGAGGGGGGATGCAAATCATGACCGGCGGCATGTGCGCAGCCCAGCGGGGGGGCCAGGGACGTAATGGAATAAGAAGAGGCGCCAGGAAAAATCTGTGGAGATATCATGGCCCCCGCCATGATATCCCCCCCTAGTCATCACCCCCCTCTTTGCCGCCCCCGAACTGAAAGACCACATCCCAGACATAATTTCGAGCACCCGGAAAAGCGTCGAAAGAGTGTAACATAACATGTCGAAACAGTGTCGGACGAGTGTCAGTGTCGGACGAATGTCTCCCAGGGCCCGACACGTGAAAACCTTAGTTTTTCGGTGCTTCTGGCGGTCAAGGCTACAATAGGTCGGGACATCGTAACGCTCCGCAACCATCGGGGTCGCGGCCCGGGCCCCGCCTACGAGGACCCTCGGCCTCGCGCGCAGGGGGGGCAGGGGGAGGGGGGAAGGCTCCTTGGAGGTACCCCTGCTTCTCCAAGCGGGCCTTGTCTAGACATGTAAGGCCG
This sequence comes from Prorocentrum cordatum, assembly GCA_963575745.1. Taxonomy (NCBI): domain Eukaryota; class Dinophyceae; order Prorocentrales; family Prorocentraceae; genus Prorocentrum; species Prorocentrum cordatum. Next base: position 295,903 of record CAUYUJ010015565.1, on the reverse strand, counting down.
ACGTCTCCTAAGAAGCAGCCTCCTTCTCTAGGGAGCCTTCCCCCCTCCCCCTTCCCCTCCTTTGCGCGCGGCCAAGGCGCGGATCTGTTTCCCGCCCACGGCGACCCGCGGTCCAGCTTGGAGGCCATGGCCGCTGTCTGGAGGGCGCGTCCCAGGGGAGGGCCCCCCCCCACAAGATGAGGGCGAGTCCCCGGAGATCTGGGCGATGCAGTGCCATCGGCTGTCATCGTCATGGTCATCGTCACCGATGTTTTCCACGCCGGGCGTCTTCGCCACACTTCGGGCCCCAGGAGGAGGAGGAGGAGGAGGAGGAGGAGGAGGAGGAGGAGGAGGAGGAGGAGGAGGAGGAGGAGAGGAGCAGGGGGAGGGGGGGGGAGGGGGAGGGGGAGGGGGAGGAGGAGGAGGAGGAGGAGGAGGAGTAGGAGGAGGAGGAGGAGGAGGAGGGAGAGAGGAGGGAGGGCGGGGAGGAAGGGGGTAGGAGGAGGAGGAGAAGGAGGAGGAGGAGGAGGAGGAGGAGGAGGAGAGAGGAGGAGGAGGAGGAGGAGGAGGAGGAGGGGGAGACCCGCGAGTCGGATGGCGCCCCGAGAGGACGAAACATCAGCTGGCTGGGCTCGCGCCCGTGGCACTGCCTTGGACTGTGCCCCACCCTTCTGCGAACCGTCGGATCCGCATTCTGCGGGGCATAACTCCGGGGGGAGGCGGGCGCTTGGCCGACGGTGTGCTCGGCCCACCTTCTGGACTCCCCCGGGCCCTCCGGCTTTCGCAAATGGTGCTCTGGAGGCCACGTGGCCCGCGCAGAAAAGCTGGGAGCACCTTGGCCCAGGGCCACCCCTGGCAGCAGTCCACACATCCGACGCCCCGATCTCTGTCACTGCGGGGTCACTGGGCGCACCGGGCTCGTTCGTCCCGGGCATTTTTTGCTGGACGGTCCTGGGGCCTGGCGAGGTCCCCCCGAGGCCAGAGCTTTGCCCCAACAATCTGTCGCTTTTGAAAAAAAAATTCAAGCAACGCGAAGATATCAGGGGCGAGGGCCTCCCCCCCCTCTGGAAACCTCCGAATCCTCGGGACCGCCCCCCCCTTCGAGGGGCCCTACCCCGGGCAGCCCTCCCGAGCTATCCTCTCCTTCAGCGCGGCCGCGGGGTCCGGAGCCCTCCCAGCGGCAATCCGTGGGCCGGCGCCGCACGACGGTGGGGTCGGGAGGTCTGTGCAGCGAGGCGTTCGTCGTCGTCGTCGTCGTCGTCGTCGTCGTCGTCGTCGTCGTCGTCGTCGTCGTCGTCTTCCTCTTCCTCCTTCTCCTTCCCCTCCTCCTTTAATGTCCTTATAAGAAAGAAATGTATCCGCGACGTACCCAACCCATCCACAACAACTGGGAAAAACTGCTGGCCAGACTCCGCCGGCCCATTTGTGGGGCCACCGGGCTCCACGGGGGCTGGCTGCTCCCGGAACCAGTTGGGATTTCCAGTCTCCCATAATCCTGCTTTCTGCTTTTTCCTCGCGTGGATAGGGTTCGGCCTGCTGCTCCCGGAGCCAGTTCGAATTTCGGGTCTCCACTATTACAATCCTGTTTGCTGCTTCTTGCTCGTGTGAATCGATGAAATCCGCGCGAGGGGGGGAGCAGCCGAAAAAGGGCCCGAATTACCTTCACTTGGGCGGATTTTCAATTTTTTGGGGGGTCCTGGGACACGTGCGACTGCTACATATGCGCACCCCCCGACGCCATACTGGTTTTAAATCTCTGGTAACTTGTTCAGTACTCGCGCCACCGAGGCCGAAAACCACCCCTACAACATCACGCTGTGTTTGCGCTCCCGACACCAGAATTCGTTTCACACCACACTCGCGTCTCCGAAACAACATTCCCTTGTAGAAATACCATCGATGTCTGCGCCCCCGAAGCCACGATCCCTTGTAATGTATGCGTTCTTCGCGCCCCCGAAGTCGTACACCGTAGACGCGTATGCAGTACTCGCGCTTTCGAAGCCACGGCGCTCATTCAAAAACCTCCAAGACGGTACAGGAGGCCTCCGAGACAGCACAATATGCTTTCAAGAGGCCCCACCAAAGCGTTCCAAGAGCACCCCCAAGAGGGGCCCAAGAGGCCAGCATCTGCGATGCTCCTTCGTTGTTTGATGGATTTTGGCACGCTCATATTTCCAGTGGCCCCCTGTCGGAATTCCGACGCTGCTTCGCCACGGCGCCTAACCCTCACAACGTAACTCTTACATGCCCCATTTTCCGAAGGAGGGGGCCGGCAACACGGGGCAAAACCCTTGCGGATCTGTCATGGCGCAGCGACGTCAACTGTCGCGGAAGCTATATGGCTAGGCGCACGCATTGCGGGACTTACAGAACACCGACAAGAGGGCGAAGCGGCCCGCGGGAAAGGAACTCCAGCTTCAAGTCTCGTATCATCCAGAATCTGTCGGCCTTCCTGGCCTTTCGCGATCCCCGGCCGATCCCTAGGGAACGCCTAGGGGCGCTTAGGGATAAGAGTACATCACTGGCAGATCCCGAGGGGACGCCAAGGGAACGCTTGGGGATACGAGTCGACCCCTGGCAGATCCCTAGGGAATGCACAGTGAACCGATTCGATCCCTGGCAGTTCCAAAGGGAACGCGTAGGGAACGCCTAGGGCACCGAGTATATCACTGGCAGATCCTTGGGGAACGCTTAGGGAACGCTTAGGGAACCGAGTCGCAGATCCTTGGGGAACGCCTAGGGAACGCCTTGGGAACCCACTCGATCCCTGGCAAATCCATAGGGAACGCCTAGGGAACGCCTGGATTATCACGTAGAGACGCAGCCGCAGACGGTCCAGGTCGTCCGCGCCCTCGCGCCCGGCGTCGACAGCAGCCCTCGGCAGTCGCAGCGGTTTCACACTTCGCGGCCCCCCAGGGATGGGGAGGTCTAGCTTGAATCTGCGGCGGATGCTCCCTACTTGCCATCGCTCGGGCGTCCATTCCCCCTGCATTTTTGGGGGGGTTTCGCGCGTGCATTTTTCGTTGCATTTTTCCCCCGACATCGTGTTTTTTTTAGAACGTCGACCCCCAGAGGTCTCGACACCTTCCCTGGGACCGGTTTCTACTCCGGAGTCGTTGCTTGAAACTCCCCAGGCCCTGCGGGGGCCCCCAGGGGCCGAAAATGGCGAAAGACCTCCTGCCCTCGCTTTTTCACAACGCGACGGGGTCTGCAGAAGGAGGAACAAACGCGTAAACATATTTTTGTTGGCGCTCCGCGCGGATTTCTTGGATCTGCGCTGGACCACCCCCCAGGCGTGCGGAGCGCGCCAGGGGCGCCGCCGGCGGCGCCGCCGGGGGGCCCAGGCGCGGATCCGAGAAATCCGCGCGGAGCGCCACAAGTTTATGTTTACGTGTTTGCTTCTCCCTCTACAGACCCCGTCGCGCTGTGAAAAAGCGAGGGCAGGAGGTGTTTCGCTATTTTTCTATGTTTTTCTTCTTCTTCTTCTTCGACTCTGGGCTTATGTTGTTCCCATCCTACTTAAAGACCACGGCCCAGAAATAATTTCGAGCACCCGGAAAGTGTCGAAAGAGTGTCGAAACAGTGTCGGACGAGCGTCCCCCAGGGCCCGACACGTGAACACCCTCGAGTTTTGGGGTGCGCTCGAAATTCTTTCGGGTGATCGAGGCTAATAAAATAGGTTGGAACATCATGAGGCTGGGCGCTCGGTGATCGTGGCCACCGCACCGCGCCCCGCTGCGCAGAGGCGCCCCGGCCCCTGCGGTGGCCGCCGCCGCCCGCGCGGCGGCCCGCGTGCCGCAGAGGGCGCGCGCGAGGGGCCCGGGCCGCACCGCGCACGCGAGGGCGAGCAGCGGCCAGGCGGCGCAGGCCGCGGGGCGGCCGCGGCGCCGCATGGCGGGCGGAGGGGGCGGGCCCCAGACCCCCACGCTCCCCCCAGAGATCCAAGGGCTCCAAAGTTCGCGCTTCGCGCTGCGCGAAGCGCGAATAACTTCGCGCTCTCGCGCCGCCCCCCAAGGGGGAGAATAGGAGGACGAGGAGGAGGAGGAGAAGGAACGAGGACCGCGAAGCGCGAATAACTTCGCGCCCTCGAGGGAGCCCTTGGAGATCCAAGGTCTTGGAAAAATCACGGCGGAGGTTCTTCACAAGTTTCGGCCCCTGTAGGGACTTGGGGCCGTCAAGCAACGACTCCGGATGACCAACCGGTCCTGGGGGGGTCGAGACTTCTGGGGACCCCGCATGGAGGTCCAACGTCTTGAACAAATCAGTTGGCGGCGCGCACAGGGGGGCGGGGGGAGGGGGGGGCTTCTTAGAAGGAGGGCTGCTGCTTAGAAGGCGCCGGCCCTTACATCTACAGAGAAGGCCCGCGCCTTCTAAGAAGCAGGGGCGCTTCTAAGAAGCCCTCCCCCCTCCCCCCACCCCACTCTGCGCGTGGCTGAATCACGACGGAGGTTCTTCACAATTTTCGGCCCCTCGGGGCCCTTGCCGGGTCTTGGGACCGTCAAAAAACGACTCCGGATGACCAACCGGTCCTGGGGAATGGGTCGAGACTTCCGGGGACCCCGCACTGAGAAAATCACGACGTCGGATCTCTGGGTTCCCTGAGATACTGGCGCTGCAATTTTTTCACAGCGGGCGTGCTCGCCTCCTTGCGGGCCCCAGGACCCTCACGGATCAGGCCGGCTCGAAACATGGTGCAGGAAGATCGGGTCTGGGGCTCCGGTCGTGATTTGTTGCGATGTTGTAATTTGTTGCCACGTCGGATCTCAGGGTTATGACAAAATCATGACGGGATTTCTCTTTAGCTATTTTCGGCCTCCTAGGGCGCTTCCCAGGCCTCGGGAGCGTCAACAAGAACGACTCAGGAGGAGAAACCGGTCCCGGGGAAAAGGTCCAGACCTCTGGGGGTCGACATTCAGCACAAAATCACGACGTCGGGGGTCTGGGGAGGGAGCGGGCTGGCGCGGGCTCGCAAGAAGAGCCCTGACATCCTGGCGACTCCATCCTGCTCGTGCCGGGCGTTTTCCCCCAATGTCGGGCCCCACGGGCCCTCACAGGTCGCTGCGGCTCGAAGGATGACGCAGAAAGATAGGGCCTGGGGCTCCGGCCGCGGTTTTCCACGATGTTGCACTTGTTTCGCAACGTCGGATCTCTCGGATCGCCTCCCCCTCCCTCTCCTCCTCCGCCTCCGCCTACTCCTCCTCCTCCTCCTCCTCCTTTTCCTCCTCCTCCTCCTCCTCCTCCTCCGCCTCCTCCTCCTCCTCCTCCTCCGCCTCCTCCTCCCTCCTCCTACTCTCCTCCTCCTCTCCTCCTCCTCTTCATCCTCCTCCTCCTCCTCTCCTCCTCCTCCCCCCCTCCACCTCCCCCCCTTCCACCTCATCCTCCCCCCTCCTCCTACTCCTCCTCCTCCTCCTACCTCCTCCTCCTCCTTCCCTCCTCAGCCCACTCATCCGCCCTTGCCTTCCTCCTCCTCCTCCTCCTCCTCCTCCTCCTCCTCCCCCTCCGTGGCTGGAGGAGGAGCGGCGTGGGCGCGGCGCAGGGAGGGGGGGCACGTGGGAGGAGCAGCGGGAGGAGGAGCAGGAGCAGGGCGAGGTACAGTCGGGCCTGATTGCACAGGACACGCTGCGGCTCGAAGGATGACGCAGAAAGATAGGGTCTGGGGCTCCGGTCGCGGTTTTCCACGATGTTGCGCTTGCTTCGCAGCGTCGGATCTCAGGGAGGGGCGCGCGCGCCCCCCAGAGGTGCCCCCCTCCTCCGTGGCCGGAGCAGGAGCGGCGTGGGCGCGGCGCAGGGAGGGGGCACCTGGGAGGGGCAGCAGGAGGATGAGCAGGAGCAGGGCGAGGTTAAAACGACGCGAAGATCGGGGCAAAATCGGATCGGGATAACTCGAAATCTCTGAGAATCGGCGGGTTTGGAGGATGTATTGGGCGCCGCGGCCGCTCCAGAGCGTTCCGGAACGCTCTGAGAGCGCTCCAGAACGCTCTGGAGCGATTTATGCCGATCCTAGCCCTGTTTAAGAGGTGCAGTCGGGCCTGATTGGACAGGACACGCGGGGGGACACAAGACCCTGCCGAGGGCCACGGTGCCACAGGGATGTGAGAGGCATGGGTCGCGAGAGATACAGGACACCAATGGTGCCCTTGATTTGGCAGGGTCGACCTACTAATCCGGGCCGACTGTACGGAGGAAGGGGGAGGTGATGGGCGTGCTTTCCACCACCACCACCAGTAGGTGGAGGGGGGGGGTCCTCCTCATCCTCCTCCTCCTCGTCCTCCTCCTCTTCGTCCTCCTTCTCCTCCCTCCCTTCTCCTCCCTCCTTCCTCCTCCTCCTCCTCCTGCTCTTCCTCGTCCTCCTCCTCTTCGTCCTCCTTCCCCTCCCTGCCCTCCTCCTCCTCCTCCTCCTCCTCCTCCTCCCCCCCTCCAACTTCTGGTGGTGGGGGTGGAAAACAGGCTCATCAGGATTGGGGATGGGGGTGGGCCGAGGGCCCGAGGGCGAGGCTAGAGTTAAGTCGGGCGTGTCCCCCTACATGGGGATTTCGACGAACAATAAAAGATACCCCAACAATGCCCCAGAAAGGTCAAAACATACTCAGAAAATAGGCCCCAGACTAGTTTTGGACTATTTTTTGATTCTGTTTTGGGTATGTTTTATTTTTCGTCGACTATTTGTTTGGTACTGTTTTTTTTTGGGGGGGGGTATTTTTTGATCAGTTGTTGGGGCAATTTTTGGGTATTTATTCGACTTAAGGCTGGAGGGCGCGAGGGGCGCAGCCCACGCGCCCGCGTGCAGGACGGGGGAGAAGGGAGGACGAGAAGGTCCTCCTCCTCCTCCTCCTCCTCCTCCTCCTCCTCCTCCTCCTCTACCAGCGGCCCTGCAACGCGCCCTTGATGAGCGCGACTTCTTGGCGGGGCCCGTTCTGCCCGCCGAGACGGGTGATGCGGCCGCGTCCTCTGCGGGGTCAGAGCACCTCCCTCCGTCTGGAGGGTCGTAGGCTGGCTGGCGCAGGCCGGGGTGCTTGCCTGTCGCGGCAGGTGGACTCCCTGGCTCGGGCGGTCGTTTCTGAAGGGGAACTGGAACACACAAATAAATACACACACATAAAAATATCCCCAATATTTTCCCATATTTTCTGGATTTTTGTCTTCCCCACCACTTCCCATATTTTTGCATATTTTCCTGGGAGTCGACGATTAATTGTGTCTGTGTGTTTCTTTCCCTCCTGAGTTTCGCTCTTCCTCCCCTTCTCTCTCTCTCTCGCGCACGCCTCCGTGCTTGGTCAAGAGGTCCAAAAGGTCCTCCCTCTCCTACACTAGGGCTCCCAACTTCGCGCTTCGCGCTCCGCGAAGCGCGAATAACTTCGTGCTCTCGCGCCGCCCCCCCAAAGGGAGAATAGGAGGACGAGGAGGAGGGGGGGAAGGAACGAGGACCGCGAAGCGCGAAGCGCGAATAACTTCGCGCCCTCGAGGGAGCCCTTGGAAGTAGGCCTATGAAGCCTTTTCTCGCGCGTCGAGAGGGGGGCTCTGGGGGTGCCGGGACCGTCCCGATGTTTCGGCCGCAAGGGACTCGTGCGATGGCCCGAAGACCAGATGTGTCGTGAACAAAAATCAGCCACGCGCGGAGGGGGGTGGGGGGAGGGGGGAGGTTCTTAGACGCACCCCTGCTTCTTAGAAGGCGCGGGCCTTATCTATAGATGTAAGGCCGGCGCCTTCTAAGAAGCAGCCTCCTTCTAAGAAGCCCTCCCCCCTCCCTCCACCCCCTTGTGCGCGCCGCCGAAAAGACACGATGGGAGGCTGCACCCTTATGTCGGGCATGTTCTCCTACATGCGACTTTTGAAAGAAATGTTTAAACAGTCAAAACACATTTTCCGCGGATCATAGAGAAGCTTTGGAAGCATACTTGGGAACTGCTCCAAAAAGACGTCAAACACAAAAAACACGATCCCTGCTGGAGGATTACCTTATTTTCGGGATTTCCCCGCTTGAGGCCTTCGCGAACGGGGGCATCACGGGGTACCGTCAACCCCGCTTGTGGCCTCCAAGGTTTCCCGCCCGGCACCAGGACCGTCAAGAAACGGCACAGCATGAGAAGCCAGTCCGGGGGAAAGGGCTGGTCCCAGGGAGGGCCAGGGGCCCGCCGGCGAGGTCCTCCGGCAGAGCAGGAGGAGCAGGAGGTTTAGGAGGAGGAGAGAGGAGGAGGAGGAGGGGAGGAGAGGAAGAAGGGGGGGGGAGCAGTAGGAGGAGCAGGAGGAGGCAGGAGGAGGAGGAGGAGGAGGAGGAGGGGAGGAGGTAGGGGAGGAGGAAAGGAGGTGAAGGGAGGAGGAGGAGGAGGAGGGAGGGGAGGAGGAGAGAGGAGATAGGAGGAGGGGAGGAGGAGGAGGGGAGGAGGAGGAGGAGGGGGGGAGGAGAGGAGGAGGAGGAGGAGGAGGAGGAGGAGGAGGAGGAGGAGGAGGAGGAGGGGCGTCCCCGGGTCGCCCCGCACGGGGGTCCGCGTCAGGGTTGCGTCGGGCGTGTCCCCCTACAGAGGGATTTTCGACGAAAAATGAAAATTACAAAAAACAAATCCCCAAACATGTCAAACAAAACAAAAAAAACATATCCCCCCAAAGGTCAACAAATGTTTAAAAGTAGTCCCCAGACTACTTTTGAACCATTTTTATTTTTGTTGGGGTATTTTTTAGTTTTCGTCGAAAATCCTCCTGTAGGGGGACAGGGCCGACAAAACGTCGAGGGGGGGGGACGCGCTCTGGGGAGAGGCGTCGCGCTGGCATCGCGGCGACGCATCGCCCACGGATCGGCGAGGAGGCCGCCGATGGCGAGGCCGCACGCTCCCGGGCGGGGGGTGGGCCAGCAGGTCCCCATCGGCGGTGAGCTGGGCATCGCTCGGACGTCCATTCCCTGTGCGTTTTCCGGTTTCGTGCGTGGCTTTGTTCGCCACATGATCAAGGATGCTCCTCGATGGTCCTCGCCGAGAAAAAAGTGCGCACGTCCGAGCGATGCCGAGTAAGTGGGCGATCGGGTGGCGGTGCACCCCTGAGCTAATCCCCCCCCCGAAGAGGATCGCAGGGCGGGGGGAGGGTCACTGCGGGCTCGCGGGCGATGTCTCTCGTGCTGGCGTCGGTGTCGGTGTTCGCTGGAGGCTGCGTCCAGCATACGGGCAGATCTGCTTGGAGTTCGGACCTGGCGGCACCTGTGGGTACCAACGGCCTCCGACGGTGACTCCTGCGAGAAACCAAATGCGCCTTGAGGCCACGATCGGCACTACAGCTTGCAACGAAGCGTGGCGCTGGGTATTGTGATCGACGATGTCCCTTTCCCCCTCGCTCCGCTCACCTTCCTTTCCCTCCCTCCCCATGACGCAGGCTGGGACTCGCCAACACATGGGAACCGATAGCCTCACAGCATCAACAGAAGTTCGCCGGCCCACGAGGCCAACAAACTTGCTGTAATCTCCAGAAACATACTTTGCGTGTGCGGGGCGGTCCCTGGGGGTCCCCAAGAGGCAAAGCGCCCCGGGCAGTCCGGGTCAGAGATGCCGAACTCCTGGGCGCGGGCTTCCGGATCCCCACGACAGCCCCAGGAGTGCCCCACGGGAGCTCCAAGGGCCCCGAGACGGCCCAGAGCGCTTCAAGACAGCCAAAGACGGCCTCGAAACGGCCCAAGATGCCCCGAGGTCTGCCCAAGAAGGCCCCAGGACGCCAAATCATTGGTTCGCCTGGCTGGGCTTCCGACCACCGAAAACAGCCTCAACGGCCCCCAGGATCGCCCCAAGACGGCCCCCAAGGCCCCCGGGAACAGCCCCAAGACGGCCCAAGAGGGCCCCCCCGAGAGGGCTTCCAGGACCGCCAGCAGGCCCACAGGAGCCTCCTGGAAGCACTCCAGCGGCCTCAAGAAGCCTCCTCCTCCTCCTCCTCCTCCTCCTCCCCTCCTCCCTCCTCCTCCTCCCTCCTCCTCCTCTCCCTCCTCCCCCTCCCCCTCCCCTATCTCTCCTCCTCCTCCTCCTCCTCCTCTCCTCCTCCTCCTTCCTCTCCTCCTCCCCCTCCTCCTCCAGTGCCCGCCCGTGGGAGCGCCTCGTGGGCGCGTCGTGCTGGCTGCCACGGAGCTCGCACCTCCGCACATCACCGACGTGGCTTGCACCGCCTGGCTCTGCCACAGCCTGGAGGAGGGAGGAGGAGGAGGAGGAGGAGGAGAGGAGGAGGAGGAAGGAAAAGGGGGGAGGGAGGGGGAGGGAGGGGAGGGAAGGGAGGGGGGGGGGGAGGAGGAGGAGGAGGAGGAGGAGGGGAGGAGGAGGAGGAGGAGGAGGAGGAGGAGGAGGAGAGAGGAGAGAGAAGGAGGACAGGAGGAGGAGGAGGAGGAGGAGGAGGAGGGGGACTAAATGGGCTAAATGCAAAGCGACCGAGGAGTCGCGCGGGGGGGAGGCCACGCGCCTAATCGGAGGAGGAGGTGGAGGGGGAGGGCGGCGCGGGCCTGGGTGATGAAGCCGCCGAGGACGTGCGGGCGGCGCGCGGGCGCCCACGCGCCGCGCTCGATGCACCCTCTCTCTCGGCCGCCCCAGCCTCAAAACCGCCAACCGACTCCTCCCCTCTCACCACCTGCAGCACAGCCTCCTCCGAGACGTCCTCTCCAAAAACTTCCTCCAAGGCCCCTCCATCTCCCTCGGGTGGGGGTCCAGGGGCCTGGGGCATGACACTGCCTCTGTCGAGTGCACGAGCTCGAGCTTCTTGGGCGGCGTCAAGGTGCGCCGCCTCAGCAATGGCCTTCGCAAGGCCCTTGTGGGAAGGATGCAGGCCCCTGGCAATGCGAGCAAGGACCTCCTTCCCTTTCGGACTCGGCTCGCCGCGCATCTCCAAGAGGTTCACAAAACGAAACGTCGCATTGGATCCGCAATGAGAGCAGAACAACACCCGCCAGCGCGGGAGCTCCAGGAGCTGGTGTGACGGCTGGGCCTCTTGGCCTCTAAGAGTCCTCCCCCGAGCCTCCACAACCACCGCCTCCCCGAAACGACGCGGGCCCTCCTCGGCCAATGGGCGCGGAATGGGGGGCGGGCCAGGGCACTGAGTGAGCGCCGACTCGTCGAGACGGCAGTCATCAACAAGTAGCTCGCACGTGGCACAGCGCCACTTATCAGCACAACGCTCGAAGGTATGAGTGGAGGCTCTCAGGCAGAGAGCCCGAGTGGAGAGCGGAGCCTGACGAGTGACACCAACTCTCTCCCCGCGAAGGACCTTCTCAGAGCCAATACTCTTGATGATGGCTCTTGCACGGGCACGAACCAAGGCCGCCGTCGCACCCCACTGATCAGTGCAGGGGAGGGGCTCTCGCGCAGCCGTCCAATTCTTGGCGGCTCCTTTGCCTGCCCATGCATCTGCCGCGATGTTGCCGCAGGCATAAAAAAGGGTTGGTGATTGTCTCTGGCGTCTCATCCTGATGGGAAGGGGTCCACGCCAAGGCCACGTCGCGCCCAGGTTGTTGCTCCAAAGCCCTGCGCAGCCTGGCCCAAAGATCCCAGTTCTTGAGACGCCGAGACCAAGCTCCAGGAGGCCTCCGAGTCCAACCCTGGCCCCACCCATTAAGGAGGAGCTTATGGTCGGTCACAAACGTCAGAGGCCCCGAGCTCTCTTCAACCGCAACGCAGAGCGCCAATAATTCAGCTCGCGGAACCGTTTGCCGTCGGCCTTCAAGCGGGCCGAAAAGGCCAGTGTGGCCTCGCCGCAGGCCGGCCCCGTCTGGGACGAGCGCCGCAACCGACCATCCACATCGGCGCCTCCGAGGATCATCCGAAAAGGCTCCTCCAGGGCCGTCCCCGAAAAGAGCGAGGCGCCCATGAGGGTCTCCGCAGGCTTCCCAGCGAGGCTTACCTTCATCATCAGGACCCACCACCTCCACCCCACCCCCCGTCCCACGAGGCAAAGGAGGGAGTAGTGGAGGAGAGACTGGGCACACCTCTAAGCCAAAGAGCAGGGTCCTGCTCCAAGCCCGCAAGGGCCTGGGGGACCACATGATCACTAGCCGAGACCTCGGGGCCCTCATTCGCCGAGCGCTTCCACATGCGATGGGGGAGATCCTCAATGGCCCCAGAGTTGCAACGATCACACAAGCGATTGACTTGATACCCAGACTGATGGAGGCGCTCACGAGTCCACTGACCCCCAGAGACAACACCATTGTTCAATGCCCAAGACGATATTTTTCCTGACGCGAGAAACCTCCGCTGCTCGATCCTTATCATGGTCAGGTCGGCCCCGCAGGCGAGGGAGGCGCCGTGCTCGTGCGCCGCCGCCGTCGCCCAGAGCCTGCTCTGGCGGTCCTCCGCAAAATCGTCGAGGACGGACTCGTAGTCGAGGTCCACCAACTCTGCTCCATCGTCTGGGAGTGTCCATTCCTCCAAATATTCATCATGAACTCGTTGCCAGCAGTCAGCCGCTTTGGGATCCCAGCCAGCTTCCAAGAGTGTAGCAATAGCCGCCCCAGCCGGGCCCGTGACATAAGACCAGATCTTCGGGCCTGCCATGGTCAACTTAGTCTTCAGCAAGACCCAAGTCCGTCGAATGCGCTGATGGAGATGAGGCTGGTCTTGCCAGAATCTGATCCACTGCCGAAGAGACTGCGCACGAAGCTGAACTCCAGGATCCGCTCCGTCGAACGTGGACCCAAGCAGCGTGGTTAAACAGCGCCCCGCAGCTTGACCAGTGGCAGCTGCTGCTGCCTGCCTCCTCCATCTCAATAGTGCATGTCGAGCCAACCCTCGCACTTGGTGGCCATAGACTCCCTGAGGCAAGGAACCTGTCGCCCAGAGGCCCTTGGCGATACGTGCCTGCTGAGCCGTCTTGCGCATCTTCACAATGCGCTTAGTCCTGGTGGTGGCCGCACGAGCTCGTTCTCCAGCTTTCTTCTGGACTCTGCGCGTGCCCGCTGCCATGTCGATGCCCAAGTCGGCGGCCGTCGTCGTAGCAGTGACAGGCGCTCCACGGCGTCGAAGGTTGCGCTCCAGCTTCTCGCGCACTTGCTTATTGTTAGAGAGGACCACTGTCTTGTCGGAGACAGGGAGCTCAGCGTGATCCAGGGCAGCCTTCAATTCCGCCCCCGCCTTGGTCAAGTGCTGCAACACTGAGGCTGCCGTGCCCTCCGACCTTGCCACCGTGTCATCCACGAAGGTCCACGTAGTAGCTCCCTCCGCGCGCCGCTGGGCGTGCGTCAGGATGGGGAGCAAGAGCGGCCGCGCCAGCATGACTCCGCAAGGGGAGCCCGCAACTATTCCTTGGAGAGCGTAGATGGGCTCAGCAATCCAGCCACGTGCTCGCAGAATCCTGGGGCTGAGAAAGAACTGAACCTCCAACAGCAGACATATGGCAGGGAACTCCTCATCCAATCCAACTTCAATGAGCCTCGCCCACTTTACATGGTCATAGAATTTAGCCAAGTCCATCAGTAGCGTGCCAACTGTCAAGCCCATGGGCACCGCAGACTCGTCTAGAAAAGCTCGATGCAGTGCTGCAGAGAGGGCCGAGGAGCCTTTCATCGCCGTGCACCAGAAGTCATGCAATCCATCACTCCACATATCTGAGGCAGCTCCTCTGATGCGACTCCAGGTGCGTGCAATGTGAGGGGGAACTCCTAGCACTCGACCGCCCCCTGCTTTCTTCGGCGCCATGGCCGCCAGTGTGGCCATGACCTGGGGGGGGGCCAAGTACCTTGCGTCTCGATAACATTGAGCAGGTCAGTGTACTGCTGGAGAGCCTCGTCAGGTAAGCGCAACATATCCCGTGGCCCAATCATGTCCACACCCTTAGCCTTGGAGGCTGGCATGATAATCGAAGTGCGCTTCAGCTGCTCCAGGTGGATGGCCACAGGAGGGTCCTCACGAATCTGACGACGAGCCTTATCCTGAGCATCCAGAATATGCTGCTTGGACTCGCGAGGTCTCCAAACGTTCTCCCACTCCTGCCGCTTCGCCTCCATGATCAGGTTCGGGTTGGAGACCGTTGTGCCACTGATGTAGATCTCCAGACGCTGTTGTTCCTGTGGCTTGACCTGGCGATGCAAGACACCAGGCTTCGCCTTCCACATGTCTGCCAGCCAACCCGCATACTTCTTCTTAGACTGGTAGGAGGCATGATCAGCAGCACGGCCTGACCAAACCTCCGTGCGGCCGATGAGTTCAGAGCGTTCGTCGTCATCCAATATCGTGATGGTGCGCACCAGCTCAGACCATCTGAAGACCTCATCCTCCTCCACCTTCGGCAGCAGCAGGTCTCGCTTCACGTGGAAGTCCTTGACCCTCTGATGCAAGATGGTGAAATTAGTCAACACGAGGTCCTCATGCTTCTGATGCTTGCACAGCGCGACAATCTTCTTGACCAGCGTCAAGGTAATAGCCCACCATTCTGCAGGCTCGTGCTTGATGTGAGTGCGTCCAGGGCTAGCCGCCGTCTTCTTCCATTGGAAGTGAACCCCGTTAGCTCTCCCAGTGTAGACGGCTTGCTTCGCTTCTGGGACAGCGTGATGATTCAAAACCGTAGTCTCGAAGGTCGTCATCCACTTGGCATAGCGGCTCGAAACAAGTGTGGCCGCCTCAGGGTCCCTCTCGTGCAGAAAATGAGGAGGCAGACCCCAAGATAGATCCGATGGCCTCGGGTGGGCCGCATTCGTCCTGACAACTCCAGGGTCCGAAGAGCCTGGGGCATGTTTTTCTTCCCTGCGTAGAGCAAAAGGTTTGGACAACGGGTCAGTCACGTCCGTGCCAGCACCTGTAGCAACGCCAGTCGCACCAGCCCCGACCTCGCCGAACAGCTCCAAGGGGGGCGGGGACGCTCCCACGATTTGAGACCGTTGGCCACCCGTATGGGCTCAGGAGGAGGAGGGGGAGGAAGAGGAGGAGGATGAGGATGAGGAGGAGGAGGAGGAGGAGCAGCAGGAGGAGGAGGAGGATGAGACCACATACACGGCTCACGCTACACAACGTGCACCACATAGAGTGCACCATGAAGCTTGCACCGCACACCATACGCTGCATAAGCTGCACCGCAAGGCTTGTCAATGCCTCTCACTGCGTATCTTGCACACCGATATAACAATAACGTGCTGCTTGGGGTCCACGCTTGCAAACGTACACGCAACACATGCGAATTTCTGGCACGGCGTTAAACACGGAGCATTTGACTGGAAGCAAACAAAGAGGTTGGCGTGGTGTGCCTGTCTCGGATCTCATCCCGCAGCCCGTGGACGGAGTCCTGCATCGCCAGGGGTACAACTCATTCTGGAACAAGCTCAAGCACATTAACGGAGTATGCTGAATGGCACAAGCATGTGAACCGAGCAGACATCCTTCTCATGTTCGGGCGCCAGCGGGGCCCCCTCTCCTTCTTAGCCGCCCCGCGTGACACATGCGAACACGCACCAACGCACGCAGCTGTGAGACGCGTGCCCCCTCCACTGGCAAAGCATACGAGGAATCACAGAGCGGCGATGAGTCCACCGCCGTGCCCCCTGCCACGTCGAGGCGTGGTAGAGAGTACCACGTGCTGTCTGCTAGGCTTTCCTGAGAGGGGCAATACAACTGCACACACATAATATTCTGGAGGTTCGCGCGGACGGCTTGCATCGGCGCTGTACCTCCCTCCCTCGCGTGCAAGGGCGGCGCCGGAGGTGCCGCCAGGGAGGCCCCAGCGGCGGACCCAAGCAATCCGCGCAGGTCTCCGGGGCTGTTGCCCCAAACAATGCTGGCACTTAGGGGTTCTCGCTTCTGTTCCAAGGAACTGGGCAGCGTCTTCGGCCTGGTGGCTGTGTGGCCGCCGTCGCCGTCCCGTCGCCGCCCGTCGTCTGGGACGTGCCTTCGGTCTGGCGGCTTTGTGGCCGCCGTCGCCGCCCCGTCGCCGTCCCGTCGCCGCCCGTCGCCTGGGCCTGTCTGTCGGTCGCCGCGCCTGTTGCCGCCGTCGCCATCCCGTCGCCGCCAAGCATCGACTGCACAACATATATTGTACAACGTAAATGGCAGAACATAAATTCTCCCTTCTTTAAACAGAGTATATTTTACCACCTCCCCCACCCAGGGTTAAAGACCCCCCCGGGAACATATGCAAAACAAATAAGATTCGGACCCAATATCCATCCGACCTGTGAATTCAAATTATCCCAGCCAAACCGGTATCGGCCCCCTCCCGCCATCCTGCGCAACAAAACAACTATGCGCGCACACCCGTTTATAGAAATTCATAAGTTTTCAAGAATCCCTTGCAGCAGATGAGACGAAGTACGCACGCGCGCGTTGTCGCGCGTGCATGCGAAATTCCTTCAAACACCTTCGGTTTCGGAGAGATTTTGCAACCGAGTTTACAACACACATACAAACACATGGTTTCGCAACACTGATGTTCAAAACAAACTTACGGGCGCGCTCGTACGAAATCTTCAGAACACCAGGGGGGTTGAAGATTTTCAAATAATGCTACCACACGGGAGTCGCGCGCGCATGTCGAAATCGTTCGAACGCTGTTGCGCGCGTGCCGTCGCGAGAATCCTGTGCAAAACATAAGACGAAGTGCGCGCGAGCGTAGTCGCGCGCGCATGCCGAAATCCTTCAAATGCCTTCGGTTTCGGACGAGCTTCAAAAACGTGCGCACGCGCTCTTGCGTCGTCGTCGTCGTCCCGTTCCTCGTCCCGCGTCGTCGTCGTCGTCGTCGCCGTCGTCGTCTTCTGTCATTCCTCGTCGTCGCCGTCGTCGTCGTCCTCTTTGGCGTCGTCGTCGTTTCCGTCGTCGTTGTCGCCGTGGTCGTTCTTCCTCCTCCCTCGTCGTCGTCGTCGTCGTCATCCGTCGTCGTATTCCCTCCTCCTTCGTCGTTGTCGTCGTCGGCGTCGCCGTCCTCCCTCCTTCTTCGTCGTTCGCGTCGTCGCCGTCCTCCCTCCTCCCTCGTCGTTGTCGTCGTTGTCGCCGTCGTCGTCTTCCCTCCTCCCTCGTCGTCGTCGTCTTCGTTGGCGACGTCGTCGTCGTCGGCGTCGTCGTCGGCGTCGTCGTCGCCGTCATCGTCGGCGTCGTCGTCGTCGTCGGCGTCGTCGTCGTCGGCGTTGTCATCGTCGTCGTCGTCGTCGGCATCGTCGTCGTCGTCGTCGAAGTCGTTGGATGCGCCGTCGGTGCCGTCGTAGTCGTTGTCGGCGGCGTCGTCGTTGTCGCTGCCGGCGTCGGCGTCGGTGTCGTTGCAAAGTGCCGTGTAGTACCTACCGTCACGGTCTTAAGAGGTTTTGCGACCTGGTTGCGGGTGAGAGAATGGAAGGGTTGCACGAGCAGGTGAGAGGACAGTTTCGAGTTGAGTGACTGACTCATTGATTTTCCAACATATATTCTACTTTCTAAACAAACAAAACAATAGACTTTACCCCCCCCCTGGACTTAACGCTTCCCCCTGGGATAGTATAATTTCATTTATATATACAGCACACTCGTCCATCCTAAATATGAAATGATGCCATCCCAGGCAGGCCGGTTTCCCCCCCCTGAGGTTCCCTCGTCAAAAACATTATGCGGTGACATTTTTTGTTCTAACATAACCTTTTTTCACGAATCCCTTGCAAAAAAAAAAAGGACGAAGTGCACACGCGCGCGTCGTCGCGCGCGCATGCCAAAATCCTTCAAAAACCTTCGGTGCCGGAAGGATTTCGCAATCGAGTTTCCAAAACACATACAAAAACATAGGGTTTCGCAACACTGATTTGCTAGAAAACGTTTCCGCGCGAGCTCTTGCGAAATCTGAAAAAAAAACCATTGGCTCTTCAAGATTTTCACAAAAATGCTACCAAATGGGCGTCGCGCGCGCATGTCGAAATCTGTCGAACGCCCTTGCGCGTGTGCCGTCGCGAGAATCCTCTGCAAAAAACGGGACGAAATGCAGACGCGCGCGTCGTCGCGCGCGTACGCCGAAATCCTTCAAAACCCATCGGTTCCGGAAGGATTTCAAAATCGCGCGTCCAAAAAACCTACAAACACCAAAGGTTTCGCAACACGGATTTTCAACAAAAGCGTGCGCGCGCGCTCTTGCGTCGTCGTCGTCGTCGTCATCCCTCTTTCTTCCCTCGTCGTCGTCGTCGTCGTCGCCGTCGTCGTTTTGTGTCTTTCCTAGTCGTCGTCGTCGTCTTGGCGTCGTCGTCGCTTCCGTCGTCGTTGTCGCCGTGGTCGTCTCTCTTCCCTCGTCGTCTTCGTCGGCGTTTCGTCGTTGTCCGTCCTGTTTCGTCGCCGTCGTCGTCGTCGTCGTCGTCGTCGTCTTCAATCCTCCCTCGTCGTCATCCTCCTCCCTCGTCGTCGTCGTCGTCCGTCGTCGGCGTCTTGTCGTCGTCCCTCCTATTTCGTCGCCGTCGTCGTCGTCTTCGTCGTCGTTGTCGTCGTCTTCGTCTTCCCTCCTCCCTCGTCGTTGTCGTCGTCGGCGTCGCCGTCCTTCCTCCTTCTTCGTCGTTCGCGTCGTCGCCGTCTTCCCTCATCCATCGTCGTTGTCGTCGTTGTCGCCGTCGTCGTCCTCGTCGTCGTTGTCGGCGTCGTCGCCGTTTTCGTCGACGTCGACGTCGGCGGTGTCGTCGTAGTCGGCGTCGTCGCCGTTTTCGTCGACGTCGACGTCGGCGGTGTCGTCGTAGTCGGTGTCGGCGGCGCCGTCGTCGTCGTCGTCGTCGCTGTCGTCGTCGGTGTCGTGGCCACGTGCCATGTGGTAACTACCGTCACAGTCTTGTCTTAAGAACTCTTGCGACCAAGTTGCGGGTGGGTGGGTGGGATGTTTGGGCGAGCAGTGGAGGTGGTCAGGCGCGGTGCAGGGTAGTCAATTCTGCCACTTAGATAGCACCGCGTAGATTGTGTACCGCGTAGATCACACAATTAATATTGCACCGCTGCACCACTTTGATTGTTCCACGCAGATTCTTCATTCTCAAAAAATAGGTTATACCACCCTCCGCCGCGGACTTATAAACTCCCCGGGAACCCATGGTGCTGACCCCACGTCCACCCGACCTGTGAATCCAACTGTCCCAACCAAACCGGTATCGGCTCCCCCTTCCGTGCCCTTGCAAAACAAACTATGCGCGCAGTTTCGTTTATGACAAATCACAAGCGTGCAAAAATCATGCGCAACAGAATGGGACGAAGTGCGCGCGCACGCGTCGTCGAGCGCGCATGTTGGAATCCTTCAACAATTTTCGGTGTTTGAAGGATTTCAATGCCGAGTGCCAAACATAGATACAACGCACAGGGTTTCGCAACACGGGTTTTTAACAAAAACGTGCGCTCGCGCGCTTTTGCGATTCCTGAAGAAAGCCGCTGTTTTTTCTCATCATTTCCATAACATGCTACCAAGCGGGCTTCGCGCGCGCATGTCGAAATCGTTCGAACGCCCTTGCGCGCGTGCTTGGGGGGGGGGGGGGCACGATCCGGGTCACATATACCATGCGAGCCACTCTCGCGCGTCCGCCGCGCGCGCATGTCGAAATCCTTCGAGAACCGGCATCACCGACGGGAAAATGCCGTCATCGTCGTCGGCTTGATCAGCATCGGCGCCATCACTGGCTGCCCCGTCGTCGGCGTGATTACCATCGCCACCAGCATCGCTACTATCAACATCGTGTCTACCATTGTCGACGTTGCCATGGTACCGCGCCCGCCCAAGCCGCCGACTCGCACTGAAGTGCCAGCTGGGACGTGCCGAGCGCGCCACCGCGTGCGCGTCGGTCGCGCCAAAGTAGCTGGCCGCTGCGCGCGCGAGCATGCGCGGGCTAGCGCGGCCGCAGAGATGCACCAGCCAACACCCAGCAGTCATCGCAATCGCTCCCGCATGGGTCTTGCAAACCAAGTTGCGGGTGGGTGTGTGGGATGGTTGCGCGAGCAGTGGCGTTGACCACTTCAAGTTCGGCAGTGAGTTGTACAGCATATATTGAACCACGTCGATTGCACAACACATATGGCACACCGTATATGGCACGATATAGACTGCATCGTGCATACTGCTCCACAGAGACCGCAGAGCACATATTATATCACATCGGTGTCACCACGCTGAGTGCATACAGTGTCTGCATCACCTCGGTAACGCTACATCTTTACATGGATGTATATATATATATGTATGTATATATGTATATATAAATACAGATGAACATATAGCTCCACACCGATGACACAACAAGTATTACACCATATATGCTGCACCACATAGACTGCGCAACATCGATTGCATAACATATGTTAAGCAGCATGGCTTGTACCACGCTGATGGCTTTACATAGCTTGCACCAAATCGACCGCACCACATATACAGCACACAAGATATATCATGCTGTGGATTGTACCACGTACTTTGCGCCACCTAGATTACTCCACATATATTGCCCAGCAGATACTGCACGTCATAGATCGCAACACGCTCACGGCACAACAGGTTGCACAGCATAGATGGCACACCATATATTGTTCCACGCCGATTGCTCCACATATTGCACAGCATAATTATGTTGCTCGAGACACGCTGCTTGGGGCCCACGCTGGCAACCATTGTTCATGATGATTGTGGTCCTTCCTTTCTGTGCACGTTGCTGCCCTCTCTTCTGTGCACATCTTTTAAGGGGCCCCCCTCCCCGCCACACCAAGACATCGCGGCTCCCTGGGCGGTCAAACGCCGCACTGGGGCTCGCCAAGGCCCTCCCAAGGCTCCACGGCGGCCTCAAAGGCCGCCAGCATGGCCCACCACTGTCCCTAAGAGGCGCCCAGCAGCTCTCAAGAGGACCCCGAGGGGCGCCGAAGGAACCCCACGGGGCCTGCAATGCATCAGACAGAAGACCAGAAGGCCCTCTAGGAGGGCCAACGCCGTTCAAGAATCCATGTTTTCGAATATCTATCTATCTATCTATATATCTGTATCTATAGCTATATATATATATTATATATATTTATATATATATATATTATATGTAATATGTACACATATAGGTGTGTGTGTGTATATATATATATAGGTTCCTGGGTCTCTCGGCTGGAGACGATTCCAAGAGGGACTCGGAGGAGCCAAGGAGGCAAGCAAAAACCCAGTAAGGGCTTCCCCCCCGCCAAGCGGCCAAGGACAGCCCCAAGAGAACCCGAGACGGCCCAAGACGTCCCCAGGACATCCCAAGAGAGCCCCAACAAGACCCAACAGGGCCCAAGGAGGCCCCCAAGACAGCCCCAAGAAAGCTCCCAGACGGCCGAGAGAACCCCAGACGCGCACCAAGGCAACATCAAGACGGCCCAAGAACCATGATAGCCCCACCGGAGCTCCACCAGACCCCAAGACTAGATGCCTCCCAGTCGGGGTCAGAATAGATGGGGTTGGGAGATCGCGCGCACCGTCGGTGTTTCCCCAACGCATCGGCGATACATCGGCGATGCTTCGGTTACTTCGGCATGGAGACAATCGGGCACGACATCCAGCCGCATCGCCGATGCATCGGCAGTTCGGCGTGATCTTCCGACCCGGTCTATTATGAACTCATCTGCAAGGCCTAGAAAGACAGACTCAAGGCGGCCTGGACGGCCACCCATGAGAGCCCTTCCAGGAATAGCAGGCGTCGCTGCACGAAGCGCCATGCTGCAATTGTGGCGGGACTTGCCGCAGGCAACCTGATACATTCTGTACTTCGGCGGCGAGCGAGGGGGGGAAGTGAGAAGGAGAAGGCCTTCTCAAAAGGCTCGGGAGTCCCCTGGCCTTCTGAGAAGGGTTCTAAGCCTTCCCCGAGGACAGAACAAACCTCTCAGAAGGCGCTCGAGGGCTTCTGAGAAGTCCCGCCGCCTTCTGAGAAGACCTTCTCTCCTTCTCATTTCCCCCCCTCGCTCGCCGCCGAGCTGTATGTCAAGCGAGCAACAGCATAGAATCCGGATGGCCGAACGTGAAGAGGCCCTGGCACACACAACTAAATTACGAAATACACACAAATGAGCGGATTCCCCGTACTTTCTTATATTTTCTGGGTTTTTGTCTTCCCCCCCCACTTCCCACATTTTCATATATTTTCGAGGGAGTCGACGATTCATTGTGTCTGTGTGTTTTCCCCCTCCCGACAAGCGCTGAGAGCAATCGAGGGGCAGCCAAGCGCCGGGGGGGCGCTCTCCGCCTTCAGGCCGCCGGTCTCGTGCACGACGGGGAGCGTGCCGTACTGCGCCGCGCAGAAGCACAGAAAAAGAGCGAGGAGGAGGAGGAGGAGGAGGAGGAGGAGGAGGAGGAGGAGGAACGGGAAGTTACCGTGCAGATCTCGACAGGCTCAACGGGCCCTTCCACTAACAATCCCTCGCATTCCGCCTGCATCTCTTCCGCCCTGTCACCCCATCCCTTCCTGGCCTCTCCCCAAGATCTGGCCTCCCGGCTTTCAGGATCATGTCGCACCGGGAGGCACTCTGCCCGCCACCTGGAGTGCAGAATCAAGCCTTACGAACACTAGCGCAGATGGCAGATGGCGATGCCCCCTTTCTGCAGGCCCGCTGACCGCCAACGTCAAACAATTTGCGCCCGCTGGACGCCTAGTCAAACTGCTAGGAGCACGTACGACGTATGAAACATTACTCGACTTGTGGCGGCACTCTCAGGGCAAGGCGAATGCTGCAAGGGCGCCTCGACATCTCGTGACAACAACGGGTGCAGATCGGACTATCCCGTGATCCGGGTGGCGGCGCAACCCACGGCTCAGGGCGATCGGGAGCGGCCAAGAGGGGGGTGTCCAAGAGGGGGGGTGCAAATCATGACCGGCGGCATGTGCGCGGCCCAGCGGGGGGGCTAGGGACGTAATGAAATAAGAAGAGGCGCCATGAAATCTGACGAAAAACCATGACCCCCGCCATGATATATATATATATATATATATATATATATATATATATATATCCCCTAGTCATCACCCCCCTCTTTTCCGCCCCCGAGGTAACCGCGTGGACCCATTGTGATTCGGAGGGGCGGCGCAGATGGGACAGCCCACTTCGCAACCTCTGGCGCAAGGCGACATTTCGCGATTCGGGGGCTGGCCATCGCTCGGACGTCCATTTCCTGTGTTTTTTTCGGTTTCGTGCGTGGTTTTTTCGCCAAGTGTTCAAGGATGCTCCTCGAGGGCCCTCGCCGAGAAAAAAGGCACACGTCCGAGCGATGCCAAGACTCGGGGGGGGACGGCGCCACGCGTGGCCCATATGGCCCCCTCGCGGATCCCCTCTCGCGAGTAAAACAGGGCTAGGATCGGGATAAATCGCTCCAGAGCGTTCCGGAGCGCTCTCAGAGCGTTCCGGAACACTCTGGAGCGGCCGCGGCGCCCAATACATCCTCCAAACCCGCCGACTCTCAGAGATTTCGAGCTACCCCGATCCGATTTTGTCCCGATCTTCGCGTCGTTTTAGCGAGGCGTGGTGGGCGGCACGGCTCGACCTGCGCCGGCCCGGGGCCCGGACATGCGCCGCGCGCCCAACTGCAACCTTCGGTGCAGCGGCGCCGCGCCGTGGCGGGCCGCAGCCGACGCTGCCGCGGTGCCGTGCCGTGCTGTGCCGCGCCGGCGCCTGCAGATGCTGGTCGGGGTCGGGGCTTGGGCTTGTCTTCATGGGGGGGTCACAAATGGGGGGGTCAGAAAAGGTCCCCTTTCGTGCCCCTTTCGGGCCCCTCCAGAGCCCCAGGGGGCTCGTTTAGGTACCGTTTGGGTACCTTTTCGGACCACACTCGTCACCCCCCCATTTATGATCCCCCATTACACAGCGCCCAAGGCAAGCGGCGGGAGCAGTGCCGGCAGCCGACTGTCGCGCGCAGCTTGCGCGCGCAGGCTCGCGAGTGCTCCCTTCAACTCGGGCCTGTCCCCCCACAAGGGGACTTTCGACGAAAAATAAAAAATACCCACCAAATAATCAAATAATTATAAAAAATAGTCTGGGGACTATTTTTTTGCATATTTTTTGGCCTTCTTGGGGTATTTGTGGGGTATTTTTAATTTTTCGTCGAAAATCCCCCTGTCGGGGGACACGCCCGACGTAATGCTCCCTGCAAGCGTCGTGGCCCCACGAGAGCTGGTGGCGTGCTCGGCGGACGTCCCCATGCCGCCAGCCTGCCCTTGGACTCCGGCACGTCGCCCAGCGCCGAGGCACTGGCCTCGTCCGCTCGGGCCTGCCCCGGCGGAACGTGCACCTGGAGTTATGTCGGGCCTGTCCCCCTACAAGGGGATTTTCGACGAAAAATTTTAAAACATATCCCAACAAAAATAAAAGATAATCCAAACCTCGTATGGGGACTATTTTTGGGAATATTTGTTTACCTTTGTTTTGTAAGTTCCAGTGTTTTTTTTTTGTTTCTTCAAATTTTCCGTCGAAAATCCCCCTGCAGGGGGACAGGCCCGACTTAAACCTGGAGCTCGGAGGCGGCCGAGACAACATGCCTGCGCAAGCGCGCGCCTCCCGTGCACCATCACCGTCTGAGCGCACGTGCCGCTTCTGGTGATTACGTGCTGCACGCGTGGCGCCCTGTTTGGCACCGAGGGGCCCTCGCAGGACGGCGTGAAGAGGCATCCAGGATGCCCAGCATGCTTGTGCTGGTCAGGGCTCCATCGCGCGCAGGGGGCGCCCCCAGAACGCCCCGCGCGGCCTCGAGACGGCCCGACAGCCCCCTCCGCGGGAGCGCGCCCCGAGCGGGGCCCCCCGGGAGCACCCCCGGGGGAGGGCCTCGCGCCGACCAGCTACTCCCGAAACGTGCGCGCGGCCCTGGCTGGGCGCCGGACAGCCCGATCTGGTCCGACGGCCCCCCTTTGGGGCGTCCGACGGCCGCCCCCCCAGTCGACTACTTACCTCATCGAAGGGGCCCAAGGACACACAAATAAATACACACAGATGAAATAATCCCCTATATTTCCCCATATTTTCTGGGTTTCTGTCTTCCCGCCAACTTCCCATATTTTCCCGCCAACTTCCCATATTTTCCTCCTGACTTATGGTGCGGGCTCACAGGGGTCCCCCCGATCGCACAGCGCGATGCGACAGTGGCTGCTTGCGCGCTTGGATTTGGCCACCCTCAGCCCCCTTCATCCGCGCACTCAAGGTCACCCTTGCAGGGGGCCGCTCCTGCGTTGGGTCGGGCATGTCCTCCTGCAGGCGGATCTCGAAGGACAAGGGACACACAGACAGAACACAAGCAAACAATACCAGAAACGTCGTCCCTCGACGATGTTTGACAATTCTTGAATATCCCTCCTGTAGAGGGGCGCGCCCGACCTAACTCTCGCGTGTAGCCAACTCGGTCGCCTCGGCCTGTCCCGTCCCAGTCGGCCGTCGGGGATCTTCTGACCCGGGTCAATCCAGACCCGGGTCAGCACGAAACCAAAAAACTGCAATGCAGGAGAGGAAAACTGCAACGCAGGTCTTCGCAAACCCGGGTCAGCCAATAGGCGCGGCCGCCCCGCGGCCACGAGCGGCTCGCTAACCCGGGTCAGCCAGAGGGGGTCTTCGCAGGATCCTGCAGGATCCGGTGCCCTGGCTGACCCCCGTTTGCACTGACCCCCGTCTCTTAGGCCCCAGTCGGCCGCCCCTCTCGCTCGCCCCCGGCGCGGCCGCCGCTGGCCCGCCCCGGGCGCGCGGGGCCTCCCGAGGCCGCCGCCGGGCGCCTCTCGCGCGCGCAGGACCGGGCGGGCCTCGCGGGCACTCCTGGTCCTGCTGCGTGCTGGCGGCGCGCGCCGCGGGGCGTGCAGTCTGCGAGATGCTAAAGAAATCATGGGTTAAGAAATTCATAGTCTCAGAATTTGAATAAAACCCCCTAAATTTCTACTACAACATTAGGTTTTCCATTGAAGCAATAAGAATAATCAAGACTCTGGCCGAAACCTTACGTTTTCTTAAGCATCGCCTAGGGTGTACAGTCGGGTGCTGGCTTCGAAAAAAGCCTGGGTGCACGAGAAGGGCTAGGAGGAGCAACCACGGAAGGACGTCAGGCACGTCGGGCCCCTGCCGACGCCAAGCTGCTCCTTCTCTCAGCGTCTTGGTCTGTAGAAGGGGGAGGGGGGGAGGACTGCTCTCAGGGAGGAGGCCGCCCCCTCTCAGAAGACGCCGGGCCCACGACTGCGGACGAGGCCCGCGCCCTCGGAGGAGCAGGGGCGCCTCTACGAAGCCCCCCCTCCCCCCCTCGTCCCCCGCCCTTGCCATCGCTCTCGGACGTCCATCCCCCGTGCATTCTTCGGTGTCGTGCGTGTGTTTCTCGGCGGTGGACAAACCTCCCTTTAGCAAACCACCCTTTAGTGAAAACGGCCTGGGACCGAAACCGACGGACCTGGACCCGCAAAAATGACGGCCGCGACGCCCTCTCGCGAGCCGAAAACGGCCAATTCACTAATCGACGAGTCAGGGTAGGAGGTCTGTCGACCTCCGAGTGTTTCCGCTCGATGAGGCTGCTCCTCGATGGTCCTCGCCGAGAGAAACATGCACACGTCCGAGCGATGGATGCCCAGCGCCCCCCTCTGCGCGTGGCGGACCCTGCTGGTGCCGCACGCGGGCTTGGGCTGCACGGCAGGGCCCGGCGGTGCGCGCTGCACCTACGCTGCCCTGGGGCTCCGCCGCTGCTCTCCCCGCGGCGTGGGCGCTGCCCCGCCGCGCCCGCTGGGCCCGCCGTACCTGCCCTGCCGCTCGACCCCGCCTCCTGCTCCTCGTGCGCTCGTGTCTCCTGCGCGTCCTGGCTTGGTCCGTGTGTGCGTGTGGGTGCGCGTGTGCGGGTGTGCGAGTGTGCGGTTGTGCGCGTGTGCGCGTGTGCGCGTGTGCGCGTGTGCGGGTGTGCGGGTGTGCGGGGGTGTGCGGGTATGCGGGTGTGCGGGTGTGCAGGTGTGCGGGTGCGCGGG